>CM076570.1:353605962-353774003 GCA_034641835.2 Pinus albicaulis | reverse complement strand
AGTTTTCCTCTAATTGTTCTTAGTGTAAGTTAATTTAACCTTTTGAAAAAGAATATTCAGGAGTGTATATGTTGAATATTTTAAGTTCCCTTAATTGAATTGGTATTATCAATGCACCAATGAGCTTGATTGTCAACATGTCTTAGTTTTCCATCACTTTGAGTTGAATTGTGTTGTGGGTGAACTTTTAGATGTAGGCATCTATTGCTTGGTTGTTTATGTGAAAACTTTTCCATTGTTGTTGTTGTTCCTTCCAATAATTGAAAAAATCTAATATATCCTTGCTTTAATAACACCCTAATTCATGGCTAGTGTGCCACCAGGGTCAATTTTTGCTCACATAAATTATCCCACCAAACCAAAACTTTTCCTTGCATACATAGTTTTGTTAAGGAAACTTTGTCATTAGTTAAGAATTTTGCACTTCAAAAAAGAAATCTAACTATCCCACTTAATTATTTCCACAAGGTGCTCATTTAACCATTATAGGCTAAACTATTTACCTTGGTTTCCACTCCAAAAGAGGACCTAGAGGCAACATTGGACCTTCTCTAGTACTACTTTTTTTCATGATTTAGTTGTACAATAGGGTTGTCACTAAATAGTATCATGTAATATTGTGACAAAGGATTGAAAACTTTACAAAAAAACAATGATTTTCATTTACTGTTATCTAAATTTTGAGTTAAGAGTAGAAACTTCAACTTCGAACATTTTAAAATGACTATAGTTGGTTCTCGTTTTATTTCTTCACATAAGAGTGAGCCTTAGTGATAAAGTGTGTAGTAATTCAAAAAATACATTCAATTTGATCCAAAGGTGCACCGAATAGAGTTACATAGTCACGAAAGTCACAGTAAGTATTCAACTTCCATACATAATCAATAAATTAACACCAACTGTGTAAGCAATCATACAATATCACATATGAATTTATAGAAAATTGATACAAAATACATGAAAAATTTAGTGAATGTCAACTTCAAGTTCTCACTAAATGATGTGAAATATTGATATAAACAATGTGAATGTCAATACCAGCTATCAACTACAATGCATTTATCACTAACACCAAGTATGAGCCAAATGAATCTAATGAAGAGAATCAACTCCATTAAATTCTAAGAGGGAATAAATAATACATGTAAGGCTATAAAAAGTGTTTCATAGGTCATTTGTTCATATCTAACAATACATTAAAGTACACAAGTCAATAATATGAAAGTGTTTAGAGAAAGAATAGGTCAATTTATTGCTTCTTGAATTCATTCCAAAGCTCATTCAAAATATGTTGGTAAAAAAAATAATATAATAAAAAATGTCCACCCAAAAACATCACAAAACAACAATTAAATTATTAATGTAATATTTTCTCAAACTATCCATCCTGATCAAAATTCTTATGTGAAACTAAACTAATTACATCTATAATAAATAAATAAATGTGCACTCAAAAACATCACGAATTCTCATTCCATTGTAACACTCTAAAATACCATTATTCATGCAATGCAACTTCTTATAGGCTTAAATTTATACTAGTTTTTGGGTTGAATGAGAAAGGAGGATTTAATCTTGATCTCATAGGTAGATTCTCTTTTTATTCTGCAGGGACCAAACCCTTTAGCATGAAATAGCCATGCCTAACTGAAATAAAAAAGGCAAAAAACAAAGAACTAATAGTCCCATAAACTAAATTATTTTTAGTTTAGTAAAATAAAAATTAACAGATAACTCATAGTCCCTTAAACTAAACTATTTTTAATCTAACAAAAATAAAAATAAAAATTTAATTTAATTTAATTTCATTATATGCATGAAATGGAATGGAATCAACGTATGGATGTTTATATGCATGGAAGCAAGTTATGAATGCAAGCATGTGGGTGGATCTGGACTTAACTAACACTTCAACAAAAAATAAAAACATTTTTTATAAACGTAAGGAGGTGTTGAGCACCCTCTCAAGTCTCCCGATTCGTTTCGCAGCTGGATGAATTCCCTGGCAAGCTTCTGTTTGTGCTCTTGTTTCTCAAATTTTTTTTGCCATTGGCTTCCCATTTTGTTTGCTTTGCTTCGTAATTGCTGTTGTTTTGGGTAGTCTGAACCGTGCTCTCACTGCCACCTCTTTGAGATATAGTGCTCACCGTTTCGATCAATTGATTTTGTTTGGTTATCAGCTTGATCAATGATTTTGGTGCCCTTATGATCAATTGATTTTGTTGGGTTGTCAGTTTGATCAATGATTTGGGCTCCTGCAAGAAGAAAGCAGTGGTGTTTAGCAAGCATGGCTTCTTGATTGATTGTATTTCCAACAGTTTGATCAATAATTTGGGCTCCTGCAAGAAGCATGCAAGCGTGGCGTCTTGATGGATTGTATTAAGATTTGCTTTGGCTCTTTGAATAGCTTTGATTCATTGAATTTTCCGCGAAGGATAGCTGTTGACCACCCATTTCTCAGTTAGTGCAATTTGAGCCCTCGCCCAACGCCCTTAAGCCCATGTGAAGGCTCTGATATTTGAGAAAGTAAAAACAAAAAATAAAAAATCCCCACAATTTTTAAAGTGAAGGCTCTGTTTGTGCTGTTGTTTCTCAATTTTTTTTTGCCACTGGCTTCCCATTTTGTTTGCTTTGCTTCGTAATTGCAAAGGATAGCTGTTGACCACCCATTTCGTCCAAGTCTTATCTTTCATACATGATAATCCATAAATTATATTATGTTTTTTTATTTGAACAACAATTTGAATTAAACACATGCAATGATGTGGATATGATAAAGAATCTTGCAGGACACTTTATTTATTACTTATTAGTTTGATATGAAGACATGAATCAATTATGTGATACATTCCTATATCTTTCATAAAGGCATACAATTCTCAATATGTCCAAAACAAAATATATAATAATGGTAATAGAATATCACATAACAATTATATATATATATATATATATATATATATATATATATATATAAATTACCAAGATTCAAAATTCTCCACAAACATCTTTGCCATCAATATGAAACTCCTGAACTTGTTAGACATCCTTCAACACCTGCACAACCATTTGAATAATATACTACCACATGTAGATCCTCTCCAAGCACAAATATATAACATCATCATCATAGGAGACCTAATCCGGTACAAGGAGACCTAATCATCAAGGCTCCTCAAATCTAAAATCTCTAGCAACCACCAATATATGAATGTGGAAACATTATCATGAATACCATCATCATGGGAAGGCCTCCAAGATAGTGCGACACACCAACTTATCATCAACATCATCAAAGGGCCTCCAAACTAGTGCAACACACCATCATCCACCCATGGACCATCTACACCTCAACCATCATCTCCAAGCTAGTGCAATAGAGCATAAACCAAAAAGTCACACCTCCATGCTAGTAGACATATCAAGGATTATATATGTATCATCCATACACAAACCACTTGCATCCACATATACACATGCATAGCCAACTGACCTGCAACCCAAGCAACTAGATTGACATCAATGACAATCAACCAAACATCTGCAACATTGCATCACACATCAATTCCAACAATAAGTGCTCCAAAAAAATCTTACAATAGAACCTTTTACTTCCTGGATATTTTAGTTATCATGAACATCTATTAAACCCTCCACTAAAGCTTTTGCTACCAATAGTGAAGGTTTTTTTTTAATAGTTTTTCTCAATCTTGTAACAATCTAAAAGCCTCCATTAGGTAGTGTTTTCCTATAGTGGATCATTCATACATGTTTCCCAACATCATATTTCCTCATCATTTCCTTTAGGACAAGATCCATAATGACCATCCTTATACAAAATTCCAAGGCTTGCTTCAAAAGATGGAGTTGTTTCCATGTGTTGTAATGCATGTTTATAAATGTGCCACATATATGTGAATTTGGTATCTTGTGTCTTCATATGCTTGTGATTAAAAACATGGAAAAATGAACTATGATAAAATTTACCACTTTTTTCTCACCATCTTTCTATGCATAGAACTTAATACTTCCCTTTATCTTAGTATCCACCAATCCCCATAAAATGCCTATAAAAAGAAACTAAGAAATCTATTATCGTAACCATAGGTGATTTAAGATGGTAAGTCAAATCACACCCATATCTTCTGAAAGAAAAATTGTGTAGTCCACTGCATTGGCATCATATTTGTGCAAGGTAGCATTATTGTCATTTTCTTTTAGCAATACATAGCTTCTTGCCATTGCCCCTACTTAGTGTTGATAGACAATTAATGAAATCCATGGAACTAACTCTCATGGAAATATCCAAGATGAAAGTGCAACATATTTGCTTATGTTATAGATGGAAAAACTTTTGGCACTTTGCAACAATATGTGACATCTTCAACCAATAGAAATGCATCTGCAAATTTAGAATTATTTTCTCCACACCAAAGTATTGTGATATTTTGAAACATTGCACCTTATGCAATAAATTTCTTTTTTTTTGACCTTAAGGAACATATGTGATAGTTAACCTATACATATTCCTTTTCCTTCACTAAGTAATTGCAACACTATTTATTTGATATGGCTGTTGTACAGATTTGCGAGAATTTATATGTGTGTGCAAAATCTAGTTAATGTATGTAAGATTATTTGAAAAAATGACTAAAACCAAACTATTGAAAGTGTTTAAACAATCTCAATCCAACTGTTTGTGGTCCTACAAGTAATTATAAGACCTTATTTTTGATTTTTTTTCTAGTGCTTAATCACAATGTTGAATTGTTGTAAATCAATATTCCACTTCATTGGTGTGGATTCTTAGTTTTACATCATATGTGGAGAAACTACAAAGGCTTATGTTGCATTATGGATGAGATTCTATTTTCCACAAATAATCTCACCAATGTATCATTGCTTGAAAAAATGTGAACATTTCTTGGCCACACATTGAGAAATTCAAAACCATGCTTTAAAATGTCCCAAAGGTGTGTGTGATGGTTCTTTGTTGTTCCATGAATACAACTTGCATTGCTTGTCCATAGACATCTAGCTTAATCTCAAAAGCTTCCCGATTAATAGGTAAAACGAGAGCTAGAGAAATCACAACTCTATAGGTGATCTATTGGAACACTTCTAGAGAGATGGTTTCCCCACTAAAGCTAACTTGGTCATGACTTTATGCATTGTGAGTGTGTGTGACATGGGAAACCTATTCAATGAATTTCCTAAGATAACTAGCCTTTCCCAGGAAGCCTCAAAAGTCATGAATGTTAGTCATCCCATTGGGGGGGCAACTCAATTGGTGATCGCCATGTTATGAAGTATTATGTAAAGCAAGAGATTACATTCAAATCACCAGTGGGTCAAGACAACAAAAAAAAATCATGAATGTTAGTTAACAATGGATTAAATCCATGTTGAGTTCAACTTGGTTTTTGTGCTTTCGCTATGTATGTTTGGACATCATTTGCAAGTATATACTCCTATATGCACTATTAATAAGTAATATTATACACTATTATTAGGTTGCATCTTGATCCGATACATATGGATGCCACAAGTCACATTGCACATTTAATTAAATAACATCAAACTTTAATCTATCAAAATAATAGTCTAAGATGGAAAAATTTACTACAACAATTTCGCTAAATGTAAAAGTCCTTGTTTGTGCAAATTTATACCAAAATTAAGATTCAAGGTGTGCAACTATAGGTAAGTTGTATTTATTTACTACCATTATTAATATGGGATCTCATTCATCGCCATTATAGGCTTATTTTTTATCTTGATCTTGATCTTAATGGAGAATAATTTGCTCTCGCTTTTTGTGGGAAAGATGCATAGATGCCATCAAAGAAATACTTTATGATACACAATTAAGTACTAATATCCCTCTTTCTCCATATTCTACAATAATAAACTTCTAGCACTTTTTAGATGTAGCGTACAACTTCCATCCATGTACTATCATTTACAATTGCAATAGTTGCATAATGGAACAATTATCTTCTTAAAGCACCCTTTGCTTCTTTTGGTATTTTTAATTCAATATTTTGTTTTTTAGTCTTGCTATATGGCTTCTTTTGCATGCCATGTTCAACAATGGTATGCTTTCCATGGTTTGAATTTACACAAAAAAACATTATTAGGTTTCCTCTAATTGTTCTTAGTGTAAGTTAATTTAACTTTTGACAAATAATATTCAAGAGTGTATATGTTGAATATTTTAAGTTCCATTAATTGAATTGGTATTATCAATGCACCAAAGAACTTGATTGTCAACATGTCTTATTTTTCCATCACTTTGAGTTGAATTGTGTTGTGGGTGAACTTTTAGATGTAGGCATCTATTTCTTGGTTGTTTATGTGAAAAATATGCCATTGTTGTTGTTGTTCCTTCCAATAATCGAAAAAATCTAATATATCCTTGATTGAGCCTTTAATAACACCCTAATTCATGGCTAGTGTGCCATCAGGGTCAGTTTTTGCTCACATAAATCATCCCACCAAACCAAAACTTTTCCTTGCATACATAGCTTTGTTAAGGAAACTTTGTCATTAGTTAAGAATTTTGCACTTCAAAAAAGAAATCTAAGTATCCCACTTAATTATTGTCACAAGGTGCCCATTTAACCATTATAGGCTAAAATATTTACCTTGGTTTCCACTCCAAAAGATGACCTAGAGGCAACATTGGACCTTCTCTAGTACTGCTTGTTTTCATGATTTAGTTGTACAATAGGGTTGTCACTAAATAGTAGCATGTAATATTGTGACAAAGGATGTAAAACTTTACAAAAAAAGCAATGATTTTCATTTATTGTTATCTAAATTTTGAGTTAAGAGTAGAAACTTCAACTTCGAACATTTTAAAATGACTAGAGTTGTTTCTCATTTTATTTCTTCACGTAAGAGTGAGCCTTAGTGATAAAGTGTGTAATAATTCAAAAAATACATTCAATTTGATCCAAAGGTGCACCGAATAGAGTTACATAGTCACGAAAGTCACAGTAAGTATTCAACTTCCATACATAATCAATAAATTAACACCAACTATGTAAGCAATCATACAATATCATATATGAATTTACAAAAAATTGATACAAAATACATGAAAGTTTTAGTGAATGTCAACTTCAAGTTCTCACTAAAGGATGTGAAATATTGATATAAACAATGTGAATGTCAATACCAACTATCAACTATAATGCATTTATCACTAACACCAAGTATGAGCCAAATGAATCTAATGAAGAGAATCAACTCCATTAAATTCTAAGAGGGAATAAATAATACATGTAAGGCTATAAAAAGTGTTTCATAGGTCATTTGTTCATATCTAACAATACATTAAAGTACACAAGTCAATAATATGAAAGTGTTTAGAGAAAGAATAGGTCAATTTATTGCTTCTTGAATTCATTCCAAAGCTCATTCAAAATATGTTGGTAAAAAAAATAATATAATAAAAAATGTCCACCCAAAAACATCACAAAACAACAATTAAATTATTAATGTAATATTTTCTCAAACTATCCATCCTGATCAAAATTCTTATGTGAAACTAAACTAATTACATCTATAATAAATAAATAAATGTGCACTCAAAAACATCACAAATTCTCATTCCATTGTAACACTCTAAAATACCATTATTCATGCAATGCAACCTCTTATAGGCTTAAATTTATACTAGTTTTTGGGTTGAATGAGAAAGGAGAATTTAATCTTGATCTCATAGGTAGATTCTCTTTTTATTCTGCAGGGACCAAACCCTTTAGCATGAAATAGCCATGCCTAAGTGAAATACAAAAGGCAAAAAACAAAAAACTAATAGTCCCATAAACCAAATTATTTTTAATCTAGTAAAATAAAAAGTAACAAATAACTCATAATCCCTTAAACTAAACTATTTTTAATCTAACAAAAATAAAATTAAAAATTTAATTTAATTTAATTTCATTATATGCCTGAAATGGAATGGAATCAACGTATGGATGTTTATATGCATGGAAGCAAGTTATGAATGCAAGCATGTGGGCGGATCTGGACTTAACTAACATTTTATTCCAAACAACTTATGAATGCAAGCATGTGTGCCCAGCTGGACTTAACTAACACTTCAACATGTGTGCTCCAACATGTTTTCGGTAGTCTGAACAGTGATCTCACTGCCACCGTTATGATCAATTGATTTTGTTGGGTTATTAGTTTGATCAATGATTTGGGCTCCTCAAATTGAAATTGTTTAAACAATCTCAATCATTTTGTAAAACACTCATAAATATGAAAAAAAAAAAATCACTAGAAAAATTCATTCTATTTGAATTCACTTAACCAATAAAAAATTAAAAATAAAATTTTATAAAAATTAAAAAAATATTTTTAAATTTACAAATAAAAATATTCAGCATTTTTCACTATCATTAAAATTATAAATTTAAAAACTTGACAAAATAATAAAAACTAAACACATTTACCACCAAAGAAATGCTCTAGTCCAGGACTCATAATAATAACCACTATTCCCTAAATTTCATTACTAATTATATATAATTTTATTGCAACTTCTGGTTTACTTGTCACATTTGTTGATTGGAACATTTAAATTTTAAATTTTAAATATTTGTTTATTTCTGCGACAATTGCGTGTATTGTCTTTAAATTCTCAATTTATCAATTTTCATTATCAATTTATTTCAGCTTCTAATAAACATAAATGTATGAGTTAAATTAAATTAAATTCATAATGTATAGTGATTTATTGTAGCATCCAGCACCACCAAAGATAATTGGATGCATCACATAATTAATTGATTACCACCGTTGGACACAACAACTCTTTGAAAAATGGTGTCCATTCAGTTAGTGTTGTCACAATAACCATGTCTATGATCTAGAAAAAACATAATTTTCTTGAGTAATAGCAAATAATAGAAAAATGCACATACAAACAAGCACATTGAGCATGATTCTCATTAACTCTGGCATATGAAAGCAGTGTGTTGGAAAGGATTAAGTCTCACTTGAAAATTTAGTTTGTTAAAGCTACATATTGGATTCCATCCATAAGGTGAAAGTGCAAGTCCATCTCTCTTTGTTTAAATTATTTTTAGTCTAAAATTTCATTTCATGATGATCAAATCTTTTAGGATGAAATGGTCAAGCCTAACTGAAATACAAAAAGTAAAAAATCCTGACTATTTTTAAAAACAAAAAAAAAGTAAAAAACCCCACTATTTTTAAAAACAAAAAACTCATAGTTGGAACTCTTTTTAAGTCTAAAATTTCATTTCATTCCAAACAACTTATGAAAAATTTCCTAGTTAAAATTCCTAGTTATATAAACTATTTTTAAGTCTAAAATTTCATTTCATTCCAAACAACTAAAAACAAAAAGTAAAAAAACCCACTATTTTTAAAAACAAAAAACTCATAATTGGAACTATTTTTAAGTCTAAATTTTCATTTCATTCCAAACAACTTAAGAAAAAACTAGTAGTTGTACTTGAGTCTAAAATTTCATTTTATTCCAAACAACTTATAAATGCAAGCATGTGTGCCCAGCTGGACTTAACTAACACTTCAACATGTTTTGGGTAGTCTGAACAGTGATCTCACTGCCACCATTATGATCAATTGATTTTGTTGGGTTATCAGTTTGAAACAACTTATGAAAAAACTCCTAGTTATATAAACTATTTTCAAGTCTAAAATTTCATTTCATTCCAAACAACTAAAAACAAAAAAGTAAAAAAACCCACTATTTTTAAAAACAAAAAACTCATAGTTGGAACTATTTTTAAGTCTAAATTTTCATTTCATTCCAAACAACTTATGAAAAAACTAGTAATTGTACTTGAGTCTAAAATTTCATTTTATTCCAAACAACTTATGAATGCAAGCACTTAACTAACACTTCAACATGTGTGCTCCAACATGTTTTGGGTAGTCTGAACAGTGATCTCACTGCCACCGTTATGATCAATTGAATTTGTTGGGTTATCAGTTTGATCAATGATTTGGGCTCCTGCAAGAAGCAAGCAAGCGTGGCGTCTTGATTGATTGTATTAAGATTTGCTTTGGCTCTCTGAATAGCTTTGATCCATTGAATTTCCCGCGTAGGATGGTTGGGTAGCTGTTGACCACCCATTCCATTTCTCAGTTAGTACAATTTGAGCCCTCGCCCAACGCCCATTTGAAGGCTCTGATCTTTGAGAAAGTATGAGTTCGCGTTACATCAAAGAGGACCCAATGGAGGACTCTGATAGTAATTGGCAATGGTGCAGAGCTCGCAAGAAGTTTTTTCGAACGAGCAAAATTCAGTCAGATAGAGTTTTTTCAGTATCTAAATTCGGCTCTCTTGCAGACGGGTCAACCGAGAGCAACCAGAGCAACCAGAGCATGGGTGATTCTTCGACAACCTTTGAAGGAAATGCATTGCAATCCAGAGTTCAAAATTCAATTCCAGAAGTTGGTCTATTCAAGAATGGGGATTCGATCACAGAAACCCCAATATCAGAAATCCAAGATCATCTATCATCATCTGAGACTAATTCAGATACAATGTCAGATCATCCTCTGGGCCTTGAGGGTGAAAATCAGAAAAAGCGGGCATCCAAATCGAGAGCGGGGAGAAGGGGCCAAGAGGCGTCTCTTAAGATTTTGTTAATAAAGGGCAGTTCAGGTCAGTATACCGTCTGCAAGAGGGAAACCTCGGTAGAGACCTCTTCATCTTGTTCAATTTCTAGGGAAGACATGCGACTGCATAATGGAGAAATCCGGAATTTGAGGGTTGTGTCTGGCTCGGAAACCAGTTCTAGTCACATAGATTTGCCCTGCCAGCCGCGTGCTAGCAAGAAATCCAAGAGGGATCAGAGCTTGGTTTCTGAAATTGAGAGTCAGGAGGCCATATCTGAAACCCTATTTCCAGGACTTCATCTTTTAGCTGATACCATTGGGTTGCTGGAGAATGGTGTGGTTGGCTTCCCTGAAAATAACACCGCAGAAGAGAAAGGGATTAGAAGAGAGCAGCCAGGGATACCATTCTTGCAGAAGAGAGTACCCAGAATTCCCTATGCTCTGCAGATGGTTGATGCTCTGAGTGCTGCCAATTCAAAGCATCTGATAACAGCTGATAACATCTACAAGCAAGTTCCGGGTAACGAGGCAGTTGAAGAACAAGTGGTGATCCCACAATCACGCTGCTCAAGGAGAAGTAGATTACCATCCAAGTACCGTGACTCCGTTCTCCAGCCATGGAAGATAGGTACTAGGAGATAGTTCAAATCTTCATGTTTTCCGATTGAGTACGCGCTTGGGCTGACATCATTGTATGATTTTTTTCAATTGGTTCATCTGAAAACCAATGAGAGGGCCATTGATAGGCCTCTTTTGCTTTTTGGGCTCTCTCCTGTATTCGAGTGTACATTATGCCACTCGCAATTAGATTTCTTGAGCATATCCGTTCATTTGTTGTAAATCTGAATTGAGCATATCTCTTTCTTTCAAGGTTGCCTTTCAGCTCTATTCCAGTTGTAGAGCTTTGGAGTTCTGCATATTAGCTCTGGTTAGTTGTTAACGCTTTTACTTGTTATATATCAAAATTCTCTTACGGTTAATTACAGTCGATTGAAATTGAGCTGTTAACGGTCTGAATGTTGTATTTCTTGGTGCTACTTAATTATCTGGTGTGCTATTTAATTTTCTGATCTAGTTGAAGATTGAAAGAGTCATTAAGCTGGTGCTTCATCAATTAAACTGAATCTGTGTTCTGATGGTCTAGCCATTGCTCAGAAGCAAAATGGATTGCCTTTCTGGATGGCCGTCTGTGCTGAACTAACTCTTGTTTACATTTTATCTATGCAGACAAAATTACCTTTTGAAATTATCCTCCAAGTCTTATCTTTCATACATGATAATCCATAAATTATATTATGTTTTCTTATTTGAACAATAATTTGAATTAAACACATGCAATTATGTGGATATGATAAAGAATCTTGCAGGACACTTAATTTATTACTTGATCAGTTTGATATCTACTAATTACACATTCAGTTCAAACTTTGTTGCATATCCTCCATATATATAATATGATCATGAAGAATCAATTATGTGATACATTCCTATATCTTTCATAAATGCATACAATTTTCAATATGTCCAAAACAAAATATATAATAATGGTAATAGAATATCACATAACAATTATATATATATAACCAAGATTCAAATATAACAATGTAGTTATTATCTTTTAAGCAAATAATTGCATTGGTAACAGATGAATTTATGATTGTCACAATTTATTCACTTACAATTTTTCTCAGAAAAATACAATCCAATTTGTACTTGAATATGCCCGAGATGCCTAAAGAACTCTGATTTACATACCTATCATTTATTGTTTCTTTAGATGTGATATTATTATTATACCCACTACTTGACGTAGTACGTTAGACATTTATAATTTCTACATCTAATAACATATGAGTTATCTAGACCATGGAATGATAAGATGTTTCAAAATGGAAATAAGGTTTACCAAATTTCAAAAAATAGAAATACCAGTATATGATGTGTCTTATTGTTCTGTAAATGTATCTTTTTTATTTTCCAAGGTGTAACATTCATGGGCAATGTTTACAATTATTAGGAGTTTGTTGTCACTCTTTTTGTTCACGTGGATTTCTGGTTAAGGAATTAAAAAGATGAAAACTCAATCTGGTTGCACAAATGCTTTGAAAATTTTCATATGCATATGTAAATTTTGTATTCTAGTTTCACAACTCAAATATTGTCATTCAGTATTAACATTCTTGATTTAACCCCTTCTTTCAATGACATAAACTCTACCAATATACTCTAAATATGCCCATGAGCTGAGCTTTTTAAAGCAACTTTTGGGTTTGAACGAATTTTCTCGACAAACAACTGTACTCATAGCATCTGATCGTAGGGATAAGTGCAAGAGATTCCTGGATTCTTTATATGATGATTAAGAAGATGATACAACTTCTTCTTCAGATGATGATACAAAATAGCGTGATGAAAACATCTTCCAAATTGATTGAATTAGTATTTCTGCTACTTTTAAAAGCTTTCTTATGATTATTAAATTGTTATTTTGATTCTCTTTACCGTTATTGTAACAACCAGATGTAGATTAAGTTAATTATGTTCATTAGGATGGCATATTTGATAGTATGAATGTGTGTCTTTCAGCCACTTTTGTTTATATCATTGTCTCTTTATTTCATATATATATATATATATAATAATTTGAATTATTTATACCATTTTCTATTCAACATTTTGGAATAAAAGGGTTTTGACTTAATTTTTATTATTTTCTAAAATATTTGTAGATGATAATTGTTCAGTACTTTCTAGTTTTTTGGTATCTTAAACTCGAATCATTGTTCAATTTTTTTTTTTTTTTGGAGTTTTGAACTTGTCAATGAAATAACTGAATGTGTATTTTCTATTTTATGGTTAAGATTTATAAATATTGAATCATATTTATATAGATATTTTGTTGCATTCTATGATGAAATTTACAATTATGCCATTTTTAATTTGAAAGTTGCAACTTTTGTCATAGCTAGTATACCATTCATTTTAATAATAATAAAATGCAGGAATATGGTTAGAGAAAAATTATGCTCCATGTCATTGTTGTAATTAGAATTTATTCACAAAATTTGGTATTGATAATTTATATATATATATTTTTTTCTGAGTAAGTTTAATCTATTAATATACAAAAAGATTACATGGAGGCCGAAGCCTCAGAAGTTCTGGCCCAAGAGATGGGCATTCTAGTGCATCCATGATAGTTTAACAAAATAACAACACACAGAGCCTGTAGACTGATACAGCTTTGATGGACAGAAAGACTTCTAAGCACAGAGAAGCCGCCCTTATAGGGAAAACCGGCCAGAGAGTCCAGACAGCATATAATCCTACAGCCTTCAGCTTCAGAGATGTAGACACAATTATACAGAAGAAGCTACTTGCCCTTGAAAAAATTGGCATTCTGTACTAAAAAATATAGAACCAAGCCAGAGCCCAGGAGTCATCATGCGTGGGCAGGCCAAAGTGCAGCCACAAAACGAACCAAAATCGAGCAGAGAGGAATGGAGAAATGACCAGATTGCAAGAGAGAGAATGAGAGCGACTCAACCAGGGCGAGACGAGCGTCGAGATCATCCTTGTCCCGCGGCATCATTGACTTTCGTAGCCGGCGGATTGGAAGAGTGCACACCGGGAACCTCGTCGCCCAGAGCAGTGGAGCAGCCTCCCTTGAAAGCGTCCGCCATCGAGTCCACGAAGAGGTCCTGCGTGGAATCGCCTGTAGCCGACTGTTGCTTCGGTCCAGAGTGAGGGGGAGAATAGGCCTTATCAGAGGTGAAATGCTCTGGAGGAGAGTCAGACATCTTGGCAGTCGAATCAGGCAGTTCTTCATTGAATTCAATGGTGATAGTGGCCCTGAGTGTGGGCATGTTGAGCAGGCAGGGAAAACGGAAATGGGCACGGTGATGTTGACCCGGCAGTAAACTGGAGAGGTTTCTGGCCAACATATCATTCCTACGCCCCGCCAGAGAGCTCCTACCGCTACGAGTATTGGGATAACGACCTCTCCAGGAATTAGAGGGCGGCGAGGAGGAGCTGGGCGAGGAAGGAGAGGGACGCCGAGAAGGACCCCCTCGACAGAGGCCCCTTCTGCTTCTCATCCTGTGTCTCAGTCGAGGCATGGAAAACAGATGCAGGGGACTGAAATTGAGAGAATAGGAGATAACCAGACAGAGACTAGAGGAATGGTGGGTGTCAATCTCCACAAGGAGAGAGACAGGTCTAAGACCAAAGCGCTGAGGGCCGAAGGAACAGAGCTCAGAGGTTTGCGAATTACAGCGAGAGCGTAGGGATAACAAACCATTGCGGAAGCATCCCGGAGAAGCCATGTTTATGTGGATGGAGTGCGAATTTGTAGGAGTGTGCCGATTAAAAGCTCCGGACCTATCGAAGTTAATGCCATTGATGGCGCAGAGGGTGCCAAGAAGAATGGCGGCGAATGGACTCCACGCGCCCACCAACCGTCCTAATCCCCTATTAAACGTGTTGATCACCCGCATCCGGGTTTTGGATGTCCTTTTGCACCAAGGATGTGCAGTCCTGTATGAGTTGTTCATCATTCGAGTTCTGTAGCAAACCTTCATAGTATGGAGTTGTCTGAAGAGCTCCTTGATTGGCCAGACGATCAGCAACTGTATTGGTTGTGCGTCTGATATGCTTGAAGGTTATATCCTTCGGCGTTTTGAGCCAATTTTCAATAAGTTACAGTCTACTTTGTAGCCTCCAACTAGAAGCAACGTTGGAAGCAGTAGAGTCAGAGTGGAGACGATTTGTCGCTTCGATCAAGATCTGAGAGTCACCTTCAACTTCTAGCAGGAAGAAGTTCTCTTTCTCAGCTATTCTCAGCCCCCTCCATAAGCCTTCGAGTTCAACAGCATTATTGGAATCACGTCCCATAGCGCCGAAATATATGTGAGCCATAGTTCCCTCATGATTCCTAAAAATGCCTCCAAAACCAGCAAGACCCGGATTGGCCTTAGCCGCTCCATCAAAATTCATTTTGAAAGCACGAGGCATAGGAGGCGAACAGGAGAGGGGTGAGTCAGAATGCTTCAAAGCATTCTGGGAATGCTGATTGGTATGAGTGAGAACAAGGTCCCAACGCTTCCAAATGAGACATTCAAATGGTGAGGTTGGCAAATCCGAATCTTGCCATGGAGTTAGAGTCAAAGTTTCTTGCAGATTGCGCTTAAGATTGGACCATATGATTGCATTCGGAGTGGCAACATCCTTGAAAATTCTGTGATTACGCTCCTTCCAGGTGGCCCAATAGATGAGTCCCGGGAACAAGTTCCAAATGTTGTTGAGCAGATTACATTGAAACGAATTTGAAGGCCATCTTCTGATTGTATTGTTAATATCCCCTTCCAGTCGCCCTGTTCTACCAAAGCATAAAGAGAATTGATTCCATAGATAAGTTACTAATGAGCAGGAATCAAGGAGATGCAACACAGTTTCAATTTGAGATTGACAATTGGGGCATCTTGACGGACCGATAAAGCCTCTTTTTAAGAGATTGTCCCAGGTGAGAATTTTTCCTTTGCTGAGGAGCCAGAGGAAGGTAGAAATTTTAGGCCAAGAGTTAGGGAGCCAGACTTGAGCCCAAATACGATCCGGCTGATCCTGCTGTGGGCAAAAGAGCAATCTATAGGCTTCTTGAGTAGAGAAGTTACCCCTTGTAGTGTATCCCCATTTTAATTTGTCAGCTTGATTGGAGACTTTGATTCATCTAAGACTAAGTCCCTGTTCTATATCGATATAGGTTTCTCCAAGCCAATCTTCTTGCCAATTAATTGCTGGTTTCCAGACTTGATAACCATGAGAAGAATTGGGTTGCCAGAAATTGTTGACATGGAAGGGGATATCATTCCGAAGATTATTTTGCCAAAGAGGTTTATGGAAGAGCGAGGAGAGCTTCGGCAACTGTTGCCAAGAATCCTCCCAAAATCTAGCTTTGTCTCCTGAATGGATTTCCCAGAAACTGTGAGTTTGAATGAAGGCGCCATGAGGTTTTGCCGCATTCCATATCAAAGAGCCAGGCTTTGCAGAGTTGAGATGGATGAGATTAGCCTGTGACCTACCTGGAGCATATTTAACATGCCAAAGACGGGCCCAAGGGATATGAGGTTTGGAGACAAAGTTCCACCAAATTCGAGCCCCCATGATGAGGTTGCTATGAAGCGGGTCTCTCAATCCCAGGCCCCCAGAATTTTTAGGAGTGCAAACTTCAGTCCACTTAACAAGAGCCCATTTTCTGTTGAGACTCGAGGAGCCCCAGAGGAAATTCCTTTGAATGTTGCTAATTTGCTTCAGCACCCATTTAGGAGCAGCCAGAATGGAAAAAAGGTAAAGAGGCATGGCTTGAAGAACATATTTGATTAAAATGACTCTGCTGGGCAAGTTGAGAGAGCGATAGGTCTAGGAGGAAAGGCGAGCTTCCATCTTATCCAACAAGGCTCTCCAAGAGGTATGCTTTATAGCAGAGTCAATCAGGGGAGCGCCAAGATATTTGGAGGGAAGAACATCAATCTTGAAGCCCAAAATTCGAGCTATATTATGCTGAGAGATAGAAGGGGTGTTAAAGAAGAAAATGTGGGATTTAGCAGCGTTGATGGTAGTACCAGAGGCCTCTGAGAAAGTGTTAAGCAGATATTTAAGGGTTTGGGCTCCTTGAACAGAAGGATGGCCAAAGAGCAAATTATCATCTACAAATTGTTGATGAGTAATGGGGGGACTGTCATGGAGAGAGATACCTTTGATAGAACCAGAGGAGGCAGCGTGACTAATAAGATGACCAAGACCCTCCGCCATGAGCACGAACAGGAAAGGGGATAAGGGATCCCCTTGACGAATACCCCTAGAAGACCTGAACGGTAGAGAAGGAGAGCCATTGACAAGGATAGAATAACTGGGAGAGGAAAGAAGGCTCATTACCCATCTAGTCCAAGCCGCATTGAAACCAAAAGCCAATAGGACATGTTTGATATAATGCCAGCTTAGTTTATCAAAGGCTTTTGAAAGATCCAGTTTAAGAAGCATACCTGGTTTCTTGAGGATTTTGAGGGAGTGGATAACTTCATGTGAAAGAATTATTCCATCCAAGATTTGACGACCCTCCACATAACCAGTCTGCTCTGGCGAAATAAGAAGAGGCAAGAGAGGCTTAAGTCTGTTTGCAATAACTTTAGAGATCAACTTGTAAATAACGTTGCAAAGCGCTATGGGTCTGTATTTATCCGGGGTACTTGAGTTCTCCTCTTTAGGGATGAGAGCGAGGAAGGTTGAGTTCAGTGAGGGGAGGATCCAGTGCATGGATCAAGATTCCTCCACTAAAGCCCATACTTCCAGCTTGATAAGCTCCCAAAAAGCGTGAAAAAAATTGGCAGTAAAACCATCCGGCCCTGGCGCTTTCCCTTCCTTTAGCTGAGTTATAGCTTTCTCAACCTCATGTAGAGTAACCGGCTGAAGAAGCATTGCATTGTGATCCTCTGAAATGATTTTCGGAATATGTTGGGTGACAGAGAAAATAGCTTGCTCACGATTACCGTCTGGTTCCTGCAATATGTTTTTGAAATACTCTCTGAGTTCTTTTTCAATGTCCTCATGGGTTTCTAGGCGAATCCCTTGATCGCTACTAAGAAAGGTGATATGATTATGCATCCCTCTATGTATAGTGGATCTGTGGAAAAACTTGGTGTTTTTCTCGCCTTCTTGAAGCCATTTGATACGAGATTTTTGTCTCCAGAAAGTCTCTTCCTGCTGCCTGCTCTTGTCAATTTTTGTGAGGAGCTCATTTTCTTGTTTGTCATAGTCCTCTGTTCTGCCTTCGGTAATGATTTTCTGCTACAGAAGGTTCATTTGAAGCTCGAACTCCCTTTTGTTGTCGAAGATGTTGCCAAAGTGGGTTTTTTTCCAGTGTTTGAGAGAGAACTTGAGATTTCTGAGTTTTTGTTGGAATTGGAACATTTTTGAGCCCTCTGCTGGAATAAAGGAGCGCCATTCCTTAGTGACAAAGTCTTTAAAACCATTATGGGAAAACCAAAATGATTCGAATCTAAATGGTCTATTGCAATGCGCACTCGGTCGAGACCATTGAAGGAGGATGGGCCAATGATCCGAGCCTGCAAGGGGAAGTATGGAAGAATTAAAATCCCCTCGAAGATGAATAGCGTTGTCTGTCATGAGAAATCGATCCAACCGGGATGCGATGTGCATCGGCCCACTACGTTTGTTGGTCCAAGTAAAAGTGACATTAGAGGTTTGCATATCCACAAGATGATTAACTGAAATGAAGTCTTTAAAGCCTAAGCAGTCTCCGTCAAGTCTGTGCCTGCCTCCGGATCGTTCTTCTAACGTGGTGGTCATGTTGAAATCCCCTCCACAAAACCAGAGCGGGAAGCGTCTTGTAGAGTTTAGATCCGTCAAGGTGTTGAGCAGATCTAATTTCTTTTGAATTTCTTGCGGAAAATACACATTGGTTAGGTGTCCATGAATATTGGTGCCTAACAAATGAAAAGTAGACTGTATGCAGAAATGGGAGGCGTGGAAGTCATACAAAGAGAGGATTTGGGGATCCCACAGAATTGCTAACCCACCCGAAGCCCCAGACGCATCCACAGAAACTGATCTACAATTAGTACAAGCTTTGGCCATAATGAGTTCAAGAGTATTGCTGTTGCATTTCGTCTCTTGAAGGAAGACCATAGAGGGGTTGTATTTCTGAATCATATTTTTAATCATCCTGTGCTTTGAGGGGCTGTTTAGCCCTCTCACATTCCACGAAACTAGCTTCATGAGGAACTGGTCGGGAGGGACTTGTAAAACTTTGTCAACTGAGGGAATCTGCCAGATTCCACCAGTATTTCTCCTGCTATGATGGTTCTCTGCAAAGTTGTCTTTCTCCCACGTTTTTTTGTTTCCTTCATGATTTTCCTACCGTCCCAAGGCCCTCTAGCTTGGATGCCCAAGGAGTTTCTTTGCTGAGCACGAGAGAGGACCACTACTAACTTGTCAATCTGATGAGGTTTGATTTTACTGTATTCTTTCTGATGGCAGGCTTCCTCCAGAGCCAGAATGTCGATCTCCCCGATGTCGACATTATCAGGTTCGTCCTCCATAATAGTAGGGATATTGAGTTCGAAGTCTTCCGACCCTGAAGGTGGGATAGATACTTGGGAGCAGTCTATATCCATGAGCACAGAGGCAGAAGTGGTGGGATTGGTTTGAATCTCAACTGAGGAGGTGGCTTTGGAGGCTTTGGTTAATATTTGAGATTCGATTCTGGGGCATTCAGAGGGGGGCTAGAGGAAAGAGGCTGCCCTTGATGAGCATCAGAATGATCCTGAGGAGCCAGAACCTCAAAACTGTTGCTAGTACTGGGGATGTTGGGGGCGGTAGAGATGATAGGAGTTTTCTTGGAGTGCTTCTTCTTGGAGGAGACTTTAGTAAAGCCATCAGCATCTTTTCCATCATTAGGGGAAGAGGAAGCAGGTTTCTGGTTCAGAGGGCAGTCTCTGAAAAGGTGACCATGCTCATGACATTTTCTGCAACGGAAAGGAACGTGCTCATAATCAATAGTTTGAATCCATTCATAGTCATCGTGAAATAGACTTACCGAATCCGTGAGAGGCTTAGCAAGGTGCATATAAACGCAGATTCTGGCATAGGAAGTGTAGCGTCGGAGTTTTGTTTCCTCAACAACCTTTATGAATTCTCCAAGACCATTGCCAATATCCCTCAGAGTTTCTTTGTCCCAGTACTCCAAAGGCAGGGAGTACATTCGAATCCACATAGGAGCCTAACTGAAATCTTCCTTGTCTGGATGGAATCTTTCAATCCAATCACGGAGGTAGAGGCCAGCAGAGTTAAAGAAATAGGGGCCTTCTTCAAAGATGCGAGTCTTGTCCTCAAGGCAGTGAAAGATGGTAGTAAAAAAACCTTTGGGTCCGAGCTGCAAGGTAACTTGACCCTTGGGTTTCCATTTGGATTTTATCCAACCTTGCAAAGCTTTCTCAGTCGCCCAAAGTCCGATGAACTTCCCGATGAGGGCGTGATCCTTCATGAACTGAATGTGTCCATTGATACGGTGACTTGGGAGATCGATTTTGATCCGATCTGCTGCTTTGGGAATACAGGTGGCAGAGGATACTTTTTGTTGTGCCTCCGTAGGAGTCTGTTCAGTACTTGCATTTCCAAGGGGTTTTGAACTTGTCTTGGCATCAGGAATTTTGTCTCACTTCTCAACTTATCGCACAGGCCTCGTTCCATGCAGCCCATAGTCCGGCGACTCGCATATTGACAAGGAGGCATCAGAAGCTAGAAGGAGGGGGGATATACTCAATTCTCCAAGGAGTGCGTACATTTGAGTGTTCAAGGCACGCCGTGTGAAACCGAAGACTTAGAATAAGGAACCAAATGTCGCTAGCATGAAGCGCGATCAAACGCCGGTAATCACAAACCCAGCGGGCACTGCATCGCGCCGTCGCCAAGCTCATCCGTTCGATCTCATAGGCCTAAGCAAAATACATTGATAATTATATTATGTTGACTCTTGAAAATATTCAGATGGTTTGAATAATGTACGCCTTGACAGATAATGAGCAAATAGGTGATTTTTTGTCCAACCTCAAGTGTAATTTTCTTTATAGTGTTAATGGTTTAATGATAATTTATTTTAATATTGTTAACAATTTTTTAATGGCTTTGCACATTTGGCCTTATTATTATGGAACATAATTTGCAAAGAAATTTTCCTATCTAAAAAACATAAAAAAAATGAGATGATGATTGTATAGTGAAATAATATCTCTAGAGATTTAATCTCTCGAACTGTTTATAGTTTTTACTTAATGTCTCAAAAATAATAAATAGTATTTTCTTTGCTAAATATATTTTTTATAAATAAATTTAGATTATAATATATTAATATTAATTTATGCTGATTTTTTTGAAAAAAATATAATATATATTTACTATTATTAATTTCAGTCAGAATTTACACTTGAAAGTAATAAAAATTAATTGTTAACTTAAACATAATTCAACATAGTTTAAGTAATGGATGAAATAGTGTTTTAGCCTTCATAGTTAGCTTATTTAGCCAAGATCTTGTTGCTAAATCACCTCCCTATTGAGAGATCATGGGTTCATTCTCCTTGATGTCCTTGGGGTTAGGCTTTGATTCCATCTTGATTAAAAAAGTGTTATAACTTTTAATTATTAATCCACTTATAATTATAGTGTTGAATGATAAACTTGTAAAGTAATAAAAATTAATTGTTAACTTAAAATTAATTCAACATAGTTTAAGTAATGGATGAAATAAGGTTTGAGCCTTCATAGTTAGCTTATTTTGGGAAGGTCTTGTTGCTAAATCACCTCCTTATTGAGAGATCATGGATTCAATTCTTTTTTATGCCCTTGGGTTAGGCTTTGATTCCATCTTGATTAAAAAAGTGTCATAACTTTTAATTATTAATCCATTTATAACTATAGCTTTGAATTCATTATATTGATATAAGAAATGTCATAACCTTTAATTATTAATCTATTTAGAAATTATAGTGTTTAATTCTTGATTTATTTATTCATTATTATTGAATTTCACTTATAAATTGGGATGCACATTTTCATATATATTATTTAATGTAAATATTGTTAAAGTGTTTACTGGGTCTCTCATTTGCATATATTTGCATTTATTAAATCATTAAATGTCATAAGCTTTAATTATTAATCTATTTATCAATTATAGTGTTTAATTATTGATAATGTTTAATGAGTCTCTCATTTACATATATTTGCATTTATTAAATCATTAAATGTCATAATATTTAATTATAGACAGAATATGCTTCATTTTGGAATGTGATGCAGGCATTGCGTTTTGAGTAATGAGATTGTTGGTAGGTTGGGCCAGCTCATCATTAATTTGAATAAGAAAAAGACTGAAATGCAAAAGGCGAAAAACAGGGAACTCATAGTCTCATAGACTATTTTTAGACTATAATGGCTTAGTCTAACTTAAATAGCCCTTTTCAACTGAATTCACCAAAATCTAGCAATGCAATTTCAAAATTTTTTTGTTGGTTAGAAAATCTAGCAATACAATTTTAAGTTTTTTTGTTGTTTAAAATACTTTACTACTTCACTAGTAGCTATTGAATTTGACTTATAAATTGAGATGGACATTTTCATTAAGTGTTTAATGGATCTCTCATATACATATATTTTCATTTATTAAATCATTAATATATAGTTATATTTTATATTAATTAATTTAATGGACAACACATATAATTTGTATAATAAATTTGTTACTATGCTAAATTTTGTTCGTCAAATTTAAATATTATACACTAACATTAGTTATTTTTCATTAATCTTAATTTATTTTAAAATTATTATTAAATTATGAAGCTTTCAATTTATATTAAATTATACCAGGGCTGAAGAGGGATCAAGCCACCAATGTGTGGGAAAATAAAACTCTAAGGGAACGAATTTACAAAAACCATGTGAAAATTAGTAGAAACTACATAGAAGTTCATGTTGTTAAAGAAGTGACAATTGAACCAAGTAAAATTTTTTTCACTACCTCAATAGGTGACATCAAATCACTTAACAAATCCAAGTTCTCCAAGGAACTAAGATGGCCACTAGGGAAAGTATTGATGAACAATAGGTCTACTATTGTATAATTTTGTATTGAAGAAATAAAGATCTCTTTGTGAATTTATGAGAAAGGAGTTTGATAAATGAAGTTCAAAAGATGTCAATTTGAAGAAATAAATATCTCTTTGTGAATTTATGGGAAAGGATTTTGATAAATGAAGTTCAACAGATGCTAATATATCTTTTCGAAAAATGATTTGTAGTGTAGAAAGATGTAGATTAAAATGAGGTTCATTTTGAGTTGGAAGTAAAATGGTCTTGTGAATTTAAGGATGGATGATTTAATATACATTAACAAGAGGCTCTTGGTTTTTCTAGAATAGGATATTCCCATGTTTTTCCTTAATTATATTTCCTTGATGAATTCAGAGTCTAGAAGTTTCTCACCAATGTGGTCTATTATTAATGGAAGGTTGAGAAAGGAAGTTCAACAAATTTCCACCTGGGTTTTGGAAAATTGGTTTGTAGTCTAGAAAGATGTAGTTCAAAATGGGGTTCATCTTGAACTCAAGGGGTTCTATAGCATTTAGTGAAAGACGAATGATATGAAATCCTTTAACAAATAAATCTTGGGTTTTTAAGATTAGTAGACTCTGAGGTTCTTGATTATATCCTTACCTATTCTTCCTTGGTTGTATTTCCTTTGAGAGTCTAGGAGTTCCTTAAAAATGTTGTGTTGGTCTTTGGTATGATTTTAAAGATAGATCCCTAAATAAACATAGATAGATAAGAGAATATGTTCAAATATGTAAGAGACAATCTAAAAGGATCATTTACATTCTGATAGTTGGTCAATGTAATCAGAAAAAAAGGAAAAAATTGAATGCATATTGTTTTCATGTACAATTTGTTACATTACAAGTCATGTGGAAAGTAATTATCTAACCCTCAAAAACTAAAATATTCTCTTGAATAAGTTGATACAAGATGGAATCTAATAGGTCAAACATAATGACCTATTGGACTGGAGCAATTTAGGTATATTGTCTAACCTCTAATGAACACCCATATTAGAGATGTTGGAGCTATACAAAATTTTAGGAAATCCACTTCCACTGATCAATTTGAGGATCAATCATGGTCCAACAAAAGATAGCATGGAGAAGACAGAGTCAAGGAAAGGTAGTGACATTAAGGGGAAATCTAATGAAGGTAAGGATTTTAACAAACATCCAATTGTGATATCACTGTATTAATGTTGAAGAGAATTCAAGACAACACCCTTTAGGAAAAGCTATGGATATGGATGAATCCAAGGTGTTCATTATGAGTACCTAGGAGTTATAGCTGGAAGAAATGGACTTCACTAGTGAAAAATTGAAGTTAAGAATAAGGCAACAATTATTATTGTCCACCACGTTAGTAGTTTGGGTCCAGAGCATTAGAATCTATGAACACTTTATTTTAATTTGAGGGAATTGAAATAATCATATTATGGAAAACATTTAGAACTATTAATTTCAAAAACATGGAAGCCCATGCTAGTAGCTCTTTCTAAATGTAGGAAATAAAACAATAATTTGGTGAAGATAAATCGAAAAGGATTGAGCTTCCGCATCTCAATGTGTAACATATCATTGAAAATTTTCATAGTTATGTTCCCTGAAGAGAGAAGTACAAGATGATTAGAAGCATACCTAAATGCTAGTGGAAATTTTCCAATTTCTAGGATGCAGATACAAGGGGTAAATTATGTGGATATACCTTATTTATTAAATTTCCTATTCTTAGTTGCAAATCCATCATTGAAATGTGGGAAAATATTTTTATCTACATGAAGGTAATCCTCCATGGCATTAAAATTCAACTCTTGTAACATGTATTTTGAAAACCATTCAAAAGATAATCCATTCTTCAACTGATTTTATTTCGATATCTAAATATAATCAAATAATTAAGTCTAAAACCATTATGTTTGTGTAAAGATAAATTACAGATGGTTAGAAAATTAAGAGAAAATGTAATTAATATAATAATTAAAGACAAAAAAGGAGACACGGGGCCTTTGGTCTATTTATTGGAACGTGAATTATAGAAACATAAGAGGTCCTCACAAAAATCCTAAAATTGTTATGTTTGTGTAAAGATAAATTACAAATGGTTAGAAAATTAAGAGAAAATGTAATTAATATAATAATTAAAGACAAAAAAAGGAGACACGGGGCCATTGGTTTATTTATTGGAACATGGATTATAGAAACATAAAAGTTCCTCACAAAAATCCTCCACTAGTTACTAGGAATGGCAGGAAATGTCCTTCCCTTGAATTTTATGATTTTTGGTGGAAGATTTAGAGTCCCAAGCCATATTAGTTTTAAAGACTCATATACAAAAGTATTTGAATGAAAAAAGTGATATCACAACCAACACCATTGAATAATGTTCTTCTCTCAACCACTACTTAGAGTTTCAAGCTTTGCAAAACTATTGAAAACGTAGCTTAAATTGAACTAGCTTATCTTTAGACAAGCTACTTCAAATTAAAAGATGTTACCAACAATGAGCAAGTGGAGAAGAACCGCAATATATGAATACGAAGACATTTGTTATTCCCATTGAGTTATTCTCATGTTTTTAGAAAATACTAATTGCAATTGATTCATGTACACTTTGTTATAGTTTCTCTTTATAGTGGACCTGCAAAATAAATATGTTTGTATCTTTATTGTCTCTCCTGCTCTATAGAGTCCATAATTTATATTGTCTTATTTTTTATACTTTAAATTTTTTATCAAATTTTAGAGTCAATCAATATGACATTGTCATTTTCTGATTTCAATCCCTTGTTACAGATATCACAACTTTCCATGGAAGTCAATTTCACTCTTAAAAAATAACACCAAAATGAAGAGGAAGAAGAATAAAGTGGACCTGCAACAACCAACACTAAATGAAAACATAACATAAAAGAAATTACTCTCTCTAACTAAACAACACAGTAATAAATGAAAACATGACCTAAACGAAATTACTCTCTCTAACTGAACAAATTTTAGCGAGTTAATGAAGACAATCATGCTATGCCCTCAATGGTGGAAGAACACATCCACTTGTAGAAAATTTAAAGATAAGAACCTTGGCATTTGGAAAGTTCATATGACACCAATCCTTCTCCTCCATGATTTTTTATATGTCACGATTCTTCTCGAATTTATGCCTTACTGCATTCCATTTGCAACATATGGTGCAATTGCTTGTTATATAAAAAAAAACTTTCACATTTTAGGATATATGTCATACATGTGTCTAAAATATTGTTCAGAACCTGCAAGGTGTCTTTTAGTATATGTATGGTGGTTTTTGTGCCTCATCAATTACAAGTACAATGTGAATATATTTATATATCTCATCCATGGGTCAATTATGATCAATACAAACAAAGGCTACTTTTGTGAATCAACCTATTTATCCATTCATTCTCAATAATATTACTATCATTTTATTCCATGGATCAACTTCTGTTCTATCACCCCGACCATCCCTATTACAAATTGCAGCATTATGAATTCCAAGTAACTAATTTTTGGTTTTGAGTCAATATTGTTCGATATTGTTTTATGTTACAACAATATATTTACTTGTTCATTAGTATATATTCAAATAATTTCACAAATACATAATTTAAATTATGTTTAAAAATGTAACTAACAATAAAAAAATATTATGGATAAAAAATTACCTATAGCATTATGTCACATAATCACAACTCTTTAGAAAACAAGGAAAAAAAAAGTTTCTTTCTTTCACACAATGGCTTTAAAAAGTCATTGAAAAACATCTATCAATAAAAACGTAGAAAGTATAAACTACTCATCGATTTAAAAAAATAAAAAATAAAATACCCACATATGTCAATTACAAATTTTTAATCAATGTACAACCTAAGATTATGTATATGGAGACTTGACGTAGATAAAGGGGCATCTTAAATGTCGATTTACCAATGCTTGTCAAGAACCAAAAACAATATACAAGACAAATTTCACCAATTTTAAAAATATGTGTTTCATGTACAAATTAATTGTAGATTCAATATTGCTAATGTAATTTTCTAAAACATAAGACTCAAATCTACTCTACTCATCTGCGGAAAACAATTCACGATTGAGAAGCAATATAAAAAACATGTGGCATGAATCAATACACATAACACGGGGATATATCTAGGGGAAAGCCAT
Source organism: Pinus albicaulis (assembly GCA_034641835.2). Classification (NCBI taxonomy): domain Eukaryota; kingdom Viridiplantae; phylum Streptophyta; class Pinopsida; order Pinales; family Pinaceae; genus Pinus; species Pinus albicaulis. The sequence goes on along the minus strand of CM076570.1, from coordinate 353,746,524 downwards.
TGCTAAAAAACCCCTTCATATCCATATTTGCATTAGTCAGAAAATAAAGAAGAAATACAATGTTTGTTTAAGCTTGAACAATCTCTGCACAAGTATAATCTATCTCACTGCCTCACAAGCTAATTCTGGCCAAGACTTAGCCAATTCTGTTGCATTCCAAGCTCTTATTTCCTTTCACTATTGTTCAAGGAATAAACTCCCTGTAAATTAGAGAAATACACATCTTGAACTGTGCAATCCCTATAGGTCCTTCTCTGACTGCATGTGTAATGTCCCCTAATAATAATATAAATAATAAATAATATAATATAATATAATATTATTAAAAAGAGTAAATAAATAAAATAGCAAATAATAAACTAAAGTTCTAAATAAAATAGTAAATAATAAACTTAGGATATAAATAAAAATATATAAAAGTAAACTATAAAAATAAGTGAAGTTAATAAAAGTAAAAATGAATAAAATAAGAAAATAATTGAACTAAGAAAAGTGTAAAAATAGTAAAAATAAGTAAAGTTAACGAAAAGTAAAATGGAATAAAATAAGAAAGAGTTAAATTAAGAGAAAAATTAAATTAAGTAAAACTTAAAATAAAGAAACAAAATTTGCATGTTGACACAAGGAATGTGTGCATACGGTTCCCTCAATTGTTTAGTATATTTAATAGACGTTGTGGAAGATGAGATTCATCATTCCTTCATCCATTCTCTTGGGAGAAAGGTATTGTGAGACAAATGATTCCGTGGCAGTAGTATGTTGATTGAGGGCTCAAAGGTGGCCAACTGTAGACAGGTTACATGCAGCTGAGCCTACGGTTGGGTGGAGAGTCGTCCCCAAAACTTTGTTGCGGTTAGTGGGATTCAAATAACGTTCAACTTTGGAGTTTCAAGTAAGGAATATCGTCGTTACAAGTAAGTCGTCTATGCTCGTTTTTCTGAAAATTCTATGCTAATTAGTTGAATAGTTTTTGTGTTTATTATTAATTGCATATTTGATATAATTAGTTGTATGTTAAATTTTGGGGGTGTTACAATTTATTTTTGATATATATGGTAACTTTCAATACTATGACCACTGTAAAATGGGGAGATGAATGGAAAAGGGTAATAGATAAACACTAAAAATGAGTGAGTAGAAGTTTCACAAAAACATGAGAAACTAGCCTATATGGGATCATAATAGAAAGATTTTGTGTCACGTAGAGGAAAATGGACATGGAATTACAAAAATATTTCATATACAAATGGGATAAGGATCACTGTGAAGTCTAGATGAGGATGATTCCTACAAAGGAGAAAACATTTCCAATCCATGGATGAAGTTAACTGATCATGATATTGATAAAAGTCATCTCAAGGAAAAAAAAAAGGAGAGAACTACATTCTATGATGAAATTTACAATTCTACCATTTTTAATTTGAAAGTTGCAACTTTTGTCATAGCTCGCATAACATTCATTTTAATAACAATCAAATGTAGGAATATGGTTAGATAAAAATTATGCTCCATGTCATTGTTGTAATTGGAATTTATTCACAAAATTTGGTATTGATAATTTATATTAGGTTGACTCTTGAAAAATATTTGCATTTGTCTAATTTACACCTTGGTTGTGACAATGAGCAGTTGTAGAATTTTTTGTCCAACCTCAAGTGTAATTTTCTTTATAGTGTTAATGGTTTAATGATAATTTATTTTAATATTGCTAACATTTTTTTAATGGCTTTGCACATTTTGCCTTATCATTATGGAACATAATTTGCAAAGAAATTTTCCTATCTAAAAATCATCAAAAAATGGGATGATGATTGTATAGTGAAATGATATCTCAAGAGATTCAATCTCTCGAAGTGCCTATAGTTTTTACTTAATGTCTCAAAAATACTAATTAGTATTTTCTTTGCTAAATATATTTTTTATAAATAAATTTAAATTATAATATATTAATATTAATTTATGCTGATTTTTTTGAAAAAAATATAATATATATTTACTATTATTAATTTCAGTTGGAATTTAAACTTGAAAGTAACAAAAATTAATTGTTAACTTAAACATAATTCAACATAGCTTAAGTAATGGATGAAATAGTGTTTTAGCCTTCATAGTTAGCTTATTTAGCCAAGGTCTTGTTGCTAAATCACCTCCCTATTGAGAGATCATGGGTTCATTCTCCTTGATGTCCTTGGGGTTAGGCTTTGATTCCATCTTGATTAAAAAAGTGTTATAACTTTTAATTACTAATCCATTTATAATTATAGTGTTGAATTATAAACTTGTAAAGTAATAAAAATTAATTGTTAACTTAAACTTTATTCAACATAGTTTAAGTAATGGATGAAATAAGGTTTTAGCCTTGATAGTTAGCTCATTTTGCGAAGGTCTTGTTGCTAAATCACCTCCCTATTGAGAGATTATGGTTTCAATTCTTTTTTATGCCCTTGGGTTAGGCTTTGATTCCATCTTGATTAAAAAAGTGTCATAACTTTTAATTATTAATCCATTTATAACTATAGTGTTGAATTCATTATATTGATATAAGAAATGTCATAACCTTTAATTATTAATCTATTTAGAAATTATAGTGTTTAATTCTTGATTTATTTATTCATTATTATTGAATTTTACTTATAAATTGGGATGCACATTTTCATATATATTATTTACTGTAATTGTTGTTAAAGCATTTAATGGGTCTCTCATTTACATATATTTAAATTTATTAAATCATTAAATTTCATAATCTTTAATTATTAATCTATTTATAAATTATAGTGTTTAGTTATTGATAGTGTTTAATGAGTCTCTCATTTACATATATTTTCATTTATTAAATAATTAAATGTCATAATATTTAATTATAGACGAAATATGCTTCATTTTGGAATGTGATGTAGGCATTGCCTTTTGAGTGATGGGATTGTTGGTAAGTTGGGCAAGCTCATCATTAATTTGAATAAGAAGAAGACTGAAATCCAAAAGGCGAAAAATAGGGAACTCATAGTCGCATAGACTATTTTTAGACTACAATGGCTTAGTCTAACTTAAATAGCCCTTTTCAACCGAATTCACCAAAATCTAGCAATGCAATTTCAAAAAAATTTGTTGGTTAAAAAATCTAGCAATGCAATTTCAAGTTTTTTTGTTGGTTAAAATACGTTACTGCTTCACTAGTAGCTATTGAATTTGACTTATAAATTGAGGTGAACATTTTCATTAAGTGTTTAATGGCTCTCTCAAATACATATATTTTTATTTATTAAATCATTAATATATAGTTATATTTTATATTATTTAATATAATAGACAACACATATAATTTGTATAATAAATTTGTTACTATGCTAAATTTTGTTCGTCAAATTTAAATATTATACACTAATATTAGTTATTTTTATTAATCTTAATTTATTTTAAAATTATTACTAAATTATGAATATTTCAATTTCTATTAAATTATACCAGGGTTGAAGAGGGATTAAGCCACCAATGTGTGGGAAAATAAAACTCTAAGAGAACGAATTTACAAAAACCATGTGAAAATTAGTAGAAACTACATAGAAGTTCATGTTGTTAAAGAAGTGACAATTGAACCAAATAAGAATTTTTTCACTTGTTCAAATACCTCAATAGGTGACGTCAAATCAGTTAACATATTGAAGTTCTCAAAGGAACTAAGATGGCCACTAGGGCAAGTATTGATGAACAATAGGTCTACTATTATATAATTTCGTATTGAAGAAATAAATATCTCTTTGTGAATTTATGAGAATGGAGTTTGATAAATGAAGTTCAACAGATGCCAATTTGAAGAAATAAAGACCTCTTTGTGAATTTATGGGAAAGGATTTTGGTAAATGAAGTTCAATAGATGCCAATCTATGTAACATGTTTTCGAAAAATGGTTTGTAGTGTAGAAAGATGTAGATTAAAATGGGGTTCATTTTGAGTTGGAAGTAAAATGGTCCTATGAATTTAAGGATCGAAGATTTAATATACATCAACAAGAGGCTCTTGGTTTCTCGAGAATAGGATATTCCCATGTTTTTCCTTGATTATATTTCCTTGATGAATTCAGAGTCTAGAAGTTTCTCACCAATGTGGTCTATTGTTAATGGAATATTGAGAAAGGAAGTTCAACAAATTTCCACCTGGGTTTTGGAAAATTGGTTTGTAGTCTAGAAAGATGTAGTTCAAAATGGGGTTCATCTTGAACTCAAGGGGTTCTATAACATTTAGTGAAAGACGAATGATATGAAATCCTTTAACAAAAAAATCTTGGGTTTTTAAGATTAGTAGACTCTGAGGTTCTTGATTATATCCTTACATATTCTTCCTTGGTTGTATTTCCTTTGAGAGTCTAGGAGTCCCTTAACAATGTTGTGTTCGTATTTGGTATGATTTTAAAGATATATCCCTAAATAAAACATAGATAGATAAGAGAATATGTTCAAATATGTAAGAGACAAACTAAAAGGATCATTTACATTCTCATAGTTGGTCAATGTAATCAGAAAAAAAAGGAAAATTTGAGTGCATATTGTTTTCATGTACAATTTGTTACATTACAATTCATGTGGAAAATAATTATCTAACCCTCAAAAACTACAATATTCTCTTGAATAAGTTGATACAAGATGGAATCTAATAGGTCAAACATAAAGGCCTATTGGACTAGAGTGGTTTAGGTATATTGTCTAACCTCTAATGAACACCCATATTGGAGATGTTGGAGCTATAAAAAAGGTTAGGAAATCCACTTCTACTGATCAATTTGAGGATCAACCATGGTCCAACAAAAGATAGCATGGAGAGAACAGAGTCAAGGAAAGGTGGTGACATTAAGGGGAAATCTAATGAAGGTAAGGATTTTAACAAACATCCAATTGTGATATCACTGTATTAATGTTGAAGAGAATTCAATACAACACCATTTAGGAAAAGCTATGGATATGGATGAATCCAAGGTGTTCATTATGAGTACCTGGGAGTTACAGCTGGAAGAAATGGACTTCACTAGTGAAAAGTTGAAGTTAAGAATAAGGCAATAGTTATTATTGTCCACCACGTTAGTAGTTTGGGTCCAAAGCATTGGAATCTATGAACATTTTATTTTAATGTCAGGGAATTGAAATAATCATATTATGGCAAACATTTAGAAGTATTAATTTCAAAAACATGGAAGCCCATGCTAGTAGCTCTTTCTAAACGTACAAAATACAACAATAAATTGGTGAAGATATACCGGAAAGGATTGAGCTTCTGCATCTCAATGTGTAACATATCATTTAAAATTTTCATAGTTATGTGCTTGGAAGAAAGAAGTACTAGATGATTAGAAGCGAACCTAAATGCTAGTGGACATTTGCTAATTTCTAAGATGCAGATACGAGGGGTAAATTATGTGGATATACCTTATTTATTAAATTGCCTATTCTTAATTGTGAATCCATCATTGAAATGTGGGAAAATATTTTTATGTACATGAAGGTAATCCTACATGGCATTAAAAATTCAACTCTTGTAACATGTACTTTGAAAACCATTCGAAAGATAATCCATTCTTCAACTGATTTTATTTAGATCCCTAAATATAATCATATAATTAAGTCTAAAACCATTATGTTAGTGTAAAGATAAATTACAGATGGTTAGAAAATTAAGAGAAAATGTAATTAATATAATAATTAAAGACAAAAAAGGAGACATGGGGCCTTTGGTCTATTTATTGGAACGTGAATTATAAAACATAAAAGGTCCTCACAAAAATACTAAAACTATTATGTTTGTGTAAAGATAAATTCAAATGGTTAGAAAATTAAGAGAAAATGTAATTAATATAATAATTAAAGACAAAAAAGGAGACACGGGGCCATTGTTCTATTTATTGTAACATGAATTATAGAAACATAAAAGTTCCTCACAAAAATCCTCGACCGGTTACTAGGAATGGCCGGAAATGTCCTTCCCTTAACTTTTATGATTTTTGGTGGAAGAATTAGAGTCCCAATCCATATTAGTTTTAAAGACTCATATACAAAATTATTTGAATGAAAAAATTGATATAACAACCAATACTATTGAATAATATTCTTCTCTCAACCACTACTCAGAGTTTCAATATTTGCAAAATTGTTGACAAGGTAGCTTAAATTGAACTAGCTTATCTTTAGACAAGCTGCTTCAAATTAAAATATGTTACCAACAATGAGGAAGTGGAGAAAAACCACAATATATGAATACGAAGACACTTTCTATTCCCATTGAGTTATTCTCATGTTTTTAGCATACCAATTGCAATAGATTCATGTAGACTTTGTTATAGTTTCTCTTTATGCTGGACCTTCAAAATAAATACGTTTGTATCTTTATTGTCTCTCCTGCTCTATAGAGTCCATAATTTATATTGTCTTATTTTTTATACTTTAAATTTTATATCAAAGTTTAGAGTCAATAAATATGACATTTTCATTTCCTGAATTCAATCCCTTGTCACAGATATCACAAATTTCCATGGAAGTCAATTTCACTCTTAAAAAACAACACCAAAATGAAGAAAAAGAAGAATAAAGTGGACTTGTAACAACCAACACTAAATTAAAACATAACATAAAATAAATTACTCTAACTAATAAATGACCTAAACGAAATTTATCTCTCTAACTAAACAAATTTTAGCGAGTTAATGAAGACAAGCATGCTATGCCCTCAATGGTGGAAGAAAGCATCCACTTGCACAAAAGTTAAAGATAAGAACCTTGGCATTTGGAAAGTTCATATGACACCAATCCTTCTCCTCCACGATTTTTTATATGTCACGATTCTTCTCGAATTTATGCCTTACGACATTCCCTTTGCAACATATAGTGCAATTTCTAGTTATATAAAGATACATCTTGCACATTTTAGAAGGATGCAAGAGTTACCTTTCGTAAAGTTGGCACTATTGAACCTCAATTTGACATGTTTAACAATGCTAGATAGCTCATTTTTTATTTTTTTACTCTTTCATATTCAATTTTCCATAGCCTAAATTATTGTGTTTATCCATTCTTTGATTTTTCCGCTTCAAATGAGCTTCATAAGGTATTTACTTACTTATTTATAATTATTCCTGAGGTTTTTATGAGTATGTAGAATGGAATTTGTGATTGCCTAACTATTACCAAAATTTCAACAATTCTGTGATAGTTTCTACAAATCCATTAATGACTTAGCGTTACCAAAATCATGAATTTTTACAAGAATTCATAGAGGGCCACTTTATTCAATTTAAACACGGACATTTTTCGAAGGTAAAAATAATCACATCAATTTTACTTCTAAGTACCTTGAGATGGTTCCATGTTGATTAGATCAGCTTCAGGGTGGATGAGGATTGTGCCATCTTCCAGTCAAACCACTCCTAAAATAGGGCAGGAAATGTAATGGACTCAATCCTGGCCAATGATGAAGAGTTATTCCCATGCATTCCATGCCATGAAATTATCACAATTATAATATACATGCCCTATTTTTACCAAGACTAACTAGAAATTAAAAAAAACCATGTAAATTCATTAGTTTTATGATATTTGTGACGTAGAGGATTCATTAAGAATTGAATTTCACTCGTCTCCATATAAATAAGTAAATTGTGAAGTGAAACCCCTAAGACAACATATAGTAATTTCAATTCATTAGTGTGAAACCCTTGAGAGGGAGAACCCAATTTCATATATGCAATGTTGGACCAATGAGTTTCTTAATGCAAAGGTTGTGGCATTGATATTCCTAGAAAATATCATGTGTATGGTTTTTAATTAACACTATAAGTTTTAGTATAATGATTTAGTTGGGAGGGACCCCAAGTCAATCAACAATACTACTCATTTTGTAGGTTTAGAGGAGATAAGTATAGTTTTGTTCATTAGATTGGCATGATTTGTTTTACATGTTCTGTATTTTATTTATACACTCTATATAAGTTGGCTTCCACACTATATATTTGTGGTGCTACTTATATTTCTTTAGTTGACTATCATGTTCTAAGTTCATGGCTTTAGACATTGTGTATTGATTGGATTAAATACTTAATGCCTGATTGGATTCTATGTTCTATGATTTCTATATATTCTATATATGTGGTTTTTTCACTTTGTTGTCATAGCTCTACATATGCTGTTTCGATTACCCGTTACACTCTAAGTTTGTGGTTTTATATATCTTGTATTTGTTAGCTTATACACTCTATTCACAACAATTTTCTCTTTGTGGACAAGCATGACAACTGAAGCTATCCAACTACAATCATTTCTCCCACAATGTGCATGCTTCTGATGGATAAAATATAAACTAAAGCCTAATCAACTAGACTCATCTCTTCCACTATTTGTTTTCTTTATGGATTAGCACAGTCACTAAAGCCTCACTAGCCAGTGTCATCAGCTAATACAAATTTTATTTTGAAATTGATTTTTCCTTATGAAAATTGTTGTGTGTTATTTCTCGAGATAAATCATTACCATTGAAGGTTGAGAGAAAAAGTCAAACTTTGTTTTAGACTACAAGAATGTTTGAACCCTAAAATGAAAGACTATAATCTAAGCCTAACAAGGCATCCCTAAGACTTTGACCCACTCAATGAAATATTTTTGAAAGATTATGGTTTTGAAAATGTGTTGCAAGAAACATCCACTTGAATTTTTATTTAATGAATTTAGCAAATGGTTACATGAATGTTGTGACACTGTCCAAAGTGAAATATTATGACATCCAAAACTTTACAATTCTAGTAGATTCTAGTTTGGGTGAAGATGTACTCATATAGTCAATTCGGTTTACATTTCTAATTGCATCCATCCCTATTTTCATCCACTTAATTGAATAGACTTTGATTACATGACCACTATGAACAAGTGAAAGATCATAATCGATAATAAAGTTGCATTTCTTGTAGATGACAATTACAATGGTGGATGTTCTTCTTATTTGATTACTTCCTCAAGCATATGCTTTGATCCTATACATACAATGCTTGCATGTCACAAGATTATGTATAGATTTGATGTCCACAATTTAAGCAATTAAATTCCCCAAAATTTTGGTGTCATTTCCAAGGAGATGCTAAAGTGATTAGAACATTGGTAGTTTGATTCTTTTATTTTTCGTTATGTAAGTGTGTTTTCATTCATGGAAAGAAGGGAATAAATCATGTCAAAAGGTAACTTGGTGGCACCAATATCATAGTAGATAAGGAGTTGAAGTACATGAAGTGTAGTGTGTTTTTTTTCAGTTAATTCATTTCTTTAATGGTATTATTAAATATTTGATTTCAAGAACCCCTAGATACTAATCCCTTCATGACTAGGAGCTATGAACTAGTAGGAAGAAATTAAATATGCTTCTGAATTTGTTGAGTAAAGGAAGAAACATGCTCATAAGGATCTTCTTGAGTTCTTGTCCATAGTTCACGATTGTCACAGAGGATGAGTTAGAATTTCAATAAATATTAGAGGAGCAAGAGATCCATGAAGAAAGTCCACAAGGGGAACATCTACAAGTTACTTCTAGTTATCCTTATCACCAGATGGAGGATATCAAGGAATCATGGTCCACGTTGGATAAAGAGTAGACACTAGAGTCAGAGAATGAAGAATTGCTTGCATGTTTATCATTGCATCCCTTGAACATTCTATAGTGTCGTGAGAAACCTTCAAAAGAACTTCATGGTATGATAATTGGAGAGAGCCAAGGAGACAGACTAAATTTAAAATTGGCCACAATACCACTCAATTTTCAACATTTCTTAGAACCAAATCCATGTGAGCAGTTGGCCTCTCATATCCTGGTATTCATTGAAGTACACCTTTTAGATTTGGATATGAGTTTGACTGAGATCATGTTATGCAAATGGATGGATTGGAAGTATTTCTACACTTGAAGGAGATTCTATATTTGAATTATAGTAATATAGGATAAATAAATAAACAAATAAAATTGTAAATACAAAAGTAAGTCAAGTTGTGAGAACTAATTCACTAGTGCAGCTAGACATGAATTTTGCTTGAAAACTAGGTTATTGGTTGGAAAAATTCACATTAAAGCATGATAACCAATTTCTACTCGATGCTCGTATCATATGACGTGTAATTCCTTATGGCCCTATTTCTAACGAGTCTTCTCCCATAAAATTTAACACTTTAATTGGGATCAATATTAAATATATTTATAAGTACCTTGGGACTTGCATGCATTAATGGCAGGGCTCCTCATTGTTCATAATGGGAATTCAACAATGTCTTCTTATTGAAAAAATTTGCAGGTGACTTGACTTCAACATATATATTCATACTTGTCATAATGTACTATGGTACATTGATACTCATTTTCACCCATGGTTATAGGTTGTCTTGTGTTGGTTAACAATTTTCATTAATGGTCGATAATCCAAAAAATTCCTTTTATGTCCAACCATATAAAATTTATTCAGAAATATTGAATTGTACAAATAGGGATTATGGAATTGTACAAATTGTACAAATATTCCAACCATATGGTGTATTAACAATAGCTTGTAGTGTTTTTAGAGTTTTCAAATAAATGTTAAATAGGGAAGTTAAACGAGACAATTGTTTCAAAAAGAAGATCTCCATTTTGTTCAATTTTGTATAACAACATGTCAAAATATTAATAATTGTTCCAAATTCTTCCAAGTAACAATTTAGTGGTAAAATCCAAAAACACATGGTTGATGCAAAATTCAAAGTTGTGGCAGCAATAGGTCAAGAGAGCATAGTTTTTACTTATTTTCAAATTTTATAGAAAGAAAAGCATAAACATGTTTTCAAATCCAGGTAATTTTTAGAGAAGATCTAGTGTTGGAGTGACTTAGTAGTTATTTCCATAGTCCTTTTCAGAGGTCGTTGATTGTTACTGGAATTTCCTACAATAACAATTAGAGTTTCTTCATTGGAAGTATCAATTAAATTTTCAAACCAAGCATTTAAGTTTCAAAGTATTCATTCATTTGCTTGTAATTTCACCTATTTAGCCAACATTAGGTTTAGAGAAGATAATTATTATAAGAAATTTTTATTTATACTTATTTCTCTAACTTTTGGATTCACATATGTTGGGACCTTGAAACTATTGCATGCCTCTTTACGCATTACCCCTTCTTATCCATTTCATACTTTAATTGCAGTCGTGATGTATGATTACACAATTTGAATCACTACAAGGAATTAAATCAAAATGACCAAAATTATTTTTGTCCATTCATTTTATTCAGACTTAGAACCTTGAACTAATATCCTTCCTTATAGAATTGTTGAAAATTAACAAAAACAAGGGTGAAAGAGAGATTCTTCATTCAAGTCTCGCATCTTGATATGGTATGATGGATTTAGTATTGGAAGTGGATGCTTTTAGTACCCCATGTTTTGTTCCTAAGATTAATAAAATTCAAATAATGCATTTTGACCGAGTGAAGAGCGTATTTAAGTACAACCTTGTTTGTTTTTATTATGTTTCCTTGCCTTATCAAAATCAATGAGGAATATTGAAGAGATTAAGAAATTAAAAGATGCAGAAAGTAAAATATCATTCAAAGAAGTAAGGAACTAATATTGGCAGTTCAAACTTAAGAAGAATAAGAACTGTAAGAAGAAGAAGAATATTACAACTTTAAGGTATGCAACAACAAAAAATCAATATGTCCATGTATCTTCCATGTCCAACATTCAAATATTGATCCAAACAACATTTATTGAAAACTTTATTTCATGAGGATATGAATGACAAGTGTGGGGGATATGTTGAACCTTTATTTTGACATATTTTACAATGTTGGAAAAATAATTTTTGCTTGATTTAGCCTTTCATCTTCACTTCTCCATGACCTATATTTTTTCATTTATCCATTTTACGAAGTTTTCACTCTAAAAAACCTTCACAAGGTATTTAATTATTTATTTCAACTGAGTCCCCATGTTTTGATGAGTATATAAAATGGAATTTATTATTGCCTAGCTATTACTAAAATTTTAGCAATTCTGTGAGTGCCAAGAAATCTAGTAATAGCTCAATTTTACCAGAATGACGAACCATTATCAAAAGTCTTGTATCTGCATAACTTTATCAAATTGCATACAACACTATTTAAAGGTAAAGATCTTCACATGGGTTTTACTTCTAGGCGCCTCAAGATGGTTCCATGTTGGTTATATTAGATTTAGGGTGGACGAGGATGCACCATCGTCTAGTGAAACTAGCGATCAAATTACTCAAAAAATAGGGCAGGAGAAGTAATGGACATGATCCCGACCAACGATGAAGATATATTCTCATACATTCCATGTCATGAGAATATCACAAGGATAAGATGTGCACCCTATTTTTACTAGGACTGACGAGGATTGGACAACCATGTAAATTCATTAGTTTTGTGAGATCCATGAGGCACAAGATTCGTTAAGGATCAACTTGTGCTCTTCTCCATCTAAATATGTAAACTATGAAGTAAAGTGGGGGGAGAGGAGGGGGGTTACTAGATATCAGACAAAAAAGAGTAATTTTAATTCCTTGATGTGAAACCCCTGAGAGGGAGAACTTTATTTCATATTTTTAATGTTGGACCTATGAGTTTCTTGATGCAAAGGTTATGGAATTGATATTCCAAGCAAATATCATGTGTATAGTTTATGCCTATAAATTTAAGTTTTAGTAGTGTGAGTGAGTTGGGAGGGCCCTTCAATTTGGCCAATGCTACCATTCATTTTGTAGTTTTAGCATAACTTAGTATAATTTTGTTCATTATATTTGAGTGATTTGTTTTACATATCTTGTATTTTGATTTATATACTCTATATCAGTTATCTCTTACAGTTTTTATTCACAGTGCAACATATACTACATTATTTGACTTCCATGTTCTAATTTCATGGCTTTAAACACTTTGTATTGATTGGATTAAATGCCTAGTGCTTGATTGACTTCTATACCATGTATATGTGGTTTCCATATATTCTATATTTTTGGTTTTTGGCACTCTATATTCATAATTCTACGCATGCTATATTGATTATCCTTATACTCTAAGTTTGTGGTTTCATATACCTTGTATTAGTTGGCTTATACATTACATTCATACACATATTTATTTTTGTGGACAAGCATGACAACTAAAGCCTAACTAGTCAAAGTCATTGCTCCCATGGTGTCCTTTATTCTCATGAATAATATGACAATTGAATCCTAACCAACCAATGTCATTTATTCCACTATTTGTTCTGGATTAGAAATATCGTTGAAGCCTCACTAGCCAATGTCACCAATTTATACAAGTTTTTATTTTGAAATCGATTTTCCCTGTATTCAAATTGTTGTATGTTACTTTCCCATATAGATCATTTCCATTAAAGTTTGAGAGTACGAGAAAAGAATTGTTTTGAATTACAAGAACATTTGAACCCTCAAATGAAAGATGGTAATCTAATCCCAACAAGGCATCCCCGAGATCTCCACCCAGTGGATGAAATATTTTTGAGACCTCCACCCGGTGGATGAAATATTTTTGAGACCTCCACCCGATGGATGAAATTTTGTAATTAATAGATTTAATGTGCACAATTTAAGAGATTAAATTTCCCAATAGACATCTAGTGTAGATCAAAGAATTGTTCCACATGGAATATCCATGCTATAGAATATTTACCATAAAATTTACTCATATTAATCTTGGGAAATAAGTAGTTCTATAGTCCCAAGTTGAACCCCTGATGATGTAGATCTTGGAGTGAAAAATAATCATGATTTTGGGACTCAATCTTCATGTGCTCCAAACGTGTTAGAATATTTCCTATACGTGACTAGGGTTAAACATTGTTTTTCTCCCTATTTTCATGATTTCCTTATGTCATGACATCACTTTTAGGGAACCTCTCCTCTAGGGTATGTAAGAGCATGTATTCCATGGAATTTTGTAATCCTTCCATCTTTTGATCTATTTTATAATCAATTTCCCTTTTAAGAATTTATTACAAACATGCTAAGTCAACCTTATTCAAGACATTGTCACCCGTGTCATTAAATCGGTTCCTTGATTAGGATACCTAGTACGCTAAGCCTTCACTTTCTTCATGTGTTATGTATGAGTTCTCTAAAAGTTTGGAAGGGGTATATTTTTTTTCCAAATTCCTTGCCATGTGAGAAAATGACAATACTCATTTTTCTCTTTGTCGTAATTTTTTAATCACAAAAAAGAAGATTTTTGAATCAAAATTTATACTAATTTCAAGTTAACATACCTTTACAGATCCTATTTTCTATACTATCTTGTTGGCCAAGCTTTCTTTGAAGTATCTCTACAATTATGGTCCCTTTAAGTTTAAAATTTTAACCCTTCTAAGCTCAAAATTTCAACCACTCTAAATCTAAAATTTCAGTCCATAGTCCCCCAACATGTCTTCTCCGCAATGCCAAAAGTTTGACCAAATTTGGATGTGGCAAGAGAATACTATGGTAGCTTTCTCAAAACCTTTTGTTTTTGGCCTTCCAATTTTTCAAATATGCTTCTAAAATTATGATCTAAAATAGTATGGCTAGTGCTTTATTAGTCCCTACCATAACATGGAGTATATAAATATAAATTTCAGTTAACTCTTGCAATAAACGTAGTTCAGTTTTAAAAAATTGTAGAATTTGCTATAATTTATTATAATGTTATTTAAAATTCAATATTTATGAGAATATTGTGAATAAAATAGTTGATTTTTTTAATTTTTAGAAATGAAATTCCATATTTTTGATTGGTTGAAACACTTGAAAAGACTAATTAGCTGTGGTTAGATGTGAAAGGTAAAATAAATAAATATTTTTACTTCAAAAATACAAAAAAAGAGCCAAATGGTTTGACAAATGCGTGACCATTAAAAAGTTACATTAAAAGTAAAACTTGGTGATAAAATAAATATGCCAAATTATGTTTATTCACGTGACAAAACATATTCAAAAGAAATAATAAAAAATAGAACAGGTATCTTGTGTTTTGCATGACTTAGAAATAAAATTTTGGCAAAATGCCATATTTATTCAAGACTATACAAGTTCTTCTTAATAAAAAATAGGGTCACTAAACTTGTTTTAGGCGAAAATTTAATTAAAAAATAAGAACATTGATGATAAAATCCCTTTGTCATAATGTGGCAGGTTTGAACCAAAAGTTAATTATAGCCAAAATTTAATTAAAAAAGAAGTAAGAGCATAAACATCATTTCACTTGAAGTGTTAGTTCCCTATAATACTAGTGTAGCCCCTTTATTATTATTGTTGTGCCCATGTATCCCCTATATTGTTATTGTTGTGCCCCATAGAAGCTCACTATTGTTATTGTGGTACTCTTACATTATTATTTTTATGTGGGCTCTAATTATATAGTGACCTCTTAGGCTCTTATATATACAAAGAGGATATTTTCATTTGTATAATCTAAAAATTGTTCATTTGTGTAATGTAAAGGAGGTTTGCCCCTCGAAGAGGATAGTTTTTAAGTCGTTGATCTATCATTTCTACTATTTTCTGAGTTGGTTTCATAACATTTGGAATTAGAGCTTTGGATTTTAGGGTTTCAATTTTTCAAATAGGTCCTCTTGGAATTTTCGCTATCATTTTTTTTGTATAAGGCATCAAAACCTAAAATTGTAACATTGTGGAGCCTAAATATTGGTGAAGTTCGTGTACGAATTTTATATCTTGGTTCACTATAGTTTAGGAGATATGATCCAAGGAAGTTCTGGTTTTTGCAGGCTCCATAATTCAGTCTCAAACAATGACCTAGGGAAATTCATCATAACTTTATATACGAGCATTAGATTAAAATTTCGTAAGAAGTGACTGAAATTGCATGGAATATAATTTTTCATATATCATTTTAAGGGTTAAAGGTTGAAACAATAACACATGGAATTCCTTACAAGTTTTCTCTACTAAACCAATCCATAATCAAGACATCATGGGATATTGGGCATAACATTATCTTGAAGAATCAAAGTTTGGTCTGACTTATGGCATTAGAAAGAAGGCTCATAGGGCTAATACAAGAAACAATTTTAGGCCTTGGAGATCTAAAATTAGATAGTTACAACTGTTTCAAGATTGAGATCCTAAAAGCAAGAAAAGGTGACATGTATTTGTTTTAAAAATTGCATAACTGTTGTTTGAAAAATCAGTTTGAAGTGATTCCAAGGGAATATTGAAGAATAGATATTATTATTGGGTTCTAAAATTCCTCTCAAACAAAATAATTCTACACCCATGAAGCCCCCATAAATATCTACTATGACGCATGAAGAGGAAGAATTACAACATGATATATCAAAATTACGGGACCAAGTGCTACAAATTTCATTCTCACAAAGAGAAACCAAATATGAACTAAAAGGGGACATGGATGGTTTAAAAGTAGAAATAAAATGTGACATGGGTGGTTTAAAGGGTGACATGGATGTTTTAAAAGGTGACATGAATGGTTTAAAAGCAGACATGGAAGGTTTGAAGGAAGGTTTGACAAACAATTGCTACAATAAATTCTTCCTAATGGTGAAAATGTATTCCATGAAACTCATGACGAGAAAAAAAGGAATGTTAATCATGACTTTAGAGACTCCAATGTTGGGTTTAAGACCAACCATATTCCAAAGATTGATATGAGGAATTTTGATGACAAGTATTTGGTAACATGGATACTACATGTGGAGCAATATTTTGATCTCCATGATGTGGAACACACACAAAAGGTACACATTGCATATTTATATTCATAACCCAATTAGTTTGTATGGTATCGATGGATTTTTTCTCGTAAACCACTTTTCACTTGGTCAATATTTATGGACGAAATGATAACACATTATGAGAATATAGAGAGCAACACCTTCTTTAGCCGATTGATAAATTTCAAACAAAAGGGTTCAATGGTGGAGCACATTGAGGACTTCCAAAACTTGAATATCAGGGTAACTGATATTCTAGAGAAACATAGGATTCATTGGAGACTTCTTAGGGA
The DNA here is from genome assembly GCA_034641835.2 of Pinus albicaulis. NCBI lineage: Eukaryota > Viridiplantae > Streptophyta > Pinopsida > Pinales > Pinaceae > Pinus > Pinus albicaulis. Next base: position 353,729,477 of record CM076570.1, on the reverse strand, counting down.
CTTTAAAGGATAACATCCAACATGAGGTTTACCTTTTGGAACCTGATTCATTGGAGAAGGCATTTAGGGTGGAAAGAAAAGTTGAAATCAAAATTATGGCAACAAGGGAGTCTAGCACTCACAACTATAAATATGGAGTTGTTGTTTCTCCTAGCCTTCCACAACCAACAAGGTTGACACCACAACAATTGGAGGAAAAAATAGCAAAATGGATTTGTTATAGTTGTGATGGAAAATACATTAATGGTCATAATTGCGTGAAGAAGAATTTATTTTACATAGATTGTGCAGAGGAGGAAGAAAATGAACATGAAACATCAAAAGAGGAGGATATACACCATGAACCAACCCTAAAGAAAGAAGAACTGAATCTGAACATATATTTTAATGCATTGGCAGGAATTACCACCCCTCAAAATCTCAAGATAGAAGGTTATATCAAGAATAAAAATGTAATTGTGTTGATTAATTTAGGTAGTACCCATAATTTTATTCATTGTAATATAGCCAAGGAATTGAATTTCTTCCTATATCCAACACCAAAGTGTCAAGTGATGGTTGCAAATGGAGGAACTATAAATTTATTTGGAAAGTGCCATAATATCAAGCTAAACATGGGGGAATATGTATTGAATAATCCAATGCGTTCCATTCCAATGGGTGGTATTGATGTTGTACTAGGAGTCAAATGGTTACAATATTTGGGGACAATAGATTTTAATATTCAAGATTTTTTTTTGAATTTTTTTTTGAAGGAAATGAAGTTGAGTTAAGGGGTATCGCAAGGAAACCATGAAAGATAATAAGCTCTAATGTCATGACAAAGCTTCTAAATATATAACAATTATACATAATTGCAAAATTATTCTCACTAGAGGTTCAAACGTTGAAATCATTTATTTCTCCAAATCTCAAAAAATTCTTGGACAATCATTCCAACTTGTTTGAGACTCCCAAAGTCCTCCCACCTATTTGTGATCATGATCATGCTATTCATTTGATTCTGAGAAGTGTTCCTCCAAACATCAGGCCTTACAAATATCCTTATGCTTAAAAGAGTGAAATTCAACGTATGGTTGCAGAATTGTTAGAGGTTGGTATAATTCAATCTAGCCAAAGTTCTTTCTCTGATCTAGTTGTATTGGTGCACAAGAAGGATGGATCATGGTGTATGTGTCCAGGTTATAGGGAGATCAACAAGATCACTATTAAAGATAAATTTCCCATTCCTATCATTGTTGAATTGTTAGATGAATTACATGGAGCAATTTACTTCACCAAGTTGGATCTTCATTTAGGATATCATGAAATTAGAATGAAGATTGAAGACATTATGAAAACAACATTAAAAAATCATGAGGGTCATTATGAATTTTTGGTCATGTATTTTGGCCTTACTAATGCACCTTCTACATTTCAAGGTTTGATGAATTCCATTTTCAAACCCTTCCTTATAAAATTTGTGTTAGTATTTTTTGATGATATACTAATCTACAACAAGTCTTGGAAGGATCATGTTCAACATGTGTTGAGCCTTAAATTTTTCATATTTTTGTTGATGAAACCATCCATTTTCACATCATTCCATTCACCCATTGTCATCATTTTTATCCATATTCTTCATAAATGCACCAAATTCCCGCATATATGTTTACATGGTTTATTATTATTATTTCTATTATTTTTAATGAATTAAAGAGAATTTTGCATGGTTTTACTAATGATAGTTTGACAGTTCAAGTTTCTATAGTTTCCGCAGCTGTCTCCATGGTTGAGGTAGTAGCATCACTCTAGAATGAAATCCAACACATGGAAATTGTTTCTAGAAGCTCCAATATGGATTGTTGTTGGTCAAATTCCACCCAGATCATAGATGTGGACCTCTAGGCAAAGATCAAGGGAAAATCAGACCAGTTTTGACCAGTCAACTTCAAGCGCATTTTTTGAGAAAAGTAAAGTGAATCTCGAAAAAAAAAAACATGGGTTTTTTTCAGCACGAGCCCAATTAAGTTCCTAGTGAGAATTTTTCCCAAATTATTTACCATTTGGGAGATATTTCCGGTTCTTTGGAGCCCTATTTTGTAGTTGCGTGAGCAAACATTGTGCCCATGTGTCAATAAACGCCCAGTCAAGAAAAAAGAGGTTGGAATGGACTGTGATTCATCAAATTCGTGGCAAATATGTGTCCATTCAATTCTGATCTTTAGCCATATGAATCTCCATGAAGTTGCATTGCAACTGTTATATAAACACTCCATTGAAACAAAGAGAGGGAGTTAATTTTCTGAAGCATATTGTAAAGTTTTAAAACTCTGTTTTCATTCCTTTTTAATGAAGAAGTGCCTTGAATATTTGATGCGTAGCTAACTGTTCATTTGAAGCTTTGAGACCACCTGTTTGTGGAGGGCCCCTGCAAACAGTGAAGGTTTTGCATTTTATGTTTTTAATGTATTTTTCATGTTTTCATTTTATCATTTCTCGTAGTTGTTTTTTAAATTCCAATTTGTCATTTGTTGTAGTTGTTTCCAAAATTACATTTTTCTATTTGATGTAGATTCTTTCATAAGTCTTCTTTTATCATTTTAAGTAGATTCATCAATATTTCATTTCGAATTGTCAAATTGCAGAAGATTCATAGTTTTACTTCTAGAGCAGCAATAATTTATTTTAGAGTAGTTTTACAAGTTCATAAGTGGTTTATTTCAAGTGCATGAGTGATTTCTTTTCGCAATAGTAGTGATTGAGTGATTTCCTTTCAACATATGAGTGCGTTCTTTTCTGTTCATGAGTGATTTCTTTTCAAGAGCTATAGTGATTTCTTTACAAGTTTCATTGCCATAACATTTCATTTCAAAAATTTTAGAGAATTCAATTTTATCTTCATGCACAATACTGTTAGAGAATAAGAATTTTTAGAGACTAACAAATAAATTAGTCAAGATTTCTTCATAATATAGAGAAAGTTTGTTACAATTTTTACAGAGTAGAAAGGATGTTGATTTTTAGAATTTATTTGTCATTTAAATTTATCAATTTCATTAGGAACATAAGAATAAAAAAATCCTTAGAAGTAATCTCTAAAAATCCAATCATCACACAAATAAAATAAATGAATAAAGGAGGCTTCTAGCATATATTGTGCACTTGCACTTCACAAGTTTACCAACTATGGTCAATAATTTATGTAATCAATTTAAGACAATTAAATTGACCAAACATTTTGGCGCCATTGCCGAGGAAATGTAAATAGGAGCTTTTTTCTTTTAATTAAAAAAAAAAACTTTAATCACCTATCACACCCACTATATCACGTGGTGAAGTAAGAGCCACACATCGACATCATGAATTCTTACTTTTGCAGGTAGAAGAAGAGGTGACAAAGGAGGTTGAAGAAATGGATGGAGACGATGACAATGAGGAAGATCCTTTTGGATTTCCCATTCAAGACACTGATATCAACTTTCAAATGAAGAACATCCCTCCATCTGTACTTCCTAACTTCAAAGGTATGAGATCAAAAGACCCATAAACCTTTCTTTTTTAATTTGAAATAATTTGTAGATTTTATGGCTACTCATTGCACATTCAAAAATTGAATTTGTTTCCAGCAACATTGAAGGATAGAGCTCTTAGATGGTTCATGAATTTAGGAACAAATTCTATAAGGACGTGGGATGATATGAAAAGAGTATTTTTGGAAAAATATAAATATTATTACATGCACCATGACCTTAGAAATGAAATATTTAAGATGAACCAAAAAGAGGATGAAAGCCTAGAAGATTTAGAGGAGAGATTTACTTATAATATCAAAAGATCTAAATTGCATAATTTAGGATCAGACACATTAAAAATCTCCTACTAAATGTTATAAATGATGAATGGATTGATATTCTTAATCTGGTGGGAAAAGGAGATGTCTGTCAATTTCCATTTCAAGAAATTTGTGAACTATTCAAGAACATATGAAGAGGAAAAGAAAAGTATGTAATATCCCCTCAAGATCCATTCATGGCAAGAGTAAGTAAGTCGACATCATGATTGGTAAGTCAAATTGAACCTAACAATTTTCTAAACATTCTTGGTAATTTAAATGAACAAACTGACATGCTAAGAATGCAAAACAAGAAAAAAGTTGCTTCATTTATATTTTTCCCTAAATGTATAAAGTAACATGCTTTGCATGAATGCCCACTTGATAACATTAAAATTTGTAAAATTTGTGTAGGATCACATACTACCGAAGATTTCTCATCATTACCAGGGTTGAAGGCAGTTTACCAGAAGGATAATGGAGCAAATCAAGCACAAGAGCAACTTTTTTATGTAGCTCCAAGAGGACTATGGCAGCCTCATCAACCCAATTTTATGAAATATCCTTATGCATAGTTTCAAGGTTATGCACAACAATCTCAAGGTAATTGGAAAACACACTTGCCTTGGAAACCTTGGCCATCTCAATCCCAACCTCAAAACCAATCTTGGAAAAAAAGTTGGCAAAGGCCCTACAAAGGAAATCCACCATATCCTCAATTGTTCCCTCACTATCCTCATTGTTATCCATACCATTCACCTCCACCACAACATCAATATCACCCTCATTTGACCTCAATTCACCCTTTCCCATTACCATCCACACAAGCACCCCAAAGATCCATTCCCACTCCACTACATGCACAACCATTTCATATCCCCAAAAATAAAACACATCAATCCAATTACAACTTTGAGGTATTCAAAAATTATTCACCAAATATCATTGAAGAACAACAACCAGAAGAAGAAGACTCAGATAAGGTCCAAGAATCATGGATGCCTGTCGATAAAGAGAAGTTGTTGGAACCAGAGATTAAAAAGTTTCATGCCCTCCTATCACCAGATTCTATGAATGAAGATCACATCTCTGAAGATTTGCATGACATGATAGAAGGAAGCCAAGGAATACACGATTACATTGAATCTTGGTTCAGGAGAGTCATCAGATCCCAATGCTCAATTATTCAGTATCTTCTGACATCATCTCAATCAAGGCAATTGGTTTCTCATATATGGGTACATATCACAGATTATATTTCAAACCTACATATGAGTGTATCTATCATCCTATTACAAACATGGTTCCTGTTATCACAAAATTGCACCTCATAGGCTGCTAATCAGATAATGTCATGTAACTGTTTCAGACCAATATTTTGACTGAAGCTTAGCCTCTTAAGTCTGAGAGCGCTCTCTCAAATGGTTAATGATATTGAATAAAGATGTATTTAGATGGCTAACTCTACTTAGAAAACAACTTGCTTGTGATGAGAAGTAGTGAGTTCACTTGACATGGAAGCTGAGGTAGGTAAGAGTTTTTAGCAGAATTACACACACACATGAAGTAGGAAATCACACGATCAATTCATCTATAAAGGAAGTTAGAGCATACATGAATGAATTCTAGGTATTAAATATGAAAACCACTGCAAAAGGTACACATAAAAAACATAGATAAGATAGGCACTAAAAAATCAATCAGAATCTCAGGTTGGTCAAGAAACAAGTCTTTGTATTACTGAAAACATTCAATTTACATAAAGCTACACTTTTGCCAAAAAATATCCAACCCTTGACAAATTCGACTCTCTTCCCTTTAATAGAATAGTTACATCATCAGATGATCTCCTCCTAGCTATATTCATCGATTTTTTGCCTAATGACACCTTGCATAACCATAAAACATCTATTTAATGAGAAATTGACAGTTATCCTAATTGACAATCCTTTTCCTATAGGACTTAAACTGTTCATTATTACATTTAAAAATATTATCTCTAACAACAATTACATATTTTGAAAAATATTCTTTCACATGTTTGAAGAGGGGTGATGGGACTCATTATTACATAACCTCTTAATTTACCTCCTCTAAAATTGGAAACAAAACCCTGTTTTTTAGGAAAACTGGTCTTCATCTTCAACGAATGCTTTGGCTGGTAGTTTGTCTTCATTTCGTGGTCTTTTAGTGTTGGATAACTAATTTCATGGTCCTTTAACACTTGGATAGTATTCATCTATCCAAATATGCCAAAAAACCTACTTAAAAAACTCCAATACAGTATGTTACGAAAGTAAGATAGTTTCGTAGCGTACTTTCGTAGCGCTGCAAAAATGCCTTTTTTCATCATCCTTTTTTATTCTTTCGTTCTTCATGGTGTTCATTCTGCCTTAATACATCTCCCATACAAATTTCACCTCTTGAATTCTCCCAAAACTGGTTCAAAAATCATAAATAAAACTACAGTAGTTTCGTAGCATTTTGTTGTTCTTCAAGCCCAGGCACACTACGAGACTGTTGAAAACAGTCAAAATTCTAGAATTTTGTGTAGTTTGAAAAATATACCTTCTAAGTGCCAAAACCTTGATTCTAACATGCCATTAGCCTTAAATATCATAAGCCAAATCATACTATGATTCTTGAGGAATTTCTTCCTCATTTATGATGGGTTGAGCTATTGGCTCTTCAAGCACTATCGTTTTTAGGCTTTTTTTCTCCAACTCCTCATGAATTAGTTCAAGCTGCTCCTAGAGGTTCTTAACCTGATCTTTCAACTTCTTGTTGGCGGTTTTCAAATTTATGTTCATCCTCCTAACATGTTTGGCCTCTTTCCTCAATGGAATGGTCCATTTGATAAGCTGTTGTATATTATCCAAAGCCTTGGAAACACTGTCAACCTGCTCTTCCCAAATTGCCTTCATCTTTTCAAATTGAACCTTCTCTACATTGTGTTTCCTTGCATCTTTTTTCATAACAACAATTTCATGATTGGCCAACTTTAATTGTTCTTCAAGGAGTTAAAACTATATTTTTTCCATCACCTTCTCTTTTCCTTTCTTTGATTTGCTAGCTGTACCTTTCTCTGCAGGTGATGAAAGGTCAATGATGTCTTGTGGTGGCTGGATTGTATCAGTAGGTGGTTGAACCTCTTTACTGCTCTCTAATAGCTTTCTAGCATGCCTTGTCATAGGATTTCTTTCTTGAAACATGAAACCTGCATCTTCTCCTTCAATTCTAATTTCTTTGTAGATTTGGCCTTTTTTAGCTTCTTTCCACCTTCCTCTATCTCCTCAACCTGGACTATAGGAGTTTCTTCTATATCAATGGCATTTAATATGTATTCTAGATTTCCTTTAGCTATTGCTTTGTATTCTACAACCATTGTTTTCTCTTCTAAGGCCACTATTTGGCTCCTTGTCATCATTTTGGTTCTTTGTTTACTCACAACTTGTTTTTGTTTTGCAGGTTTGACCACTTTTGACTTCTGTTTTGCAGGTGGGACATTTGTTGTATCAAAACTCTGCAATTGTTCTATTTCCATCATGATTGGTTCACTTGGTTCTACCCTTGCAGGTTCACTTGGTTCTGCAACCAATGGTTGACTCTGTTTTGCTACTAAGGGCGATGGAATTCTCCTAGGTTTAGGAGTTCTTGAAGGAGTAAGAGCATCCAACTCAAAACCACTAACAAAAAAAATTGAAGACTAGTCTCTGCCTAGCCTTTGAAGTTCATCTAAAACCAGTAGTTTCATTAAACCATGATGAAACAATGAATTCTCACTCCCTTCAAATTTTTCTTGGACCTTATCTTCCATTTTGACAAACTTCTATGTAAATAGAAAGGAAGATCAAGGGAAATATTACCAGTAAAGTGTAGAAGTAGCTTGAAATGATACGAGTAGACTTTATGGTATCTCCTTTCACAAGTAAAATACTTTTGGATGATGAGCAACAATTTTGAGTACTTTTCCTTCATGCAGCTCCTTGGAATGACATTGGTGAGATCCATTTAACTATTTACAAGCTTCATAAATTATTTGCGCTACTCCATGTTGAACTTGAAACCTTTGAACCACTTCTCTTGTCCTATTGGAATCCTTATAGCTGCAACAATAACCTTTGGTGTGATGGAAAGATTAAGAATTCCCACTTTGGTGGATATTCCACTGAAATTTAAAGCAAACTATTTGGAAACCTGTACATGGCAGCCTTGTAACTTCTCACAAAACTGTAAGCAACCTGTCCTTTTGAAGACTTCCACAGCTGTTGGGTCTTCATTGATCAAATTCATATCTGCTGGTTCATATCTCAGATATTGGCCACCCTTATTTTTCCTTCTTTTCTTTGCCATGGTTTCTTTAATGCTTTCGCAACCTCACTTGATAATTTGCAGCCTCTCTTGATAGTTTGCAACCTTGCTTGATATTGCTCAATGTAAACCTTTGAAAACACCAGCCACAACTTTGGCTTAATGCAATAGATCTCCAAAGCTTCATATCACGCAAAGAAGGAATGAAAAATGAGAAATGACTGTATTAGGAAAGATTTTGAAGTTTTGATGTCTTCTCATGACACAATGATGACTCATACATACCTAAACTGGTGATAATGACTTCAAACCTAACCATGTACCTTGGTTTTATCCCTCCATGACTTGAATGGTATCTAACTTATCCTTTCCCAACGATATTTTGACACCTAACAGCTAGTTTGACAAGACAGACAGGAAACCGCGCTTTCGTAGCATATCTAGTGTAAATCTGGGTGTTTTCGCTGTGAAACTATCAATAGTTTCGTAGCGAAAAGTGACATTTCTCAGTGTATTTCACTACGAAACTGTGGTTTCTTGGCTAAAATGACATTTTCGGTACAAAAACCTTGGGAATTGAAATCTATTAGAATATAGTGAGAGATGTGACATGAGGGGATTTGAAAATGAGTGGGTTTAGATCTTAGGGTAAAATTAAACAAGAAAAAATTAAAATTTCCGTTGACCAAGAATTATAAAAAATGAATCCTACAACCCTACTTTTGACACATGAACCTAATCAACTTTTTCAAATGATGCTTCATTTTTTGGGTGATAACAGTTCCATTGGAATTATTCATATACTTGAATAAGATTTTTTTTTCTAGTAGAGTAGGACATTAAAAAAAAAAGAAAAAAGAAGAAGAGAAAAATAAGTCCTATTGTGAAAACCAGCTTGCAGGTGTAATTGGACATGATCCTTTCTTGAAAACCAAGCAACTGGCGAGCAAAGTTCACAATAAGTTCTACAATTTCATGATGGTCTCAATATTTTAGTATGGTTCTTCAAATCATTTTTGGTTCTATGCTCGAGTTGGGTGATGTGGAATTCCTTACGGTCCACCTTCCAACACTTGTCCCATCGACCTCAACACCTTATCTAAGATCAAGATTATAGATTATTTGGAGTGCCTTGGAACTTGCATACATCAATGGCAAGCCTCCTCATTGAAAACAATGTGAATACAACAATGTCTCTTGATTTTCAGATCTTGTAGGTGACTCAACTTCAACACATTCATTTGTCCCTGTCAAGATGCACTCAGGTACCTTGAAACTCATTTACATTATCAGTGAGTTGTCTCGCATTAGTTAACGATTTTCATCATTGATCAGTAATCCAATGATTTCTTCCCATGCTTGACTTCGACACACTCATTCACATCATAAGAATTGTACCATGAATTTTGGCTTCGATGAAGACTAATGGTTTTATTGGTTTCTTGTAGCAGCATGTTCATCTTTTTGTCATTCAACAACAACATGATGGCACCATTACAACATTTTTTTCATTCATTTCATTTTCAAGAAAAACAATAAATTTGGGCCTATTTTAGTCAATATGCATTATGTTTCATGTTTTCTACTTCAATAGATAGTACACAATTCAAATCAGCAGTTCAAACTCGGGGAAAACATTTTTTTGCAAAAATTGACATTTTTTGCAACAACTACGGAAAGCTGCAGTTTTTTTCCAGAAGTAGTTTTGGCACAAATATTACAAGAGATTGGAGTAGAAATAAAAAAATTATGAGCTTCTGGGTTTTCTCAAAATATAATACATTGAGTAAGACGCGAACAAAATTAAAAAAATAGCAATTTTGAAGGGCATTTCAAGTGGGTTTTTAAGACAGATTTTCATTTTTTATCATTTTGGACATATTAGGACAGATTTCGGTATTTTTGCACAGAAATGCATTTTCTTCATAAAAATGGGATTATGAAGGCATGTGGTAGTATAAAAGGTAAAGATGCACAGTTTCCCTTTTGAATCACTTAATTTTGCCTTAAAATGAGTTCATGGCATATTTTTTTGTTACAACATTGGGCAGCGTGAAGGGTGAAGCATGACAAAAATTGATTTGATAATAACTTGCAAACTGTGCATCTGTTGGGCTTGAAATTTTTATGGTAAATGCATTGAGGTAGGTTAAATGAACTCAAAAAATTCAGAAAATTTCAGTGTGTTTTTTTCAAGAAATTGGCCACTTTCACCTACAACCATTTATCATTTTTCTTGAGATACGTGCACCCAATGGCTAAGATTTTTGGTGGAAAGATGCATGATATTAATAGTAACAACCTCATAATATTTCAGGAGAATCTAATTTACTATTTGAGAGAAATTGGAAAAAAAAATCTGCTAAATGAAAAAGATACATTTTGTGGAACAAGGTCAAAGTGGCGGTCAATGCATCATGGAGCAAAGTACTTGAGCCAAATCAACGCCAAATCAACCATCAAATCGTGTTTTCTTCTCCAATTCCAAAAGTAAACTTGAGGTAAAACTAGCCTTAAACTTTTTAATTTGTTAAAAATTCTATAAATTTTGATGAAAAGCTATTGTAATCATGTAGTTCCAATTTTTCTCCCATTATGTTTTGTCATGCCTTTTAACAACCAATCCAACAAGTTATGATTGATTATTTATTAACAAATTCCTACCACCCATGCAATCATCTCATTCTTTTCCATGGTCATAATGATGTTCTTCTATGCTTTCACCAGTCTCTTGTTTAAACTTTCTCTTCTTGTTAATCCATGCTTTCCTTAATGGTCCATCAACATGATGTTCTTGAGAAAAAGAATTATTTTACAAACTTGCCTTCATGGTACATGTTTGTAGCACATGATCAAAAGGTACATTGAGCACTTAAATTTTGTGTAATATTGCTCATCTTAAGATTTTTAATGGAAGCCAAGAAATGATGAGTACAAAGCCGCAAGAAGAATATTGCAACAAAGCTTTATTCACAGACTCTTGAAATTGCTTGGAAGCATATTTTATGCTTTGATGAGTTGTATAACCCTCAACAACAACTCTTATTTTGTGTTATGTGCAACTCATCTTGTCAAAAGATTCACATTGGGAAGTCTTCTTCATTCATTAGTTTGTGAGTTCTTGAAGAAACTATTTGATAATATTGTTGAAATATGATTGGTTGTTATGCATGGAAGATAAGAAGACAGTCATTATGGGCTGCAATCTATGATCATTTCTAGCCATACTAATGGGATGAACATCACAAGGATTGAAATCACATTCTATAGATGGAGTAAAAGTCTTGATGTGTTCTTCACAATATGGTATTCTATAAAGGCTTGAACAATTTGAGCACAATTAAAATGGTGACAACTACAAGTACTTGGATATGCTACTATGTGGTCATCCTTTATTTTCACACAAGTTGCATATAATAAATAATGAAGGGTTGGAGAAAACTGCATCCTATTGAGATAAATGGTCAATATTGCTCTCTTGGAGCTTTGGTCAAGGATTTAGTTGAAAGGACAAAATAAAGGAACACAAGGAACCGGTTTGATTATGAAACTTTGCAATGCTTTGTTTGCATGAGGACATGCAAAACATCCAGTGTGGGGGAATTTTGAGCCTCAAATTTATTATAATTTTGTTGATGAAACCATCCATTTTCACATCATTCCATTCACCCATTGTCATCATTTTTAACCATATTTCTTCATAAATGCACCAAATTCCCGCATACATGTTTACATGGTTTAGTATTATTATTTCTATTATTTTTAATGAAATAAAGAGAATTATGCATGGTTTTACTAATGATTGTTTGATAGTTCAAGTTTCTACAATTTTTGCAACTGTCTCCATGTTTGAGGTAGTAGCATCACTCTAGAATGAAATACAACACATGTAAATTGTTTCTAGAAGCTCCAATATGGATTGTTGTTGGTCAAATTCCACCCAGCTCACACATGTGGACCTCCAGGCAAAGGTCAAGGGAAAATCACACCTTTTTTAACCAGCCAACTTCAAATGAATTTTCTGAGAAAATTAAAGTGAATCTCGCAAAAAAAAACATGGGTTTTGTTCAGCAGGGGCCCAATTAAGTTCCTTAGGGGCATTTTCCCCAAATTCATTACCATTTGGGAGATATTTCCGGTTCTTTGGAGCCCTATTTTGTAGTTGCGTGAGCAAATATTGCACCCATGTGTCAATAAACACCCAGTCAAGCAAACAGAGGTTGGAATGGACTGTGCTTCATCAAATTCGTGGAAAATAGTTGTCCATTCAGTTCTGATATTTAGCCATATGAAGCTCCATGAAGTTGCATTGCAACCCCTATATAAACACTCCATTGAAACAAAGAGAGGGAGTTAATTTTCTGAAGCATATTGTAAAGTTTTAAAACTCTGTTTTCATTTCTTTTTAATGAAGAAGTGCCTTGAAGATTTGATGCATATCTAACTGTTCGTATGAAGCTTTGAGACCACCTGTTTGTGGAGGGCCACTGCAAACAGTGAAGGTTTTGCATTTTATGTTTTTAATGTAGTATTCATGTTTTCATTTTATCATTTTCCGTAGTTGTTTTTAGAATTCCAATTTGTCATTTGTTGTAGTTGTTTACAAAATTCCATTTTTCTATTTGGTGTAGATGCTTTCATAAGTCTTCTTTTATCATTTTAAGTAGATTCATCAATCCTTCATTTCGAATTGTCAAATTGCAGAAGATTCATAGTTTTACTTCTAGAGCAGCAATGATTTATTTTAGAGTAGTTTTACAATATCATGAGTGGTTTATTTCAAGTGCATGAGTGATTTCTTTTCGCAACAATATTGATTGAGTGATTTCCTTTTAGCATATGAGTGTGTTCTTTTCCGTTCATGAGTGATTTCTTTTCAAGAGCTATAGTGATTTTTTTACAAGTTTCATTTCCATAACATTTCGTTTCAAAAACATAAAAATGTATAAATTCTCTTTTCTAGAATTCAATTTTATCTTCATGCACAAGACTGTTAGAGTATAAGAATTTTTAGAGACTAACAAGTAAATTAGTCAAGATTTTTTCATAAGATAGAGAAAGTTTGTTACAATTTTTATAGAGTAGAAAGCATGTTGATTTCTAGAATTTAGTTGTAATTTAAATTTATCAATTGCATTAGGAACATAAGAATAAAAACATCCGTATAAGTAATCTCTAAAAATCCAATCATCACACCAATAAACTAAATAAATAAAAGAGGCTTCTAGCATATATTGTGCACTTGCACTTCACAATTTTACCAACTCCGGTCGATAATTTATGTAATAAATTTAAGACAATTAAATTGACCAAACAACATGTTGACAAGGTGCTCAAACTATTGGAGGAGAAACAATTATATGCAAAATCCTCTAAATGTTTCTTTCGAGTACAGGAGGCGGAATATTTGGGTCATATTGTATCTCATGAGGGTGTTAAGGTATACCCTAAAGAAATTAAATGCATTAAGGAATGGAAAATCTCCACAACCATAAAGCAACTTCGAGGATTTCTCAGGTTGACAGGGTATTATCGCAAGTCTTTTAAGAATTATGGGAGAATAATGGCACCTCTAACATCATTACTAAAGAAAGATGCATTTTCTCAAACTCCAGAAGCAACTAAGGCCTTTGAACATCTTAAAGAGGTAATGTGCCAAGCACCAGTTTTAGCTATGCTAGATTTCACAAAAACCTTTATTTTGGAACGTGATGCCTTAGGAAATGGAATTAGTGTTGTTCTAATGCAAAAAGGAAGATCCATTTCTTTTGAAAGTCATCCAATCAAAGTAAAGTATTTACATAATCCTATTTATGAGAAAGAAATTTTGGCAATATTATATGCACTAAAGCAATGACGACCTTACATAATGGGAAGACACTTCAAGGTAAAAATAGATCATGACAGTCTTAAATAATTTTTGGAACAAATATTATCTTCAAAAGAGCAGAAAAAATGGCTCACAAAGATGTTGGGTTATGACTTTGAAATCATCTACAAAAAAAAGGAAGCAAAAAGTTGTTGCAGATGCACTCTCTAGAAAGGATGAGGATGTGGAAGCATTCCTTTGTTGCATTTATATTATCCAACCTAAGTGGATAACTGAAGCAAGGGATGAATGGAAGAATGATGAATAACTGTGGACACTCATTCGAAATATGTTGCAAGATCTTAGTACATCTCATACATTTAGCTGGAAAAAGATTCATTATGGAAAAAGATTACTTATATATTTGTAAGAATTCCCAACTGAAACAACAATTTTTTTTGGAATTGCACACCTCTTCCTTAGGATGGCACTCATGATTTTTAAAAACTTACTACAAGGTCAAGAAGTAATTTTTTTTGGATGGCCTTAAATATGATATTCATAAGTTTGTGTAAGAATTTTTTTTTTCCAACAAAATAAATTTGAGACAATTAAGACCCTGAGTTTGTTACAATATTTAGCCATTCTAAGTCAGCATTGGGATGAAGTCTCAATGGATTTTATCCCAAGTTTACCCAAGTCTTAAGGAAAGAGTGTCATCATGGTGGTAGTTGATAGACTTACCAAGTATGCACACTTTTGTGCATTATCTTATCCTTTTAAAGCTAGTACAATTGCTATTGCATTTTTGGAAACAATTCAAAAGCTTCATGGAAACCCAAAGATTATAGTAAGTGACAGAGATCCCATTTTCACTGTAATTTTTTGGATGAAATTATTTTATTATCTTGTTACTCAATTAGCTCATAGCTCATCTTATCATCCTCAATTTTATGGAAAAATTGAAATAGTGAACAAATGTTTGGAAGGATATCTTCGTTTCTTTGTATCGTATAAACAAACACAATGGGTCAAGTGGTTACCTCTAGTTGAGTGGTAGTATAACACTTCCTTCCATATTGCAGCAAAAATGACCCCATTTATGACACTTTATGGATATCATCCACCATCCATCACATCATCTTTAAGAGAAAATTCTAAGGTTCAAACAATGGAAGATCACATCAATCATCAAGAACGAGTTCTCCAAGTCCTAAAGGATAACCTCACTCCGGCGTAGAATTTGTTGAAATTCAACAAGAAAATTTCAGCATCCACGCCTAGTGCATTAAGCACCTACACTAGCGTGGGGCCCATAGGGCTAAATTTGGTGCATGTATATTTTAGTTATCCCTTAATTAAGATGGACAATAAAATGTAATCTAGTCTCAAAATAACTTGTAATAGTTAACTGAGTGTGATAAACTCAGTTAGATCATGAATTTCGAGTTAGAGGTAGTTGGTGAGGCATGCAGAGTAATTCTAGTTGTAACAAAGTTCGAAGTGTAGTGGTGCATTTGTTAATGCAGGTTGTAATCAGTTTAACTCAGTTAAGTGAGTTAAACTCACTTGTGTTAGTTGTAACTATTAGATACACTAGTGAGATATCAAGTGTATTAAATATTAATTAATTCACAATCAATGATCTCACATGCAACTGAGGATTTACTATTATTAGCTACATGCATGTCAGATCCAATGGAAGCCCAGTTGAGATCTAGGTGAAAGGGAAGTTGAATATCAGTTGTAGGATTATTGGGTTGAACCCATGGAACCAATTAACACCCATTGGAGTGCCCATGATACTTGTGCAGTCAAGGAAGGTCAAAATTCCTATTCTTTAGGGATTGCATTAATCAGGGATTGCACAAGCAAGGTAGGCTGCTTGGAGGTAGTAAATTGGCTAAGTATTGGTCATTTTTATGTGTGGTAGTGTGAGACAATTAGCTGAGTACATGAGGGTTCTTGTGAGAAGAGTTGTATGTAATTGTTTCATGGCTCCATGTTGAATATCCAATAGAATATATTGGGGTTTTGTGCAACAATTTTCCAGAGGAAATTATCTATGTTGTGGCTTGATTGATCTTCTTTGCTTCATGTGATTGGCATTTGTGTTTTTAATTCTGCAAAATATTTGTAGAAGCAATTCAATATTTAACTTTAGTACATTGTTAGATTAGATTGAATCCATGATATACATGACTGTTGTATAATTTATATATGGTATCAGAGCACAGGAAATCACAATTGTGAAGGAGGAGCTGATTTTTTGACTGGATAAAATTCAAATTTGCAGAAAGAATTTCTTGATGCTACAATTGATTCAAGATCGAAATGGCTTTCAATGGCTTGAGGTTGGAGTATGCACTCGAGGGAAGCTCAACTACATTTATTGAAAGGAAAAGATGGAGGCAATACTTAAAGACAATGGCTTGAAGGAATTCATTCACAATGATGTTCCTAAACCCACTGTGACAAATGTTACAAATCTTGATGCATGGAAAAATAAAGTGGAAAAAGCGAGGAGGATCCTATTGGAGGGAGTACAAGACCACATTATCTCAAGCCTCCATGGGAAAGCCACACCATATGCAAAGTGGAAGGCTTTGACAGATCTGTTTTAGAGCAGCAACGACCATAGGAAATTGGTGCTCAAAGATAAACTCAGGAAGATCAAGATGGAGAAAGGCGACTCCATACCAAAATATCTAACAAAATTTTTCCAATGTTGGGATGAAATAGGGAGCGTTGGTATAACTATCACTGCTGATGATTTTGTGAGCTTGGCTCTTTTAAGACTTCCCAGTTGCTTGTTCCTCAGGAGCTACCATCGATGGAAGGAAAAGTTGCCCGGTTGGGAACGACTATGGTCGGATTTGGTGCGGGGAGGAGTTCATATGGAACACCAGAGATGGATCTTCATCTAAGAATGAAGATGAAGAAGATTTTGCTTTGGCTGCCAAGGCGAAGAAGGGGAAGGGGAAGAAATTCCATTCCAAATCTAAGTCCAAATATGGCAAGAAGTGGGATATGTCTAGGGTGAAGTGTTTTAACTATCACGAGCATGGGCATTATGCTACTAACTATCCACAAAAGAAGAAGAACAAGAAGCCTAGAGGATCTGCAGCTGGTGAGGCTTTGGCCTCACAATTTGAGCTTTACTTCTCATTGATCACATGCATGGTGTCAAGTGCATTGGGATCTGTGTGGTATTTGGATAGTGGCACTTCCTTTCACATGACAAGAGACAAGAAACTTTTCAGTAGCTTGGAGGAGAAGGATATCTAGATGAATATTGAAATGGGTGATGATGGGCGCTATAGTGCTACTGGGATTGGTACCATTACCTTCTAGAGGTAGTTAGGTAAAACCTTTCAATTAAGTGATGTAATGCATATACCAGGTTTGAAGAAAAATTTAGTCTCAGTTGCAATGTTGGAGGATAGAGGCTATGATGTTGTTTTTAGTGAAGGAAAAGCTTTCTAGCGACACAAAACAATAGTACAAGCCAAGAAGATAGGGATTTGAGTTAATAATATCTATAAGTTGGATGTATATGGCTGCACAACATTGATGGGAAAGGCAGACAAAGTGGTGAGACGAGATGAGGGCGAATTATGGCACAAGATATTGAGCCATACTCACCATGGAGCCTTGAAAGTCATGCTGTAGATTTCTATTGGTCTTCCCAGGGGTACACTTGCGCAGTCAGACACATGCAAGGGATATAATATGAGAAAATATGTAAAGGTCACCTTTCACGAGAAGGAGAACTGAGCTTCGGGGATCCTTGAGAGAGTTCAAACAGACGTGTGTGGACCATTCTTTGTTGCTTCAACACTAAAACATAAGTACTATGTAATATTTTTTGATGAATTTTCTTGTAAGTGCTAGATATTCTTCATGCAGAAGAAATATTAGACATTCTCTAAATTTCTTGAGTATAAGTCACTGGTGGAGAAAGAGTCGGGGAAGCAATTGAAGGCTCTTAGGAGCGATAATGGTGGAGAATACATCTCTAACGAATTCAAGAACTTCTGCAGCAAAGAAGGAATTCGAAGAGAACTGATAGTGCCTCATAACCCACAACAGAATGGGGTCGCTGAAAGAAAGAACATAATGATCATGGGTGCAACAAGGGTGATGTTGCATGATAAAGGCTTATCGATGCATTTGTGGGTGGAAGCATGCAACACTGTAGTATTTTTGCATAATTGTTGTCCTCCTAGGATACTTGGCATGAGTACAACTGAAGAGGCTTTCACTGGTAAGAAACTTTTTGTTTCACACTTTAAGATTTTTGGCTCATCTGTTTATGCGCATGTGACCAAAGACGTTAGGAAGAAGCTAGAATCGATAAATGAGATCAATATTTTTCTGGGGTACACTGAAACACCCCATAATTATCAAGTGTATTTTTCAAAAAATAGAATGACTGTTGTTCGACAGGATATAAAATTTGATTAGGAGAAAGCCATGCGGTTGTCCCTTGAAAGGGAGATGGACTTGCATGCGGAGGAGGAACGGTTGGTTCCTAAGGATGAGCCTCAAGATGTGGAGCAGCCACGGGCAAAGGATCATGGAGTGGAGGAAAACAATCATGCAGATCCATCAGAAATGGCAGAAGGCACACCATAGAAGCTGATAGATTGAGATTTGATGTTGCGGAGAATGTACGAGCCCCTACTTTCATAGTGAAAACAGAGACAGTCTCCAAACAAGTTTATTGGATACATGGCTCTTATGAGAAAATTTATTATGACTGAACCATCTTCCTTTTAGGAAATAGTGCATCAACCAACTTGGGTTGATGCAATGGTAGAGAAGTATGATTCCTTTTTCAAGAATAGTGCATGGGAGATTGTCCCAAGACCGATCGACAAATCAATGGTTGGATCAAGATGGATATACAAGGTAAAGCAAGCTGCTGATGGGAGTGTGAAGAGATACAAGTCCGGATTTGTGGCTTGGGGATTCTCATAGATTGAGGGGATCAATTATGATGATACTTTTGCACATGTTTCAAGGTACTCTTTTATTAGATCCATCCTTGCACTCTCAGTGCATATGGGCTAGCGCATTCATTAGAGGGATGTGAAAACTGTGTTTCTCAATGGGATCATTTAGGAATAGGTGTACATAGAGCATCCTGAAGGTTTTTAGATCTTCAACTGTGAGTCACATGTTTGTCGAATCAAGAGAGCATTGTATGGGCTGAAGCAAGCACCTCGTGCTTGGTACACTTGGATAGACAACTAATTCACCAGACTGGGCTTCACCAAAATTGAAGCAGATGCAAACATGTACTAGATTGTGGTTGAGGGTAAGCTATTGATTATTTCTCTTTATGTTGATGATATAATTTTGACTGGTGATGAGAAGTTGATACACTCATGCAAGGAGGATATTGCAAGGGAGTTTGAAATGAAGGACATGGGATTCCTTCATTATTTCCTTGGCTTGGAAATATGGCAGCAGGATGGTGAAATTTTTGTGTCTCAAGGCAAGTACGCCAAGGAGATACTAGGTAAGTTTCACATGGAGAGCTGCAAACCCATGGATACTCCTCTTCCAAGAAATTGGACGAAAGAGGATGCTACTTCTGGAGAGGTAGTGGATGCTAGTGTATACATGCAGTTAGTTGGTTCACTGATGTATCTACTGAACACCAGACTAGACATTTGTTGCACAGTTAACCAACTGAGTCAAGCTATGGTTAAGCCTACCAAGCTCTTTTGGAAGGGGGGAAGCATTTATTGAGATACCTGAGGGGTACATTAGAGTATGGTCTATGGTATAGACGAACAGAGGGAGTGAAGCTTCAAGGCTTCATGGATGCAGATTGGGTAGACATTCCATCAGAAAAAAGGATCACATCAGGAGGGATCTTCAACATAGGATCGACAATAGTTTCTTGGTACAACAAGAAGCAATGATCTGTGGCACTTGTTTCAATGGAAGTAGAGTAAATGGAAACAATTAAAGCTGCATGTGAGGCTATCTAGATGAGAAATATCTTGGTTCTCAGATGAATCCGACAGTGATACATTGTGATAATTAGAGTTGCATTAAACTCTCGATTAATCCTATGTTTCATGATAATTCCAAGAACATAGATATCCGATACCATAATCTCAGAGATTGTGTGCAGATGAGAATAATGTTGCTTCAGTACATTCCCACTGAATATCAAGATGCATATATTTCGAAGAAGGTGCTCACAAGGAGAAAATCCGAATAACATAGAGGCAGGATCGAGGTGAAGGATAATACCTTTCTTGTTGAGAGGGAGTGTTGAAATTCAACAAGAAAATTTCAGTACCCACGCCTAGTGCATTAAGCACCTACACTAGGGTGGGGCCCACAGGGCTAAATTTGGTGCATCTCTATTTCAGTTATCCCTTAATTATGATGGACAATAAAATGTAATCTAGTCTCAAAATAGCTTGTAATAGTTAACTGAGTGTGATAGACTCAGTCAGCTCATGAATTTCGAGTTAGAGGTAGTTGGTGAGGCATGCAGAGTAATTCCAGTTGTAACATAGTTCAAAGTGCAGTGGTGCATTAGTTAATGAAGGTTGTAATTAGTTTAACTCAGTTGTGCTAGTTGTAACTGTTATATGCACTACTGAGAGATCAAGTGAATTAAATATTAATTATTTCACAATCGGTGATCTCACATGCAACTGAGGATTTATTATTATTAGCTGCATGCATGTCAGATCCAGTGGAGACCCAGTTGAGATATAGGTGAAAGGGAAGTTGACTATCAGTTGTAGGATTATTGGGTTGCACCCATGCAACCAAACATCCATTGGAGTGCCCATGATACTTGTGTAGTCAAGGAAGGCCAAAATTCCTATTCTTTAGGGATTGCATTAATCAGGGATTGCGCAAGCAAGGCAGGCTATCTGGAGGCAGTAAATTGGCTTAGTAATTGTCAATTTTATGTGTGACAGTGTGAGACAATTAGTTGAGTACAAGAGGGCTCTTGTGAGAATAGTTGTATGTAATTGTCTCATGATTCCATGCTGAATATACAATAGAATATAGTGGGGTTTTGAGCAACAAGCTTTCCCCAAGAAATTATCTGTGTCATGGGTTGATTGATTCTTCTTTGCTTCATGTGATTGGCGATTGTGTTTTTAATTCCACAAAATATTTGTAGAAGTGATTCAATATTTAACTTTAGTACATTGTTAGATCAGATTGAATCCATGATATCCATGTTTTTTTTATAATTTCTACATAATTGAATGAAAGAATAGGCAAATCAGCATCACAGTGAAAGAAGTTTTGATGTAGGTGAATGGGTATATTTATGGCTACAACCATATCAAAAAATGTCCCTCAAGAAAGCTAAGAAGGATAATAAATTATCACCCAAGTACTACGGTACTTACAAGGTGTTACAAAAGATTGGTACTATGGCATACAAATTGGAGTTGCCTGTATCTTCCCGAGTACACCCAATTTTCCATGTTTCATGCTTAAAGAAGATTATCAGTGACAAGATTTCGGTTCAAACAATGTTTCGAGAACTTGAAGAAGAAGGAAAAATCATATTTGAGCTTGAAGCAGTAACAAAAACAAGAACACAACAACTACAAAATCAAACAATTTCAGAGTCTCTCATTAAGTGGAAGAACTTACTCGCTGAAGATTCCTCATGGGAGGATGAAAATTTTATACAGAAGCATCCAGAACTACTCAAGCATTGAGGACAACACTTTTTTGAAGGAGAGGGGCATGTTAGGTCCCTATAATACTAGTGTAGCCCCGTTATTGTTATTGTTGTGCCCATGTAGCCCCCACATTGTTATTGTTGTGCCCCATAGAATCCCACTATTGTTATTGTTGTGCCCTTACATTATTACTGTTATGTAGCCTCTGATTATATTGTGACCCCTTAGACTCCTATATATACAAAGGAGTTATTTTCATTTGTATCATCCAATAATTATTCATTTGTGTAATGGAAAGGAGGTTTCCCCTTCAAAGAGGATAGTTTTTAAGTCATTGATCTATCATTTCCATTGTTTTTTGAGTTGGTTGCATAACATGAAGCCTAAGAGTAAACATCAAAATTTAATTAAAAATATTTTATTCTAGCCATTTAAGAACAATGATGATCAAATCCCATTTCTGATTTGGAACAGTATTAACACACCTTGAACATGTAATATATCCTCTAGATTACAAATGAATCAATTTAGGATTCATGCTATAAAACTTGGTGTGGAGAAGTAGAGTTGCAATTTCATAGTACATTAATCATCTAACATAATGCAAAGAATTGTAAAACCCATTAGTCATTTCCCATCATATGAAGAGTTGTGAAACATGTTATGAAGTAGAGTTGTGGAACATTGTGAAAAAGAAAAATAAAGAGTTTAAAGTTCATGAAGTCGTCAACAAAAAGGAAAACTATAAAGGAGTCAAACTAGTAAGAAAATTCTATTTTTATGCTTTATGTGCTTGGTTTTTTTGTTTGAAAATACTTTATTTTCAATGTGTTTCACATGAATCGTATTTTCCTAGTTTTTTGTGCTTTATTTTTCCTCTATTTACATGCATCTACTAGTTTTTGTATTTCAAGTTACATGCATTTTGTTGGCTTAACAATATTCTTTTGTTGTTTATGTGTTTCAAGTGCATTTGGTTGGATTAATAATCTGCTTCTGTGAAGTATGAAGCAACAATTCAGTTAACAATAATACAATATAATCGTATTTTAAGTGACATTGGTATTAGCCCATGGGTTAGGAAAAGTGTATTGGAATTTTTGTGTTGATATGTATATCTTATGATTATTGTATGTCTTATGCTTTGTCTAATATGTGCATCTTATGATTGTTGTATGTTAGAAATCCATGTCTTCTTAGGTAATTACATTTGACTTGGTAATATTTTTCAAAGTGGGAGACTTATGACAGAGACCTAATAGAATCTATACAAGTGAAAAAAAATTGAAATTCATAAAATTACTTAGATGAAACTTTGTTGTTAGCACTGAAAGAGAATCTGGAAAAACAGTAGATCAATTCTTCACTATTTAGTTTCCATCAACTTGAAAGTATGCAAAAAATAACAATAATGCAACATCAAATACATGTCCATTATTCTTTAAGAATGCATGAATCAAACATAGGAATTATAAATTTCACTACATTTACTTTACTGCTGCCCGTGACTAAACAAAATTTTTCAAATGCAAAATAGAAGTGGCTTGAAACTATTACGTGAAATTATTAACTTTTTTTTTCCACAATTACAATATTTATTACTTCCAAGGAAGATAAATAATCATTTATTAGATGTTGTTAAGTTATTCATGAAAAATTTAGTATTTATCATTTACATCCAAGTGTAGCTACCTTTGGCTCTATATTTTTCTTCCATGCATTGAATTAGCTTCATTTCTCTCCATGTAATGCAAAATGGAATTTGATGACTAGAGAAATCATTACATCCAAGTTTAAATATATAGGTCCTTTTCTCAACATGATTATAAATTAAATATTTCCTTTTCGGCCCACCTTGTACGAAGTAGTGAAACGTATCCTTTTATCTCTGCACTCCTACACAAACTTTAGTTATACACATGCTTCTCTTCTGCACAAAGTTTAGCTCAACATATAAGAGTTTAGCTAGAGTGATAAGTTTCCCCGGTTCAATAATCTTGCTAGGTGTAAAACTGGTGGAAGCATGTGTGGATGTCTTCGCACAAGGTGGGGCCAAAAGGTTAAAAAAGTATATTAATTCTTCACTACATGGTTCCTATCAACTTGAAATTATGCAAATAAACAATAATAATACAACATCAAATGTTTGTCCATGATTGTTCGAATGCAAAATGACAATAACTTGAAACTATTACAATTTTTTTCTCCATAATTGCATTATTTTATTGCTTCCAAAGAATATAAATAATCCTTTAATAGTATTTGTTAATTTATTCATGACAACTATATTATTTATCATTTACAGCCAAGTGTAGCTACTTTGGGCTCTATATTTGTCTTCCATGCATCAAAGTAGCTTGATTTCTCTCCATGTAATGCAAAAAGGAATTCTATGACTATAAAAATCATTACACCCAAGTCTAAACAATTGGTTTGCTTTCTCAACACAATTATAAATTAAAATTTTCCTTTTAGACCCACCTTGTGCAAAGCAGTGGAATTTACCCTTTTATCTCCACTCTTCCACATAGACTTTGGCTCTGTACATGCCTTTTTTCTGCGCAGACTTTAGCTAGAGTGACAAGACTCTTCGGTTCAACAATCTTGCTAGGTATAAAACTGGTGGAAGCATGTGCAGAGGTCTTCGCATAAGGTGGGGACAAAAGGTAGACTACACATGTTCTTCTTAATAAAAAATATGATCATCGAACTTGTTTCAAGTGGAATTTTAATAAAAAAATAAGAACATTGATGATAAAATCAATGTGTTATAAAGTGGCAAGTTCAAACCAAAAGTTAATTAAAACCAAAATTTAATTTAAAAAAAAAAAAAAAACTTGAAGAGCGTAAGAAACATTTCACTTGAAGTCTGAGAGTGAACATCAAAATTTAATTTAAAAAAATTGTATTCTAGCAATTTAAGAACATTGATGATCGAATCCTATTGTTGGTTTGCATCAGTACTAACATAACTTGAACATTTAATATATCCCCTTAATTCTTGTAATGAGCCTCATCAAAGACACCTAATTTGTTTTTTTTGCTAACTAAATAAAGTAAGTATGCCTACAACCTTTTACACCCCTCTATTTATATAATTGTATTTTTCATTAAACATTACTTTGTAATATTTTTCAATGCTCAATTTGTAAACAATTTTCTCCTCTATTCTCCTAATTTGAGTACAAATTTTTCTTTCTAATACTATATATATATATATATATATATATATATATATATATATATATATATATATTATTTTTCAAACTCTAAAGCTCTACAATGATTGTAGCATTGATCTATGACCTCACCCTCTGATTTACATTTGTCTTATGACCACTCCAAAGGCCGCTTCGGGGGGGGGATCCCCTACTCCTCCGCCTCCACCTGATACATTTGCTTGCACTTCCTTGAACCTCATCACCTCGCTTGGACCTCCACGGGAGCAACCTTCAGTATCCAAGTTCATAAAGAGACTAGATTCAGTCCCATAGATAGATTTTCTTCCCACAATCCCCCACAAAGCAACCCTCTCTGTTGCTGAGTGAGGATTGGTTGGACAGTTCATGGGACTCTAACCCTCACAAAAAACAGTGAAAAAATGGATAGAGTGCAAATGGGCTCAAAAAATTCATTTGATTTTGTGGTAGAGGTTATTTCACCTTTTACTTCAAGTCCAAAGAATATCATGGTTTCCTCTATTTAATAAGATGGACTCCAGAATTCGATCTCGAACTTGACATACTTAGTGATTTCCTGACCTGGGTTTGCCTTTCCCACCTCCCTCTCCATTGTCGGGGAGGTGAATTTGTAAGAGCCATTGGTAATGCAATTAGAAAATATATTGACAAAAGCGACCCAAAGGATAACCTACATGCATGCACATGGATCTGTGTAGAAGTTGATCTGGCCATAGGGTTTCCAGAGGAAGTGAAGATTAAAGTAGAAAAATGGGTGCATATCCAACAAATAGACTATGAAAAATTCCATTAAAATGTAAGGTATGTCATGAATTTTGTCATTTTCTAATAGATGCCCAAAGAAAACAACAAAGGAATCACAAGGGGCTAAAGAATCACATTGAGTAACTTTCAAGCACAAAAGCTCCAAAATTTTTTTTAAACAATCTATGCATCCTCATGTTGGACCTTATTCATCTGTTACCTCACCCTCTAATGCCAATCCCTATCCTCAAAATGCGATCTCTCGACCCTCATCCGTCAACTCTTCTAAATAGCAAACTAATCTTCCCACTAATCCAAAACAAGATGAACCTCATGCTACCACCCATGAGCATGAAAAGGAGGAAGCCTTCATAGATCAACATGATATGATGTAACCTAATCTCCATTTTACTAATACAGACCAACTCATTACCTCATCCTCCCCCCTAATAAAAAATCCTTCAACTTATGATCTCGTTCTTATAGATCCTTACACCATCTAACCTAAAATCCCTCATGCTCCTTCAAATATTTTTACATCCTCCTTTGTAGGGATTCTAACTAGAATTGACCTAAAATCAATTTCAAACATGTGATCTTGGCGCTCGAAGGAAGTTCTACACATTTTGTTAGAGTCACTGAACAGTGATGCTGGTCAATTCGTAGATGGAATCACAGAGGCGCAAGGTTTAGGTTCTAGTGGAATACTACTATGACAGAGAAATATCGAGTCATCAATAGGCAGAGAAAAATGATGGCATCGCTCTGCATCTGTTGAATTATGTTCTGTGCTTACTGCTGGAGCCACTAAGAAATGAGCAGTTGATCTTTATGCTGGTCAATACGGTGTTGGCATCACACTAGCGCAGGGTTCTGGAACCAGTGGATAACTTCTTACAAGCTATTTTTTGAATGATTGACCTAATTGTGGTGAGTGGGAACTCCGGAAATGTGAATGGTGGAGAGCGGGAACTTCTGAGAGCGCGGAATTTGCACGGTCTACATCGGTGGAATGATGCAGAGGATTTTTTCGGTCCCTCGATATTCTATATGGGGTTACATGGAGTGGCGGCTGATGGAGGAGGTTTATCTTCAAGTCGGCTTGGGGCCCTAGATCAGTTTATTACGCTAGGGAGTGGTTTGGGTAGTGGGTCGTCGGGGGAGGAAGTCCTGGGATATTTGGCTGGTCATATTGGCTGTGTTGAGAAGCGAGGTTTCCCTAGCCTAAGTAGTGAAGGGGGAAAGGGCTTGGCACACAACAGTGCCTTGGAAGGGAAATATCCCAGATGGGTTAGTGGAAAACGAAGCTAGAAAATATGGGTTAAATCAAAGAAGGTGGAATACAAATATGTGTTTGGGGAAGACATAGGTTGGGCGTAGGTGCTCTAGATGTCTAACATGACCTTATTGGGCAGGGATGTGGGGAGGAATTTTCTTGAAGAATTTGGTTCCATGGACAGAAGTAAATTGGAAGGAAGCTATTAGTTATGTTCCAGAGGTTGTGTCTCTCATGCGGGGATGGTTTGCCTTGAATTTCTTGCAAGTAGAGCACTCACTATGGGTGTTACATCGGAACTGGGCTTTGGATCATACTGCTCTGCTCCTTAAGCCCTATCATCCTATTTTGATGTTGGTAGGGAGAGGGTGAATTCGATTCCTTTGTGGGTACAGTTACCTAGCTTGCCTCTCCACTATTGGAATGAGGAACACTTCCGCATCATTGGGAACATTATTGGGACCTTCCTTGAAGCTGACCTTTCTTTTCTGGAGACTTATCAAATACAGGTGGCCTGGATTCTAGTCAATATAAATTCTAGAGATGGTCTTGCAGAAGTTATGAATCTCAGTTGGGGGCCTTGTGTGATTAAGCAAGTGTTGGATTATGAAAATGTGCCATTAGGCGAAAAATATGTCATGCCTATGGTCATCCTGCCTCGGATTGCAGGCTCCCTTTCTTCTTATTAAATAGATAGTGCTTTCAAAGGAGTGATAAGGAGAAGGGCGTGAAAGAGGTAGGTCTGGGCTTTCCCTTTACTCAGCCTTCATCTTCTCAGGAACCCAGCAACGATCTGGTAAGTGAAGAGGTGGAAATCAACATCCAAGAGGAGGAAGTTGTGGCCTCTCAGTCAACGATGGATAATGGAATGCTGATGGTAGGTTAGAATCTATGGGGGTCACCCTTCCCAAGCCCTTCCTCTATCCCCCTCTCTTTGTCCATAAATTTTTATCTCAATAACATTTCTCTATCGGGATTGGATTGGGTAGAGGGTCTAAAGCATTTATCCATTTCCTCTCGGCTCCCTCAATCTTCCACTTCCCTTCTTGTCTCTCTCGCAGCGCCTATGGAGGGCCTCCCACTCATTTGTGATCCTTATCTCTTTGTAGCAGAGCTAGACCCAAATCATTCAATGTCGGATTCCTCAGATTCTAAATATTTTCTATGGTCAAGTGTAAATAAGGCTTCTGGTGGGTTGGGAAAGGGGAAGATCCCAACCTCAAAAGGAAGGGGCAGGAAATCTTATTTGGCTAAGGCATAGTGTAGGGCTAAAGTGGATCTTCAAGATGGAAATAAACTTTTAATTGAACAGGCGCTTAGAGAAGATCGAGCCCAACGAAAGGGTTGTAGATGAAGATTATGTCATTCAATTGTCGGGGTTTGGCTGGTCCCCATAAAATTTCAACATTCAAGAGGGTGGTTTCTCTAGAACACCCGAATATCATTTTGTTACAAGAGACCTTAGTAGTAGGAGATGTTTTCAAAGATAGATTGGAAAGATGGCTTTCGGGGTGGCTTTTGGAAACTCTAGATGTCAGAGGTTGTTTAGGTGGGTTGGAAGTGGGGTGGAACGAAATATTTGTTAAGTCCTTGAATTCCTGGGGCATGGAGTTGGTTCTTGGTCTAAATTTCTTAGTGCTAGAGTTAGGTGAATAGTTCTCCATTTTTAATATCTATGGCCTGTATCTTAATAGGATTCCATTCTGTCATTCTCTTCTCATTAACCCTTTGGTTAGAGAGGAGTTAGTGATCCTGGGTGGGGATCTCTCAATGGGCCAGTAAGAGGTCTAGGGGCCTTATACATAACTTGATTCTTTGACTAGTTACTTTACACAAAAACTGGAGGAGAAGAATTTGCTAGACATTGAGCCCATCAACCTCAAGCCTACCTGGAATAATAATAGATGCGGTGAAGGAAGAGTTGCGAAGTGGCTTGATCATTTTCTGGTGGCTGATCAGGTAGTGGATAGGATTCTTTAAATCAGACAGTGGGTTGGTAGTAGAGGTGCCTCAGATCACTTTCCCATATTTCTAGATATTAAAAAAGGTCCTCTAAAGCCCTCGAGCCCTTTAAAGTTCAATAAGATCTGGCTCAAGGTTGAGTCTTTCAAGTTTTTAGTTCACTCTAGGTGGACTCCTTACAATCCGACTATTCCACGTTCTGCGGTGTTCCAGTTCGCTGTGTAGAAATTTGAATAACTGTTAAATTATTCACCAAGATTATCCTGATCACACACTATTTGAGCTTCATGCATAATACATAACCTCTTCTATTATTGATCATTAATTGCGGAAATATAAACAATCGCATGCGCACATTAAAACCATAAACAATCACACATATAAACACAGTATTTATGGGAAAGATTAAAGCTGAAAACCCCCAACTATTTTTATATTATAATGATAGAGATCATGTAACAATAATTTTACAAAATCCTCACAAGCTCTCAGTACAATCTCCAATTGTTACACACTACACAAGCTCAGATCTAACAAAACACATGCTCCAATCTGCTCCACCTGTTAGCCTGCCTCTACTGCGCAATCCAAGATGAATAATGGCCCAATCTGTGTTAGAATCCACCTGGTATGCAATGCGCAATCCTCATTGGCATATCCATCAATGTGTGGTGCAAACTCATGCACCAGTATAGTCACAACTAATAGTCACACTGCTCTTTCACCTACCTCTTCACTGGTCTCCACTGAAACTGTCCATGCACTGAATTTAACTGATGTATTCTTTAGTTGATTTATGAGTTTATAATTAGTGAATTAATTAATAATTAATTCACACCACTCTCACTAGTGTATCAATCAGTTAGACTAGATACAACTAGCTCAACTATGTTTAACTAAGTTAAACTGTATACAACTCCACTAACTTCCTCAATCAACTCCACCAAACTCTGTCACCTGAGTTCTAACTGAAGTCTCCATGAAATAGCTCCACTAAACCCTCAGGAATAGCGTAATTTCTTCTGTCAGTTGCATGTGCCACTTCTATGCACTTAACTATAGTGCTCCAAGAGGATAAGATAATGTTTAGAGTCCAAATATTATTAAGAGCTAATAATATTCGACATATCTATTTTTAGACTGGCAATCTAAAAATAGATTCCACCCAATATGTCTAAAAATAGAAGTCCATCTATTTTTTTCCGACTTGACCAACCATCCACAAATAGCATCCTGCAACTCATAAAACATGATCCATACGTCTAAAAATAGACATAGTCTAAAAATAGACTTTGCGCCAAAAACAACTTGCAGGCCCACTTAGTGAAGGCGAATTCTTTCCACTAAGCTCATCATCTTGTTGCATTCTCAACACTTCCTCTCAATAAGATATGGATTATCTGCAACCCCTATCCTGCCTCTGTGGTATTCGAATTTTCTCCTGGTGAGCGCCTTCGTCAAGATATTAGCATCTTGATCCTCCATAGGAATGTATGAAAGTAACATGATCTTCCGCTGCACACAATATCTGATATGGTGATACCGGATATCAATGTGTTTAGATCTATCATGAAATACTGGATTAACCGAGAGTTTGATGCAACTCTGATTATCACAATAAATCACAGTAGGCTCTAAGTGTGAACCGAACAACCCGACCAAGATCTTCCTCATCCATAGCCCCATGTACTAAACTCGCTGCCATATACTCGGCCTCTGCTGAACTGAGTGCCACGGATCTTTGCTTCCTGCTATACCAAGAAACTGTTATCGACCCGATATTGAAAATCCCTCCAGATGTGCTCTTTCTGTCCGTTGGGCTCCCTGCCCAGTCTGCATCCGTGAAGCCACATAGCTTCACCTCATCCGACTGTCTGTACCAAAATCCATATCCCGATGTGCCTCTGAGATATCTCACTACATGCTTCCCCGCCTTCCAAAAGAGCTTGGTAGGCTTAACCATAGCTTGTGAAAGCTGGTTAACTGCATAGCATATATCGGGTCGTGTATTGACCAGATACATAAGCGACCCCACCAAATGTTGATAAACTGTGGAATCCACTACCTTTGCTGAAGTAGCATCCTCCTTCCTCCAACCACCAGGAAGAGGAGTATCAACAGGCTTGCAACCATGCATTTTTAACTTCTCCAGTATCTCCCAGGCATACTTACCTAGAGAAACAAACAGTCCACCACTGCGCTGCCAAATTTCCAATCCTGGGAAATAATGAAGGAGGCCCAAGTCCTTCATCTCAAACTCCTTTCAAAGATCATCCTTGCATGAGAGTATCAACAGCTCATCACCTGTCAAAATCATATCATCTACATAAAGTACAATGATCAGCAACTTACCCTCCACCACAATCTGGTATAGGTTAGGATCCACCTCACTCTTAGAGAATCCAAGTCTGGTGAAATAACTGTCTATCTGTGTGTACCAAGCACGAGGTGCTTGTTTCAACCCATAAAACGCTCTCTTGAGCCTGCACACATGCGACTCGCTGCTGAAGATATTGAAACCTTTGAGCTGCTCTATGTACACCTCCTCCTCAATGACTCCATTGAGGAACGCAGTCTTCACATCCATCTGATGAATGTGCCACCCCATCTGCACTGAGAGAGAAAGAATCATTCGTATGGAAGAATACCTTGCGACAGGTGCAAAGGTATCCTCATAATCGATCCCCTCAATCTGTGAAAAGCCTCGGGCAAAAAATCTTGCCTTGTACTTCTCCACACTCTCGTCAGCTGCCTGCTTCACTTTGTAGATCCATCTCGAACCCACCACCGATTTCCCTTCCGGCCTCCGGACAATCTCCCATGCACTGTTCCTGACAATCGAATCATACTCTTCCACCATGGCATCTACCCATGCGGGGTCCTGCACAGCTTCCTCGAAAGAGGATGGCTGTGTCATGACACATTTGCTCACAAGAGCCATGAATCCAAAAAAGATACCGGCCAAAGTGACCGTCTCTCGTCTACGCTCGTGATGGGTGCGCCTACAACCTTCTCGCATCTGAGCGTCGTCAGCTCTTTTGTAGTGCGCTCCGCCTCCAACGACACTGTCGCATGAGTGGTTTCTTCCATTCCATGAACCTCCTCTTGTGGCTGATCCACATCCCGAGGCTCATCTTTAGGAACTAGTAGCTCCTCATCTGCATGCAAGTGTGGCTCCCTCTCAAGCGAACACTTCATGGATTTCTCCTCCTGAAATTTGATATCCCGTCTATCACCAGCTTCCTACGATTGTTTGGAATTTCATCATGATAGTCAGGCGACGCTGTACCCCACAAATATCCCAACTTTTGCAGTCGTCTCCAGCTTCTTCTTGGCATCCTTTGTCACATGAATGTAAACAAATGAGCCAAAAATCTTCAAATGAGAAATATCAGGCTTCTTACTAGTAAAAGCTTCTTCAGGTGTACTCATGCCAAGTACTCTATGAGGACAACGGTTCTGCACACATACTGCAGTATTGCATGCCACAGCCCACAAGTGTATGGTTAGGCCCTGATCATGCAACATTGCCCGTGTAGCACCCATGATCGTTCTGTTCTTCCGCTCAGCAACCCCGTTCTGCTATGGGTTATGAGGTGCTATGAGCTCTCTTTGAATTCCTTATGCGTTGCAAAAGTCCTTGAATTATCCATAGATGAATTCACCATCATTGTCGCTCCTAAGAGCCTTCACATGCTTCCCTGATTCTTTCTCAACCAGTGCCTTGAACTCATAGAACTTTGAGTATGTCTCACTCTTCTTCTGCATGAAGAAGATCCAACACTACCGAGAAAAATCATCAAAAAATATCACATAATACCTGTGCTTTGTTGTCGAAGCTACTGAGAAAGGTCCACACACGTTTGTGTGAATTCTCTCAAGGATCGTCGTGGCGCGACTATCCTTCTCGTGAAAGGTGGCTTTCACAAATTTTCCCAAGGTACATCCCTTGCACTGATCTGACTGTGCAAGAGTGCCCTTAGGAAGCACAATAGAAATCTACTGCAGTATCTTCAAAGCTCCATGGTGAAGGTGGCCCAATCTCCGGTGCCACAACTCGCCATCATCCCAGCTCACCACTCCTTCTGCCTTGCCTGCCATTGTTGCACAGCCATCTACCTACAATTGATAAATGTTCTTAGCTCGAACCCCTATCCTCCGGGTCTCACCAGTTGCCTTACTGTGCAGGAAAGCCTTTCCCTTGCTAAAGACAACATCATATCCCTTGTCTTCTAACATCACCACAGAGATAAGATTCTTCTTCAATCCTGGAACATGCATCACATCCTTCAATACGCAGGGTTTACCATACTCCCTCTCAAAGGAAATGGTACCGATACCAGTCGCACTGTATCTACCATCATCGCCCATCTCGATGTGCACTCCAAGATCTTTCTCATCCAGATCAGTAAATAAATATCGATCTCCTGTCATGTGAAAAGACGCACCACTGTCTAGAAACCACACTGAACCCATCACACTTGAGACCAAGCATGCGATCAGCGAAAAATCTAGCTCAAACTGTGAGGCTAAGGCCTCTCCAGCTGCAGATCCAACAACCTGCTTATTTTTCTTCTTCTGCAGACAATTTATGGCATAATGTCCATGTTGGTGACAGTGAAAGCACTTCACCTTGGACATGTCCTGCTTCTTTCCTTTTGCACCGAAATGAGAAGCTTTCTTGCTCTTCCCCTTCTTTTCTTTGGTAGCCAAAGCTCAATTCTCTTCATCAGAGTTCTTTGATGAAGATCCGTCCCTGGTACTCCGCCTTATCTCCTGTTGCACAAGATCCGACCAAAATTGCTCCCATCCTGGAAATTTCGCTCGACCATTGACAGAGTCCTGATAGGAATGCAAATTCTTAAGAAACCCAAGGAGAGCCAAGCTCACCAAGTCCTCGTCATCAAAAGTCACCCCCACACTTCCCAGCTCATCCTTGCATTGGGTGAACTTCGTGAGGTACTTGGTTATACCGTCGCCTTTCTCCATCTTTATGTTTCTGAGTTTATCCTTGAGCGCCAACTTCCTCTGGTCACTCTTGATTTGGAATAAATCTGTCAAGGATTTCCACATCAAGAATGGAGAAGCCTTACCATGAAGGCTGGACACTATGTGATCCTTCACGCCCTCCAACAGAATCCTTTGACACTTTGTTGTCTTCTTTTGCCATGCGTCAAGTACGACAGCATCAGTAGAAGTAGGCTTTGGGACTTCTGCATCTGTGAACTCCTTCAACCCATTGTCATCTAGCACCACCTCCATCCTATCCTTCCATGCAATATAATTCGAGCTGCCCTCAAGGGCATACTCCAATCACAATCCATTGAAAGACATCTCAACTTCAACACGAAGAACACACTACTGCAAATTCGAATTCCACCAGCACAAAAATCAACCACTTCAATGTCTTGCAATTTCTCCAATGATCAATATCGCTCTGATACCATGTAGAAATTTGAATAACTGTTAAATTATTCACTGAGATTATCCTGATCACACACTATTTGAGCTTCATGCATAATACATAACCTCTTCTACTATTGATCATTAATTGTGGAAATATAAACAATCGCATGCGCACATTAAAACCACAAACAATCACACATATAAACACAATATTTATGGGAAAGCTTAAAGCTGAAAACCCCCAACTATCTATATATTATAATGATAGAGATCATGTAACAATCATTGTACAAACTCCTCACAAGCTCTCAGTACAATCTCCAATTGTTACACACTACACAAGCTCAGATCTAACAAAACACATGCTCCAATCTGCTCCACCTATTAGCCTGCCTCTACTGCGCAATACAAGATGCATAATGGCCCAATATGAGTTCAAATCCCTCTGGTATGCAATGCACAATCCTCATTGGAATCTCCATCAATGTGTGGTGCAAACTCATGCACCAGTATAGTCACAACTGATAGTCACACTGCTCTTTCACCTACCTCTTCACTGGTCTCCACTGAAACTGTCCATGCACTGAAGTTAACTGATGTATTCTTTAGTTGATTTATGAGCTAATAATTAGTGAATTAATTAATAATTAATTCACACCACTCTCACTAGTGTATCAATCAGTTAGACTAGATACAACTAGCTCAACTATGTTTAACTGAGTTAAACTGAATACAACTCCACTAACTTCCTCAATCAACTCCACCAAACTCTATCACTTGAGTTCTAACTGAAGTCTCCATGCAATAGCTCCACTTGACCCTTAGGAATAGCGTAATTCCTTCTGTCAACTGCATGTGCCACTTCTGTGCACTTAACTGAAGTGCTCCAAGAGGATAAGATAATGTTTAGAGTCCAAATATTATTAAGAGCTAATAATATTCGACATATCTATTTTTAGACTGGAAATCTAAAAATAGATTCCGCCCAGTATGTCTAAAAATAGAAGTCCATCTATTTTTTTCCGACTTGACCAACCATCCACAAATAGCATCCTGCAACTCATAGAACATGATTCATATGTCTAAAAATAGACATAGTCTAAAAATAGACTTTGCGCCAAAAATAGCCTGCGGGCCCACTTAGTGAAGGCGACTTCTTTCCACTAAGCTCATCATCTTGTTGCATTCTCAACACGCTGATAATTTCAACAGGCTCAAGAGTGCCAACTGGGAGTCGGTTGTGGCTAAGAGGTAGAGGGAGGATAGAAAATTGAAACAGGTGTAAGAAGACCTTCTCCGGATTTATGAAGGGGATGGAGGGGGTCTTATAACTCAAGAGGAAAAGGACTCACTGGTTCGTTTGGAAGGGAGAAGGAACAAACTCCTTTTGGAGAAGGAGGAGTTTTGGAGGATGAAGAGAAGAGCTACCTGGTTGGAATGTGGGGACGATAATACAAAAAATTTCATGATTATGATAAAGGAAGGAAGGCAGCTAATATTATTTGTAGCTTGAATTATTATCAGGGAACTGAACATACTTCTTTTGAAGTGAAGGCGAAGCTGGGGGTTGACTATTTCAAGGCTCTTTTTAAAGCTCCAATTCATGCCTCCATTGTGGAAGCCATTAGATTTGCTCAACTATTTCCGCGGTTTGTGGAGGAGGAAGACAACGGGGCTTTAATGGAAGAGGTGTCAGAGGATGAACTGAAGGCAGCGCTCCAAAGCTTTCAAAAATACAAGAGTCATGGGCCAGATGGCTAGACTATTGAATTATTTTTGGATATTTTTGACTTTCTTGGTGAGGATTTACTGAAAGTGGTCGAAGATACATGGTATCAGAGCTATTTTGAGGGTCGTGTCCATTTTTTATCAAAATCCGAAGCTGGTTTGACTACATGCGAATGTCGTTTTGTAGATCTACTATTTCTAAACATTTTTGGGCTTCACGAACTGCTCGTTTGTGTCTAGAGCATCTGTTACAGTGAGGAACGCCTTTCGTTTCATGTGAGAAGGTTTTCGGCTGCCCAAGTTATGTCAGTTTAGATTTGGAGGTATAAAGCATCTATTTTGCAGTTATATTTGTTAATAGTTCTGCTTATTTCAGTTTTTTTTTCTATTTATTTTCGGTATTAAGGTTTTATTTATTTTTCGGATCTATACCCTCTTCTTTGTGTATGCTCTTTTTTGTGCGATCCATGCGATCTCGGCAAATCAGAAACAGGAAAAAGGGATTTTTTTTGCTACGTATGCTCTTTCCCTGCGTCTTTGTGCGATCTCGGGAAATAAAAAATAGTGAAAAAGGTGATAGTTGCTGGTAAGGGTAACCGAAAATCTAACATTCTATTGTAAGTCTTTGCATTTTGGTTTCTTTTGGCTCGGTTTTTGTGTTTTTTTGTGCAGGAAAAGGCATGCACACCGAAGAGTTAAAAGAAAAAAGAAAAAAAAAAAAAGCCCTTCCTCCTTTTATACAATAATGTGATCCTTTTACTATCTCACTTGGTGAGGGGTTAGTTTATGAAAATAGAGGTCTTGGGTTCAAGTCTCCTTCTCAAGCTTATTTTGTAAAAAAATTTTGTTCAAAGGCATATTTTTTTTTAAAAGCCGCTCTTCATCCTGTTCCCACAACTATTCAACATTTACAACTTAGATTTTTCAAAAGGCATGACTTCTTCATCCGGAAGCCGTTTTTTGAGCCCTTTTTTTTTAAACGACCTAATTTTTCGAGATCTTTCCATTGGAGTAGTTATTTTCAGATTTTCTCAACTTCATGTAAAAAAAATGAAAAATGCATGCTCGATTATTCTTAACAGCACCAATTATTTCCAATGGCTACCTCATATGGTAGATATACTTAGAAGTAAAGGGCTTTATAGAATAGCCACAGGTCAAGAAACTAAACCTTTTGATGATGATAAAGTTCCTAAATGGGAAAATAAACAAGATCAAGCATGAGGGTTGATAGGAATGTCCATTTCTCAAGATCTTCGATTTCACATCCTTGACATTTGCACCCCTGATAAAGCCCTAGAAAAGCTAAATAATTTTTTTGGCATTCAAAATAAAATTAGGGCCCACCAGCTTGAAAATGAGTTTCTTACTTTGGACCCTAATAATTTCTCCTCTATTGAAGACTTTTTGTCCAAATTCAAGACCCTTAGACTTCTTTTAGAAGGTTGTAAGGTCAAAAAGGAAGATGGTAGCCTCATTTATTGCATTCTTGCTAAGCTTGGCCCTGCATACTTTGTATTTTTTTTTACCTTCCATTCCACTAGAGAAGCCATCATCTCTTCTGGAACCACCTACAAGAATCCCTCTTTTGATTCCTTTTGTGATTCTTTGATAAGAGAACAAGAAAAAATCTTACACCTTGGTCTTATCACTCCTGGAAACGCTTCTAAGAAAGCCTTAGCAGCCCAACAACAACCATATCAAAAGAATCCCAAGAAGCAGTATCCTAAAATGTATGGTCCTAAACCAAACAAGGTTCCCAAGCAATTTCAGCCGGAAACTGAAAAATCAAATCACCAAAATGATAAAGCAAATAAAAACAAAGGGAAGAAGACAAATAGACATTGAAACTTTTGTAATCGTGATGGCCATATAGAGTCAAAATGTTTTAAGAAGATGGAAGCCTTAGAAGCAACAATGAAGAAGCACAACATCAATTTGGAGCACTCTTCACCTTCATCTTCAGGCATGGCACTTTTTTCTTGTGGTTGTCAAGCATCAAGATCTGGTTATGCATTAAATGTATCTTCTTCTTCTCCTTCTCATGAGTGTCTCATTATTCTGGAGCTTCTTACCACATGGCTAAAAATAAATCCATGTTTTCTTATCTAAATGATTGTAACACCAAACATATTTATGTTGGTGTTGATAGATCTCTTAGTGTTGTAGGATCTGGAACCATTCATCTAGATAATGGTCAGTTTAATGATGTACTATGTGTTCCTACCTTTTCATGCAACCTTCTATTTGTTTATCAGATAACTCATTCAGGTGAAGGGAAAATAGTAGAATTCTCACTTCATGATGTTGTAATCAACGACCTCAAAGTCCCTAAACATATTTTAGCTACTGGAATTGCTGATGATTCCATAAGGTTGTATAAGTTTCACAACTTTGGGTCATCATCTCTTCCCTCGATTTTTGTTGCTCATAATGATGATGTGAGAAAACTTTGGCATGCGCGATTTGGTCACTTGAACTATCGCTCTCTTCAAACTCTATGTAAGGAAAATATGGTGACAGGCCTTTCTATGGTATCTTGCCGAGATTGTGTTTGCTCTGGATGTGTACTCCGAAAAAATCATTGGTATATTTTTGACAAATGTGCCTCTTGGCATGCTTCATACCCTTGGTAGCTTGTGCACAGTGATTTATGTGGTCCACTTCCTGTTGTTTCTTTCTCTAGTTTCAAGTACTTCTTAACTTTCATTGATGATTTTTCTAGATGCACTTGGGTATATTTATTACAACTCAAGAGTGAATTTTTTAACATGTTCTTGGCCTTTAAGGCCTTTGTTGAGAAAAAATCTAGACATTAAATTCTTACGTTAAGATCAGACAATGGCAGAGAATATGTTAACAAAAAATTTATCAACTTTTTCACTGAGCATGGCATTCAATTTCAACATAATGTTCCATATACTCCACAACAAAATGGTGTAGCTGAAAGGAAGAATCGCACCTTAAAATAAATGGATAATTTTATGCTTCAATCTAAAGTACTTGGTCTCAATTTTTGGGTAGAAGCCATTAACTGTGTAAATTACATAGTAAATTGTACTCCTACTAAGGTTTTAAAGAATATAACTCCAGAAGAAGCTTGGACCATCAAACCAGATGTAACTCACTTTTGTGTCTTTGGAAGTAATGCTTGGGCCCATATGCCAGATGCGAACCATAAAGTCTTAGAAACTAAGAGTGAAAAATGTATTTTTGTTAGATATTCTGAAGATGTCAAAGGATATAGACTTCTTCAACCAAAATCAAAAAATATAATCATTAGAAGAGATGTAAAGTTTGATGAAAATATATTGGCCTGAGAGCCTAGTTTGGCGGGTGTGCCACCTTTGGCCTGCGAGCCTGATTCGGCATATGTTCCACCTCTCTCTCTCTCTCTCTCTTCTATTTTTAATAGCATTCCTTCTAGTTCAGATGGTGACAGCGAGGAGGAAAATCCTCCTCCACCTCATGAAATTTTTCCTTATACTTCACCACTTCCAAGATGGGTCCGCTCTACTCAGGATGCAGCAGGTGACCCTGTCGATCAACGACGTACATGTTCTCAATTCGAAAGAGCTTCTTCCTTATTGGCTCAAGTTCCAGAAAAACTTGATCTAGAAACCTTTGAAGAAGCCTACGGTCATCCAGATTGGGATGAAGCTATGAATGAAGAGTATCGTTCCTTATTGGTAAACGATAATTGGGATCTTGTTCCTCTTCCAAAAGGAAGAAAACTTGTCAGATGCAGATGGGTTTACAAAACCAAGTTTGGACCAGATGGAAAAGTGGATAGACATAAAGCTCATCTTGTCGCTAAATTTTTTTCACAAGTTGAAGGCATTTAATATAATGAAACCTTCTCCCCTATTGAAAAAATGAATTCTATCTGCCTTGTTATTTCCCTTGTTGCCTCCTTTAAATGGGAAGTCCATCAGATGGATGTTAAATCCAGCTTCTTATATGTAGATTTGCATGAAGAAATATACATGGAACAACCCCCTGGTTTTATCCAAAAAGACTCTAGCCTTTTTTGTCACCTTAGGAAGTATCTCTATGGTCTCAAACAAGCTCCTCAGGCTTGGTATGCCAAAATGGATAGATTTCTCTTAGATAATGGCTTTCTAGGTGTCATTCTGACAACACTGTCTACACCAAGAAAGTGGGTAATTCCTTCATCATCCTTGTTCTTTATGTTGATGATCTTATCCTTACTGGTAGTGATCCAAACCATATAAACCATGTGAAGTATAGCCTCAAAAAGAAGTTTGAAATGACATACTTAGGACACTTGCATTATTTCCTTGGTCTTCAAGTCTTGCAATCCAAGGAAGGCATTACCCTCTCTCAGTCCAAGTATGCCTGTGATATTCTACACCACTTTCACATGGAAGACTGTAAGCCTCCCCCTTCTCCCTTTCAGTCTAGATTCAAGCTTTTAGTCAACTGTACTACCCATGAAGTTGATGCTACCTTATACTTTCAACTTTTTGGTAAAATTTTGTATCTAACCCATACCCGTCCTGACCTTTCCTTTGCCGTTGGTCTTGTCGCTTGGTTTATGCACCAACCTCATGAAATTCACTGGAAAGCAGCTAAAATAATACTTTGATATATTCAAGGTACAGTTCAGTTTAGGATTCATTACAATGCAGGAGCATCTCCCTTGTTGATTGGTTTCACTGATTCTAATTGGGCTAGTGACCCTGATGATCGGAAGTCCACTGCAGGATATGTATTCACTCTTGGTTCAGGACCTATTACTTGTTCTTGTAAGAAACAAAGTGCCATATCCCTATCTTCAACAGAAGCACAGTATCGTGGTGCAATTGAAGCCAACAAGGAAGCCATGTGGCTTCGTCAGATCCTATTTGTATTTCGTCTCCATCAGCAAAAACCAACTACAGTTTGGTGTGATAATCAGAGTGCCATTCAGCTATGTAAATATCTAGTTCAGCATCAGTGTATGAAACACATTGAACTCCACATACACTTCATCAGAAAGCTCATTCATGATCGTGTTCTTGAAGTGTAGTACTATCCATCCAATGATCAAGTAGTCGATATCTTTACAAAGGCTCTCACAGAAGTGAAGTTTACCAAACTTTGATCCATGCTTGGAGTTCAGGAAAGTTTTCATTAATGGGGGATAGGCTCTAATGCCTCCTTCCTTCTCATATTGTGTCACTTTTGTAAATCCTTCAATCCTATCCCAATTTATTCTTAAGGGGGGATGTTAGGATATTTCAACAGATAGGAAATAGGCTCCTTTTGTGTCAGCTTTGTAAATCCTTCAATCCTATCCCAAGTTGTTCTTAAGGGAGGATGTTAGGATATTATGATACATAGGAAATAGTTAAGAATAACTTAGTCTAGTATAGAGTTAGGTAAAGTGTGTTTCTTTACCATGTACATTTATAACTTATAATCCGACGGTCACGATTTGTAGTGATCCGATGGTTATCTCTCACCTTGGTATTAACGGCACTTGATTCGTGGCTTAGCACCCGATTGGTCCATGATCTCTATTTAAAGAGCATGGAGGGTCATTTTTCCGGTAACCATTTATGAGAGAAACATATGTAACTTTTCTTTTTATATTAATAAATTCCCCAAAGTGGCTGCGTTGGCTCAGGGCGTGGACTGTTTCCCTCTTTGAGGGTTTTAACCACGTGATTATACTGGTGTACTTATTTGTGATTTTTTTGTGAGTGGCGACCTTTGGTTCTTGATCTATGGAACTTACCCTGTAAATTCCTACAGGGTGGGTGGAGAATGATCAATTCGGTTAGTATTTGGACCCAGGTTATTGCACAGAAATACCTAGAACCTGATTCCATTGAAGATTGGATTAGAAATCCTAGGAAGTCACATGTAGGAGGGTCAGTGATTTGGAAGGAAATGGTAAATTATTTTCATATTCTAGATTCTAATTTGGTCAGAATGTGGGCAGTGGCCGGAGGTTAAAAGTGGGAGAGGATCCGTGGATGGGTAGTGTTCAACAACACTTATTTCTGGGGTGTACGATTGAGGCTTTGAGGCAAAGGGGGATTATCTTTCTCTTACATATTGCATATCTGGTTCAAAGATAGCCTTAGGTTCAGACTTGGAGAATGGATTCCTCTCTTGGATTGGATTTTAAAGATGAGTGGGATATGGAATTGTACATTAGAGAATTAAACCTTGCACATATTTAGCTTCGAGAGAGGGATGATGAAATTGTGTGGGACTTCGATCCTTCATGGATCTATACTCCCAAGGATGGATACTTAAACTTGAGTGTTGTTGGCATTCAAAGGGAAGAAATTTGTTGGTGGAGGAAACTGTGGAAGTTCAAATGCCCTCCTAAGACTTGCCTCTTTATGTGGTGTGTTTTGGAAAACAAGGCCCCTACCTGGGAAAATTTGCAGAAAAGGAGTTTTCAGGGGCTCAGGTGGTGTGTCCTATGCAAATCAGAGGTGGAATCTGAAACTCATATTTTTCTCACCTGTCCCTATATGAAAGAGGTGTGGAAGGAATGCTCAAGGCTTTTGGGCTTTCCCTGCAGATGGGAGGGTATTTCAGTGACAAAATCTTGGGATTCTTGGTGGGCCTCTTTTGCTGAATCATCTCACAAATCTATGCCCTTTATTGTTATCTAGGGTTGCTAGCTGGCTTCAAATAATATGATTTTTGATGAGAAAGCTTGTACTCCTAAAATCACTAGTGCTATGACTATTGGTTATTTTTACGCGTTTCCTCAACATATTCGTGCTGCAAATCAAAGGGATGTAATGGATACAGAGATCGATAGGGAGATCCCTTGGGGATTTTTTGATGGGGAATGAGGAATAATGATTGTGGGGGTGGAGCTCTCCTTTATCTATCTGTTTCTCATTTATTTGAGCTATCTATCAGCCTTTGGGAGGGCTCTAACAACGATGTTGAGCTGATGAGTATCAAACTTATTCTCATATTTTCTATAGAAAAAGGTTGCTCGAGTATCAATATCTATGGCTACTCCATGAACGTTATCAATTGGACAAGGGGAATTCAACAGTGCATAAATCTTACACTTTCCAATCTATTAACTTCAATTAGGGAGATCATTCTCAGTCTTGACTCTTTCACATGTCGACATGTTTATAGGGAAAACAATGAGAATGTAGATCGAGCCTCTAAGGAGGGCCTGCAGATGGAAATGGGAATTTGGAAGGTGAAAGAGGTCAGGGACAGGCACGCACAAGAATACTTCATAGGCCTCTCTTTGTTTAAGCAAGTTGTCTCCTCATCCATCTGGTTTCTGAATTAGATATGTCATGGGATTTCTAAGGAAAAATTGGCCTTTTTGCTGGCGTCTGCTGTCATATTGTTGTATGCTTAAAATATCAGATATTCATATAATTTTCCCTTTGTCTACTATTATAAAACCAATTCGATGGGGAATAATTTTTTGGATTGGCGATCACATTTTCTGCCATCCCATTTTTTCTACAATTGGACTGTATGTTTCTTTGATATGAGTTGTAGCAATCTGGCCAACCAGTCATTACTTGTTTGGTGAGTATTTCTACATCAACAGTGCCTGTAGACTCTTATGTCTCTTTTGTACACTCTCATGTCCCTACAATCGATCCTAGTATTAATATCAAAATATGGTTATGTGTTTTAGTCTGAATGTAATGTGTGTAGATCAACATATCTTATCCACAATGCCTGTAGAATATCATGTCTCTGCAATCAGTCTTATTATTTATTGCATAACACAATTATTTGTTTTCTTTTGAATGTAATTTTTTTCTCATCTAATGAAATAAAATTACGCTTTTTTCTGGGGTAAAAAAAGGGATTCTAATGAGAA
The DNA here is from genome assembly GCA_034641835.2 of Pinus albicaulis. Taxonomy (NCBI): domain Eukaryota; kingdom Viridiplantae; phylum Streptophyta; class Pinopsida; order Pinales; family Pinaceae; genus Pinus; species Pinus albicaulis. The sequence goes on along the minus strand of CM076570.1, from coordinate 353,685,705 downwards.
CCAAAGCTAAAGGGGTTTTGGAACCTCCAGAAATGACTCAAAAGAAAATCGAAAGAAATTCTAGCAAAGAGATGCAGGATGAAGTAGCGCAAAAAGATATGTAAATTGGAGTTCAATAAAAAATGGACACATATTTAGACAAAGGAATAGAAATGAAGGAAATACAAACTTATGCAGGAAGAGGTAAGGGCTCTAATATCCCCTCACAAGGTAAATAATGCATTTTGTCTCTTGGAATTGTAGAGGTATTGGTCATGCATCCAAAGAAAATGTAATCAAATACCTATTCAAGTAAAAAATCCCAACAATTGTACTACTCCATGAGACCAAGCTTAGCAAGGAGGAAATGTCATCAGTAGTTAAGGTGACAAGGAATTTCAAAGAAGCAACAATTAATGCATTAGGGTCATCAGGAGGTGTTTGCACTATTTGGAACCAAACTATCATGGATTTACAAGGTATCTACAGGGATCAACATTGGATGAATACCGATTTCCATAATAAATAAACTGGGAATAGCCTCACTATATATAACATTTATTCCCCTACACATTACAAATATGTCGTCACTGCTACAACACCCTCCAAAATTTCACTACATTCAAATTTCAGAGCCTACAAAATTGTCATATCAAGTGTCGCTTTGGTCATCAAGTGTCACTTCAAGTCATTTCACACGTTTCAAGTGGATTTTATCATTCCTAAGTGTCTTCACATTGTTTAGAACAAGTTATGAAACCAAATCCAAAAATATAAGAAAATAGAGATCAACGCCTTAGAAACCAACCACTTCAAGGGGGAAACCCCCTTTGCATTACTTAAATGATCAATTCTTGGATGATAAAAATGAAAAAAACTCCTTTCTATATATAGGAGTCCATGGGGTCACAATATAATCCTAACCAACCTAACAATAATAATGTAAGGACACAATAATAATAATAGTGGCTTTTTATGGGGCACAATAATAACCGGTTTGGGGGCTACAAGGGTACAACAATAACAATAAGGGGGCTACACTCACAACAATAAGGTACTAAACTAGTAATATAGGGATCTAACATGCCCCTCTCTTTCAAAAAAGTGTTGTCCTCAAAGCTTGAGTAGCTATGGATGCTTCTGTATAAAATTCTCATCCTCCCATGTGGAATCTTCAGTGGGTAAGTTCTTCCACTTAATGAGATACTTTGAAATTGATTGATTTCATAGTTGTCGAGTTCTAGTTTCCGTGACTACTTTAGGTTCCAATATGATTTTTACTTCCTCATAAAGTTTTGGAAATATTGTTTGAACTAGAATTTTGTCACCTATAACCTTCTTTAAGAATGAAACACGGAACTGGGTGCACTCGAGACAAAACATGAAGCTACAATTTGTATGCCATAGTACCAATATTTTGCAACACCTTTTAAGGACCATAGTACTTTGGCGATATTTTATTATCATTCTTAGCTTGCTTGATGGAAAGTTTCTTGTAATGTTGTAGCCGTAAAAATTCCTAGTATCCTACATCAAAACTTCTCTCGCTGTGATGTTGATTTGCATGTTGTTTCATTCGATTTTGTGCCAATTTTAGGTTATCCTTTAAGAGTTGGAGAACTTGCTATTGATGCTCGATGCGATCTTCCACTGCTTGAACCTTAGAATTTTCTCTTAAATATGATGTGATGGGTGGTGGATGGTATCCATAAAGTGCCATAAATGGGGTCATTTTTGCTGCAGTATGGAAGGAAGTTTATACCACCATTCAACAAGAGGTAACCACTTGACCCATTGTGTTTGTTTATCAGATAAAAAACAACGAAGATATCCTTCCAAACATTTGTTCACGATCTCAGTTTTCCCATGACATTGAGGATGATAAGATGAGCTATGAGCAAGTTGAGTACCCAAAGAAGAAAATAATTTCATCCAAAAATTTCCAGTAAAATGGGATCTCTGTCGCTTATAATAATATTTAAGTTTCCATGTAGCTTTTGAATTGTTTCCATGTATGCAGTGGCAATTGTACTTGATTTAAATGGATGAGATAATGCACAAAAGTGTGCATACTTGGTAATTCTATCAACTACCACCATGATGACAATCTTTCCTTCGGACTTAGGTAAACCTGTGATAAAATCCATTGAAACCTTTTCCAAACATTGACTTGGAATGGAAAAAGGTTGTAGAAGACCCAGGGTATTAATTGTCTCAACTTTATTTTGCTGGAAAACCAAACATTCTGTAGTGCTCAACTTAGTGTTCCTAAATTGAGGTCATAAATTGTCAACCAGGGCTAGTAAACTGCTGAAGTGAGGTGCACTATATGTGCCTAGGTATCTGTTTCTCACTACGTTGTGTTTAGTGTTTTTCTGATGTTTTTGGTTTTATGGTTTTATGTTAAGAAGGAAAATAACTAAATGTTGAAAAAGAACAGTTGTTGGTCACACTAAAAACAGAGCAAAACCTAAACTAAAGAATAGAAAATGCAAAGTTTGATAAGGACTCATAGAAAGGAACTAAACCACAACATGAACTCAATAACTCATAACATAAACCCATCCAATTCATTCATTAGAAATATGTTGGAATAGCTTTAGAAAAGGACAAGTTTAGTGCAAATGAAGTTCTCCTAAATAAACAATCATCTTATAATATTACAAAGAATCTCATCCATGACTAGAAGTTTATTGGAACACAATTGGAAAAGATTATTTGTAACACAATAAGATTTCCACTCTACATTAACTTATAATGCTAAGATTAATTCATTCTGCAGCTCAACTTGTCACTACTAAGCCTCATCCGAAAGTTAGAGATTTTCTATAATAGTTTTGGGAAAAAGGCTTATTTGTGAAATTGCAAAAGACTGCAGAACAATCAAGGCCTTAAACTAATATCACTAATTCCTGTCCATATGATGATGTATTAATAGAAAGTTAGAATGTCAAGATTAGTTTGTAAATAATGAAGTCCATGAAATCTAATGTTGACAGTTAATACTACTTAAAGAACAATGGATAACACTGAACTAGAATGCAATTGATCAAACTTGAAACACAGTGACCACAACTAAACTAAAATTCCATTAACCTAACTTGAAATACAGTGAACTGGAACTGAACTAGAATTCCACTAATCTAACTTGAAATGCAGTGAATTAAAACTAAACTAGAGTGCCATTATCAAACTTGAAATATAGTGACAGAATTAAACTAGAATGACATCTACCTCCAGAGTGCTACAACTAGACTAAAGATGCAACTAATTACTGGAATGTTTCAGCTCTGTCTCATTCGGAATTAGTGTTATTTTGGAATAGTTTGTAGAACAGGACTGGCTGCAACATGTTATGTAAATGAGTATGAAAGCATAAAATTCAACAAAACACAACAAAGCTCTAAAACACCACAGCTATGTCTCATCTAAAGTTAGTGATATTTTGGAAGAGTTTATAAGATCATGACTAGCTGTAAAAACTGATGTATTCGAGCACAAAATCATAAAGTTAAGAGAAATGCAACTAACTCCTAAATACTGCAGTTATCTCTCATTCACTGTTTAGTGATATTTTGGAATAACTTGTGAGAATAAGACTAACTGTAGCATTTAAATAAATTAAGTAAAGGAACACAAAGTTTGGAAAATTAATTAAACTAGGAATGAAACAAGGCTAAGTTACTTATGTAAATCTTATGAACAAAGCTTATCAGGTAGCAGGGGCCCTCTACCACCGGATTAGCATGCAAATCTACTCAATATTGACTCAGCTCGTGCAATAAAGTGATGCTTCTTTCATTAAAGGAGAAATATTTCAAAACAGAGTATCACGGTTCTCTGAGATCTAGCAACAAAACAAAATCTAACCAACAGTTTCTCGGTCTCCTGAGTCATACTTATAATGAAATTACATAACTACTCTTGAGAAAAACAAGGATAAATGTCTTTCCCACTTCTAATCAAATTAAAACTCTTATTAACAGTCTTGTGCTTTACTGCGGACATCTGTAGAGTCCGTGTTTTGATAGGAAACTGCTTCTCTTCTACGTGCATAACCGCTTGGAGACTTTAACTCAGACTTCGTGGGGAGCAAGAGATGATGGGGAAGTGTTGTGGATTTCACCCATATGCCTTTTTCTTTGCAGTGACACCTGGAACCTACGTAAACATGAGGATAGTTGCAGAACAGACGACTGGCTACGGAATGCCTGTATTCTGTAGCCGAGTCTTAGTAAAAAATTACTACAACAACAAAATCATGAAAACATAGCAATTTAGTCATTATATAAATTATTAAAGAAATTTTAATTAATCCTATTGATCATTTAAGCCTGTAATTGATGAGGGACAAAGAAAATGAAGTGGAATGTGGTGAAAGAGAAGAACATCTTTGGGGCTCAACACATTCCACCACAAACTTTTGAATATAAGATTTAAGACCATCCCAAAAAAATTATTTCTTCACCCTGTGGTAAGTTTTTAAAAATCCTGAGTGTCCTCCTAAGGGAGAGGTGTGCAATTCCAAAAGAATATTTTGTTTTATTTGGAAATTCTTATAAAGATATAAGCGATATTTTTACCATAAGGAATCATTTTTCCAACTAAATGTATCAGATGTACTAGGATCTTGCTGAAAATTTTGAATGAGTGTCCACACTTCTTCAACATCCTTCCATTCAACCCTTGCTTTAGTTATCCAATCTGGTTGGATAATAGAAATGGCACAAAGCAATGCTTCCACCTCTTCATCCTTTCTTGAGAGTGCATCTGCAACAAAATTTAGCTTCCCTTTTTTGTAGATGATTTCAAAGTCATAACCCAACATCTTTGTGACCCATTTTTTCTACTCTTCCGAAGATAGTATTTGTTCCAAAAAGTGTTTAAGACTATCATGATCAATTTTTAGCTTGAAGTGTCTTCCCATTAGGTAAGGTCGCCATTTATTTAGTGAATGTAGTATTGCCAACATTTCCTTCTCATAAATAGCTTTTTTTAAATAATTTCCTTCTTGCATTAAAACAACACCAATTCTGTTTCCTGAGGCATCACATTCCACAATAAAGGTTTTTGTGAAGTCTGACGTAGCTAAGATGTTAGCCACATTTCCTCTTTAAGATGTTCAAAAGCCTTAGTTGCTTCAGGAGTCCATGAAAATTCATCTTTCTTCAACAATGTTGTTAGAGGTGCTTCTATTCTCCCATAATTCTTAACAAACCTGCGATAATACCCTGTTAACTCGACAAATCCTCGCAACTGCTCTATGGTTGTGGGGACTTTCCATTCCTCAATGGATTTAATTTTATTAGGGTCTACCTAAACATCCTCCTGAGATAAAATATGACCCAAATATTCCACCACTTGTACTCCAAAGAATCATTTGGATATTTTTGCATATAATTTTTTCTCCTACAATAGTTTGAGCACCTTGTCAACATGTTGAACATGATCCTTCCAACACCTACTGTAGATTATTATATCATCAAAAAATACTAACACAAATTTTCTAAGGAAGGGTTTGAACATGGAATTCATCAACCCTTGAAATGTAGAAGGTGCATTGGTAAGGCCAAAAGGCATGACCAAAATTCATAATGACCCTCATGAGTTCGAAATGTTGTTTTCATAATATCTTCAATCTTCATTCTAATTTGATGATATCCTAAATGAAGATCCAACTTGGTAAAATAAATTGATCCATAATCCAATAATTCGTCAATCACATGAATATGAAATTTATCTTTAATAGTGAGCTTATTGAGCTCCCTATAAGTTGGACACATGCACCATGATCCATCCTTCTTGTGCACCAATACTACTGGAGCAGAGAAAGAATTTGACTAGGTTGAATTACACCAGCCTCTAACATTTCTGCAATCATACGTTCAATTTTTCTCTTTTGGACATAAGGATATCTGTAAGGCCTGATGTTTGGAGGAACAATTACTGGAATCAAATTAATAACATGATCAAGATCACGAATAGGTGGGATTCCTTTGGGAGTTTAAAATACCTTGGAATGATTTTCCAAGAATTTATGGAGATATGGAGAAATAGATGACTTTGATGTTGGAACTTTTAGTGAGCATAATTGTGTAATTACGCTTCATTTTTATTTCTTCAGTAGATTTTTCATGACATTATAGCTTATTATCTTTCCCAGCTTCGCTGTGATAACCTGTAATTCAAATTCCTTCCAATTTTTTTTCAAGAAAAGTTCTTGAAAATTAAAAGCTATCGTCCCCAAAGATTGTAACCATTGTACTCCTAGTACAACATCAACACCTCCCATTGGAATGGAAAGCATTGAACTATTCAATACATATTCCCCCATGGTTATCTTGATATTATGGAATTTACCAGAGAAGTTTATAGTTCCTCCATTTGCAACCATCACTTGACACTCTAGTGTTGGGTATATGAAGCTATTCAATTCCTTGGCTACCTTACAATGAATAAAATTATGGGTACTACCCGAATCAACCAACATTATTACCTCTTTCTTCTTGATATTTCCTTCTATCTTGAGAGCTTGAGGAGTGGTAATTATTTCCAATGTATTATAGGATATGGTCGGATTCATTTCTTCTTTCTCTTGGGTTGGTTCCTAGTGTATATCCTCTTCTTTTGAAGTTTCTTGTTCATTTTATTCCTCCTATTCACAATCTATGTAAAGTGATTTCTTTTGAGCACACTTATGACCTTTAGTGTATTTTCTATCAAAAATGTAGCAAAGCCATTTTTCTCTTTTTCCTTCCAATTGTCGTGGTGTCAACCTTGTAGGTTGTGGAAGTCTGGGAGTAGAAACACTTCCATCTTTATAGATGTGAGTGGAAGGATTCTTTGTCGCTATAATTTTACATTCAATTTTTATTTCCAACCTGAATGCCTTCTCAAATGACTCAGGTTCCCAAAGGTGAACCTCATGTTGGATGTTATCCTTTAAAGTCCATATGAAGACATTAATCCCGTGTTCCTCTGAAATATCAGCTACCCTTATATTCGATTTTTGGAAGTCCTTAATGTGCTCCACCACTGAACCCTTTTGGTTGAGATTTATCAATTGGATAAAGAAGGTGTTGCTCTTTGTATCCTCATAATGTGCTATCATTTCCTCCGTAAAAATTGACCAAGTGACATTTTTTTTTTTGGGAGAAAAGCCATTGATACCATACAAATGTATTTTGTTCTAAATATAAAGTTGCAATGCATACCTTTTGTGTGTTTTGCACATTATTAAGATCAAAATATTGCTCCATATATAGTATCCATGTTACAGTATCCTTGCCATCAAACTTCCTCATATTGATCTTTGGAATATGATGGGTCTTCAATCCAACATTAGAGTTTATGAAATCATGATTAACATTTATTTTTTTCTCATCATGATTTTCCTCTACTAGGTTTTCACCATTAGGAATCATTTCTTGTATCAACTTTGTCAAACCTTCCATGTATGTTTTAGATCATTATTCATGTATTCCATTTTTTCTTCCATGTCTTCCATTCCATTTTTCAAACCATCCATCTTATCTTACACACCTTTCTTCAAAACTTCCATTTCATTTTTTGTTGCTCCTTGTGAGAGCGAAAGTTGTTGCACTTTCTCTTGTAATTTTGATATATCATGTTGCACTTATTCCTTTCCATGAGTCATAATAGATACTTTTGAGGGATAAATGGGTGTTGAATTATTTTTAGGGGGGAATTTTAGAACCCAATACTAATATCTATGCTTCAATATTCCCTTCGAATCACTTCAAACTGACTTTTCAAACAAGACTTATGCAATTTGAAAAAAAAATACACACCTTTTTCTTGCTTTTGAGGAGCTTGATAGTGCAAGTGATGTATCTCTGTAATTTTGTATCCATGAGATTTAAGCTTTAGCCTTCTAATATATTTGAAAAAATAAATACACACCTTTTTCTTGCTTTTGAGGAGCTTGATAGTGTAAGTGATGTATCTCTGTAATTTCGTATCCCTGAGATTTAAGCTTTAGCCTTGTAATAGCCCTCTGAGTCTTATTTCCAATGCCACAGGTCTGACCTAATTTGGATTCTTCAAGACAAAGTTATGCCCAATCTCCCACAATGACCTAATTATGGATTGGTTCAGTAGATAAAACTTGTACGACGTGCCATGTGTCACTTTTTCTTCCTTAGGCTCTGAAATTGGTACACATAAAACTAAAATCCGTGAAATCCTGACCACTTTTTACATAATTCCAATCTAATGATAAGAGAGAGAGTTATGATGATTTTCCCAAGGTCACCTCTTTGAGATGAAATTCAGGAGCCTGCAAAAACCCTAACTTCCACAGATCATATCTCCGAAAATACTGCGAACCAAGATCTGAAATTTTTACATGAAGTTCCCCAGGATTTTTTGCAAATGGGTTTTTTTTAGCGTCTGAACCTTTGTATAAAAAAAAGTGATAGCGAAAATTCCATGATCACCTGTTTGAAGTAGTGAAACCCTAGAATCCAAAGCTCTGATACCAAATGTTATGAAACCAAATCCCAAAATAGAATAAAAGAGAGATAAACACCTTAGAAATCATCCACTTCGAGGGGGAAACCTCCTTTAGGTTACATAAATGAACAATTCTTAGATGATGCAAATGATAAAACCTCCTTTCTATATATAATATTCCATGGGGTCACAATATAATCCTAGCCAACTTAACAATAATAATGTAAGGCCACAACAATAATAATAGTGGATATTTATGGAGCACAATAATAACAATATGGGGGATACAAGGATACAAAAATAACAATAAGGGGGCTACACTAACAACAATAAGGGACTACACTAGTAATATAGGGATCTAACAGAACATCTTTGGTGCACTTCATGGTTATAATACATTTGTTTGTTATAAAACGACACTTTTGGTCGCAGTCACACATACTTAGTCTATTGTACTTGGAGAGTGTTTTTAAAATAGTGTTTTGATGTGTACTTATCATTTTTTGATCCTATCTAAGTTTTATTGATGATTTGGTATGTGTTGCACTTGATTTATGCCTAAACCCATCATGTTTGTCCCTTGTTTTATCTTGCAGACTTCGACAAATTTTGGTTGCATAAGTTATCCCACTAAGCCTATGAGAGCACATATCGCACTCTTAAGCATTATTCGGGACCTATTCCATATTTATAGTGCACCTTTCACCCTCCAAGAGTGCATAATGTACTTCCAAGAAACATTCCCTCCTTCATTTTCCAAAATGTGCCCTTAAAGTAAGCCTTCCTCCCAATTTTATGCATGGTGCACCAACAAGCCTCAAGGAGATCCCCTTAAACCTTAAGCTTGCACTTTGTGCCCTTCTTGTCATATTTTTAGCACATAGCACATTGGGAAGGAATAATCTTGACCTCTTCCTCCTTCGGCCTATGCAGTGCACTGTCCTTGAGATTCCTTGAGCACATGCCACATTTCAAAGAATTAATCAGGCCCTCCTTCTTCCTTTGGACTATACCCTGCACCCTCCCTTGAGCTTACTCTCTCCTAGCTAAGCTCACAATGCATCCTTAATCCTTAAGCACTCAGTCCTTTCTCCTTAGCAGTGTGCCTTGCACCTATAAGTTTCATGTGTTCTTCCTGAGTCCATTTATAAACCGTGAACATAAAATTTGCATGAAACATGTTAGAATAGGAGATTTTTTAGAGTGATGTTTTTTTTCCATGAGTGATGTCAGTTATAGGTATTCCAGGGAAACATGGAAAATATGCATGAAGATATCTGACAAATAGGACATTCAAAGGAAGCATTCAAGAACGAAGAACAAGTGATGTGACAAAATGAAGAACATTGAAATCCTGACAATCAAAGCAGTCCATAAGACTCCATATGAAAAAAATGCTTTGGAGGGTGAAGGCATCAAAAAAATGGAAGATGCATGCAATATTGAAGATACAAGTGGCAACATTGTCACCTATCAAGAAATTCCATGTCATCATTCATTATGAGTCCAAGTCATCAATGTTAGTGACTTGTCGTATTCTCACCACATGATGATGTGGAAATCATGAAGTAATTATGTAATTATTGTAAAGATAAAGAAGTGGAAGTCCAAGAGTCATATATGGACAAAATATCCATTTGAAGAAGTCCAAAAGTCATATGTAATTCAAAAATTCATTTAGAAGTCCAAAATTTATATAGAAGTCCAAAGGTCATTTAGAAGTTGAAAATTCATATGAGAAACTCAGGAGTCATGAGGATATGAAAGGTCATGCCTCAAGTTATAAAAGAGGCCTCATTACTCAAGAAAAATACTTTTAACCTTGGCTTCTCCCACAAGGCATTAGAGAGATAGAGATAATACTTTTGGGGAGCAAGTAGTGGCTCTTACACTCCACTATTAGAGCTAGTGATGTTCATTATACTCATGTATCTTGGACATTTTGCTTAATACTTGAAGCCATTCAGCCAACACATTTTCATGCATGGATCATTGATGTTTTGAGACTATTATTATAATGTTTATGGTTTATGTTAGCTTTCATATGTACTAAAGTAATTTAACTATTTCAGTTACTTTGGTGCTCGACTTGTTGGAAATTTGTTGTGATGATTTAAATGATCGTTGCATCAATGTGAACTATTTCGCTTTATGTCTAACAATTATTCCTTTTTCATGTGTGTGCCTCTTTATTAGATTAGTACTACTAATTTTATTTTAGAAACTCAATTTTCTTCCTTAAAGTGAAATAACCTTGATACATTTACAAACGAACATTCCACAAGGCACACTCTTTTTCTCATTCAAAAGAACATGTGCACTACTTTCTCATGCTAATTGATTAAGCCAAGGAAAATATCTAAGTTCATGGCAGTCGGGTCACATTTCTAGATGGGACTCCTACACCAAAAATTGTGAGGTACAATTAGGATCTCATATTGGGGAGATCCCTTATATGTTGGTGGGATACGACACCATCAACATTCTGGCGCTAGAAGGAGGGCATCTAGATTTTTATGGCTGATAAATCATCACATCCCAATTATTCATATTCTGGACAAGTCAGAAATATTTTTAGTACTACCCCAACTCCTATGCCTGAGTAAGGAGGGTCTTCTCAACCTAGTCCGAAGTTATCCTGCAAAGTTACCTACGATAAACTCCAATCAATTCACCCTATTACCCGTTGGTTTGTGAAATCTATTGATTTACTTCCCATTGCTCACAATATTCCTCATCACCCCAAAAATAAAGATACAACTCATACTTGTGTATTGGTTACATTGGTGGAAGATTTGGTTGTTTCCACTCTTGAGGAATTAACAGTATTTAGAATAAATATTCCAACAAGAGAAATTACCACCTATTAACTAAGAGTACGAGGAATATCTTGTCATTTCTGATGGAGAACAACCGAAAATTTATTTTAATTTTAACAGAGACTTGAAAGATGAAGGAGAAGGTTCATAAGATTCAGAAAAGGAGGAACAAGAAGACAAATACATGGCTGATCAATACCTGGATTGGATGGCCCAAGGGCCACTCGCTCTTCCAGATAACCTTCATATAATTCCTAAACATCTTGAGAAGTTTTTATCCAAGTTTGATCCTAACAAGAAGATTAAGGAAGAGGACCATATTGATCCTTTCTACATGCATCTATGAATGTTAGAGTATGATATGATGATGTTTCTTGTAGAATATTTCTATTCACTTTAGAAGGTAGAACAAAAATATAGTATCATATTCTGCCTGTTAATTCGATCCATGGTTGGAGGGAGTTTAAGAAGTTATTTTTAGAAAAAAATTGTTGATGATAAAACTCCTACCATGTTGCTAAAATAGCTCGAAAATATTAAGATGGGGAAAAGGAGAAAGTCAAAGATTTCAATCCAAATTTTGACTGTATATTGAACAAGTGTCCTCCAGACACACATATTCATGATTATATTACTATAGATTATTATAAAATTTCCTTGCTAACAAACATTTTTGTTTTTGTTAAGAGAGTTGAAAAGGATAAATTAAGTTTAAATTTTGTAGAAAAAATCACCGTGGAGAAATACTTGCATGTCATTGGAGCTATTATCGATGATGAAGAACCTAAAGACTCTAAGGAGACTAGAAATATGTCTCAAGATTCTTAAAGTAAGGCTAAATAAAAGGATTTTGATGATATTGTAATCCTGAATAAATATTTAAAGTCACTCACTAATGAAGTCTTTGAATTAAAGAGAAAGTCAAGTGAGGCCTCGACCAGTAGCAAGCCTCCTAAGTTTTCCTATTCAGAAGGAACAACAATAATCAACGAGCTAAATCTGCCTAGAGCTCAAATGTTGCGTTGAATATTGAAAGCATATGCATGCACAACTATTGTTCATTCCATCATGAATGACATTCAAAGAAAACTTTCCCACAATGGAACCACAACAATACGCTTAGGGAGCCCATATTGTTGATACTTTACTAGAAGATGAGCAATATGAGCAGATAGAAGAAACAAATGAGCCTGAAACAGTTGAATAAATTATAGGTATTGGACACTTAGTTAATACCTTTGGTTTCATTCTTAATATTGACAAGAAAAGTGTTGAAGGAACACCTGCAAGTGAATCCCCCGCTCATAAACCAATCAGTTGTTATAATTTGAGGAGAAAGGGGCTCATTTATTAATAGGAAGTGAGGAGATAAGAACTAAAGAAACAGTTGTTAGGAATGATTTCACCACCATTAAATCTTGCTCAGAATGCACATTTTTTTTTTTAAAATGGTACTAATTCTAAAAACACTTCCATTAGGAGAAAAAATGAATCTATCACTCCGAAAGTTTCAAACAAAGCTACACCTCTAGACACTACAATAGTGCCTTCTAGAAATGAGACTATTTATTATAATATTATTGAGGACTTGAAAAGAGCTCATGCCAACATTTCCATTTTTAAGCTCGCAAAGGTAGTAGGCTATTTTGAGCTACTTGTCCAAGCCTTCTCACAGTCTTTGTCAGGTGACAAAGCTTCTAATTCTCAAATAATGTATGGTAAGTCTATTGGAACTCTAGAACCTATGGTTAATGTTGTAACTGTAGATACTAGCATTGTCTAACCCCCATTTTTGTTAACATTTGAAATCTTTAATTACAACGTCCATAATTGTTTGGTTGATTTGGGTGCATCTACGAATGTAGTTCCATTATATGTTGCTAATAAAATTAATGCTAAATGGGATGAAACAAATGCACAAACCATTCAACTGGACAAATCACTTTTCTAGGCCATTGGTGAACTCAATATTGTTATTATCGGTTTGTCATCAGACTAAAGGGTACACCAATGTGTAAACATTGTAATTGTGGACATCCCTTAAGCCTATGGATTACTCCTGAGTAGATATTGGTTTAGTAAGTTACAAGGGTATTTTGCAATGGATTGGTCACACTTATGGATTTCATACAAGGGTAGAAACAATAAGATTCCACTGGAAAGTGAACCCTACATGAAATATACTGTGGCACCACTTGAGGATCATAATGAGCCTGTTGGATTTGTGGACATAATCTTTGGAAATTGATCACGGGTGTTATCAAGCACAACCATCACCCATACCACTAGATACATAGTTGGAGCTCCTTCATTGTACTCCAACTGGTGCTAATGAATCATGTAACATAGACGTATATAGTAATAATAGTATAGGAACCAGTTTAGTAACTAATAATATTTGTACATTGTACATCGATCGTTCAAAAACTCAAGATGGCTCTGTAGTTGGTTTCATTCTCATAGACCCACATAACAAGAAGTATATCCTATCATACCATTTGGAGTTTGAATACACAAACAATGTTTTTGAATGAATCACTCATTATTGGATTAAAGAAATCCATTGTCCTGAAGGTAGAACTACTCAAATGTAATTGGTGACTCAGAAGTGGTCACTCGCAAGGTAAAAAACACTATTCACCATGTTTCACCAAATTTAAAAAACTACCAACAAGATGTATGGCAACTTATTACTTAATTTAAAGCTTTTAATATTATTTTTGTTCCTAGAATTAGAATTGTTGTCGTAAACACATTAGCTAATGCAATTTCTAGAATGTCACCTTTGAAAAATGATTTTTCTATAGAGATTATATATAAAACATTTGTGCCCAATAACGTAACTAATTTTTGTGTTTTCAATGACGACCAACAGATACTGCATTTTATGGCTAATGCAGACGTGTTCAAAGAAGCGACCATTGAAGAGGATGAGCACGACAAGGCTTTGTAGGAAGAAATTGATGAAATGAAAGGAAATATTATGCCTAAATGTGTAGTGTCCATGGAAAAACTATATGAGCTGCAAAACTAATTCATAAGACCAATCAGTACAAAGAATCAGAGCTTGAAGCTATCATTTGAACAAGTCAACTTGGGAACTCAAGACAATCTAAAATATGTAAACTTCGGTATATGTTGTTCTCCACAAGAATCACAAGCATTCATACGCCTTTTCAAATAGTAATGTGATGTATTTTTATGGACTTATGATAATTTAAATACATACAATACTTGTATTATCCAACATGTCATTCCTATTAAAGAAGTAGTCAAATCATTTCATTAAAATATAAGGAAATTTCATCCATCGTTTTTGCCCCTAATCCAAAAGGAATTAAGAAAGTTGTTGGATGCTCATATCATTTTTAAGGTAAAACATTCTACTTGGGTTTCAAATTTGGTTCCTATCAGGAATAATTCTGGTAAGATAAGGTTATGTGTCGATTTTTTCAATCTCAATCGGGCATCAGACAAAGAAAATTATCTGGTGCCATCTATGGAACAAATCATCCAAACAATATTTGGGTCTAAGATGTTTTCGCTGCTAGATGATTTCTCTGGCTACAATCAATTGCTAGTGGCAAAACTAGTTCACATCAAAACTGATTTTAGGACCAAGTGGGTAACTTTCACCTTTAAGTGCATGCCATTCAGGCTTATTAATTTTTGTGCTACATTTCAAAGAGAAATGTACATTGCTTTCCATGGCTTGATTAGTCAAAGAGTAGTTTTTTTATCTAGATTATGTTATTGTATTTTATAAGAGAAGATCAGACCATGTGCATCATCTAAACCATATATTTGAGTGGTTTCACAAGTATGGGATTTATCTCAATCCTAAGAAAAACATATTTTGTGTGCTAGAAGGCACTCTCTTAGGACACATCATTTCCAAGAGCAGAATTGAACAGGTGCTCAGTGTAAAAGCTCAAAAGTGAAATTGCTCAAAATTTATTGGAAACTAAATGACAGCGAAGAGCTCATCGCTAGGAATCCAATGCAATTCGTTTTGTCGAAAATAGAGTCCAGATGAAGAAGATAGAGCCTGTTGTTTTTTTTCCTAAACAACTAAATTTTTTTCAAAACAGTGACAGGTTGATGACATGGCAACCCAGTCAGCATACAGGGCATATTCTAGGAATATTCTTCAGTTTTTCCCAGTGAAACTGTGACAATTGTCACAACAGGATTCGCTAGTTTGGTTGAAGGTGAATTTTTTTTATGTATTTGCTCCTAAGATTGAATGAGAATATTTTTTATATGATTGGGGACAACCCAACTAGAGGCTGACACGTGGTACAGGCAGGGGCCGCCATATGCCCCCTCTGGTGGACCCTATCCATGGTCGAAATGTTTACAAATCCAAAGTTAGAATCATTCAAATTATGTGCTATGGTCAAAACATTAAGGTAAGGATGGATTTCAGGATTATATTATATATGGTGGGTGGAATATTAATTTTTTAAACCAAAGTTCATATGGTATGGCCACAATTTATATATGAATGATCGAATTACGTATATGGTGGCACATATATATTTGTATTATGGTGGCGAATTTAATCAAAATTCAAAGTTTAAACTATGGTAAAGGCGCATAATTACCAGTGGAAAAAATTATGTACACGGTTGGGCGGAGGTCGGGGCTCGACCTCGTGACCTCCCCCACCATACTCTTCATCGTTACCGTTGAAAAAAAACTATGGGTCTTAATAGACCAAGGCTATGACTCCTATTTGTTTTCAAACGGTATGTACAACGGGGGTTTGGAGGGGGCCAACCCCCTCCGCATACGTCCATTCCACCAGATCATGGGGGGCGGGGGGGGGGGGGGAGAGTTCTGTAAAGCACACAGATTATTGTTAATACAATTTAATTAACTATTAGCTCATACTTAAATTTTTATTATGCACTAATTAATCCTGATTTGTATAAACACACTTATGTGCATTCAAACCACACTTATCCGCCCTTAATTACATCTTATCATTAATTAAACAAGAGTTTAACTTGGAGGGATTTTTGGCAGGCCCACTAATTTAGGAGTTTCCCCCAACTTTGGCGGCCCTAAATGGATTCTTCTCCAGTTTTAGGGTCATATTTCTAGGGAAAATGGTTTTGACCATATCTTGAGCAATTTTCGACCAAATACTACAAGGAAAAGATCCTATAGTGGATGTTTTTGAGAAACCCCTTATAAAAATACCCCATACATCCGTTTCTAGTGGAGGTTACTAGAGGAGGTTGGCGGGCGAAGGATTTAAAGGATGCTTTCTACTCGGTGCGCTTATCATCCAAAATCGCACTGGTGCTCTCTACAAGTGAAAGCACCGATGCGCACAAAACATTGGCACACCGAACACCGTGCACTCCGTACACAGCCACCCAGTGCGTCGTATTACTGTAGAGCACCGGTGCTTCACAAATCTTCCGCGCCGATGCATCATAAAACATCGCACCAAAACAGAAACCGCCTAGTGTGATATTAAGAAACCACACCAGTGAATCATAAAACACGCGCCAAAACATAAACCAATCGGTGCGTTCGTAAGAAACATCACCGGTGCGCCTATAAACCCCACGCATTGGAACAAGGTTAAATAAAGAAAAATACGGCCAAAAAACTACATTTTTCACTTTTCTCAGTGCTCCAGAGCTCTCAATCACCGATGCACTCTACAAGAGAAAGCACCATTGCACACAAAAAAATGGTACACTGGACACCGTGCACTTCGTACACACCTGCCCGGTGTGTCATATTACTGTAGAGCACCAGTGCTTCACAACTCTTCCATGTCGGTGCATCATAAAACACAGTGCCAAAACAGAAACCGCCCGGTGAGGTGTTAAGAAACCGCATCGGTGCATCATAAAAAACTGCGCCAAAACAAAAACTGACCGGTGTGTTTGTAATAAATAGCACCGGTGCACCTATAAAACTCGCGTACCGAAATAGGGTTAAATAAAAAAAAAAAATTACAGCCAAAAAACCACATTTTTCACTTTTCTCAGTTCTCTAAAGCTCTCAAACACCGGTGCAATTTATCCTTGTCTGAGCCGCCCTGACATCGGTGCTCCCATTGCACCCATTGCACACATTGCTGTTGTGCATTTCCCACTAATATCCAGCTTGCATTTTGCAAAACGGTGGGCAAATTTTCTTTTAAAAATTCTACAGCTAATATGCCTCCTTGATGGCGAAATGTACATGTATTTTTCTTGTTTTTCCATAATTAATCTTTTTAGCGGATGATAATTTCAAATAAACTTAAAATTAACCATTTAAAAGATTTTTTTTTTGTAATGCAGTGCGCATGAGTCGTTCAGCTCACACCGATAAGTGGTGCTCCCTATAAAATTTACGGGCCGCACCGCAAACAGTGCTAACGGTATTCACACGGTGTTCGGGGCAGTACCAAAAGGAGCACCGCGTTATTTTAAAATTAAAAAAAAAAGTGTGGTGTAGTCATTTAGCCGGTCGCACAGTTGAACATGGGAATAGCAACGCGGTGCATTGATGGAAATATCCACCCCGATGTCTGTTAGCGCACCGCATTCGGCATTCCAATAGGGTCAACGGTGCATCTTGGTAAAATACCACACCGTTGACTATGTAATTTGTCAAGAAGTTGGTGCGCTGACATAAGTATACATGTCGGGGCATATATTTTAGTTAGCGCACTGCTCTTCTGACACCATACATAGTGAACGGTGCTTTAAAAATTTTCAGATGCACCGCATATGGTGTGTTGAATGTCATCTGGGGCACCACCCCCGGTGCGCGACAATCAAACAACGCACCAAAACTTGTGCATGACTGTTTTTTATGGCGCATCGACTGGTTTGTTTTTTTTTTTCCAAAAAAAATTATATATGTATATTCCTAAATACATGTCTCATTTAATAATTTTTTTTAATTCAATATGTCAATGATTCAGAGAGAAGAGGGGGAACAACAACAACAATAGGAAAAGCAGTATGACATGGTTCGCATGTGGGAGGCACGAGAGAGGGAGAGAGATGTGTACCCTCGACCTATTACAACAGCTACCCAGGGGCTCCTAAGGTTGGTAGGCCTCCTCAAGTTCTATGAGGAGACTACTTCCATAAAGGCCCATATGTGTTTTTGAGACATCTTATCCGCAGGTGGAATGCCCACCGACAGGCTTTCCAGGTTGGTCCTAACCAGTGGTATACACCCACTAAGGAGGATATATATTTTATTATAGGGCTATCAAGGAGAGGGGTGGATTTTTCCTCATTCCTAGAGGTTCCAGCTGGTTGTGTAGTAGGGACTCAGTTAGTTTACTCCCAAAGATACATTGGAGCATCAGTATTGTCTCCTGCATATTTTTAGGTCGATGGAGGTCAGTTACGTATTGGTGCATTTGGTAGTGAGGAGGTGCAGTGCCTCTCACTTCTCATTTCGACCATTTCACACAAAACCAGTGATGAGCAATGCATTAGTTGCTCACTTCTATATTATGTTGATTCTTTAGTACATGAGCCACGACTTGTTAGGTGGTCTGCCATTTTTTTCCAACAGTTCTGTACATGCTTAGATAGATGCCATGCTCATGCAAAAGGGAGGGTCAACTTCCCTTTTCCTTCAGATATTTTTTGTTTATTTTTTGAGAGGTTTCCATAGATGAGGCCTAATTTTGTTTGGAAACCTCGTAGGCTGATGTTGGAGGCATGGATGCACATGTGGGGGCAGATGATGCCCACGAGGGGCAAGACTATGTTTCTAGCCAGGATATCACATGATGCACTGGACTTGCTAGCCAATGTTGACGAGCTGCATCCCTTCGTTATGGTCCCCTATCCTTATGCTGGATTGGATTGGCGAGGGTGTGTCAACATCCTCTTCACAGATTATGAGCCGCCAGATGATAGAGGTAATATTACTATTTTATTTAAATTTATTCTAACATGTTATTTAACTTGTTTTTATTAAATTGTGTAATGAAATTGTCTAATTATTGTTGTGTACTTGTATATATTTTGTAGAAATTGACTCTTTTGATGGCGTGGAGATGCTGACACCACCACATGATCCAGGTGTGGATTCCAATGACGATCAGGGCATGCCATATGCCAAGGATCATCAGGAGGCTGGTGCAAAGAGACATGCTCCTGCTAGTGCACCGGTACCGCCTTTTTCTAGGCACGATCGACTTGATACTAGATACAGGATGGAGTTGGGCGACCAACTCAGTGCATTGACTGTTGAGGCGAGCATCAGGCTCACTCATTACAGAGACATACATGCCGATGATAGGCTATTACAGATGTGGAGAGGCATGCGCATGACATGTATAGCCTGAAGCGACATGTCGTAGGAGCTACAACAACTGTTACGCAGCTGAGGAGGACTGTTGCACATTATAGGCATGGTCGAGACGCAACACGTGATGGATAGTCTGCGAGCAGTGACTCATGATCTCATGATCGTTCACCTCGCGCCACGTCAGATGAGCATCAGCCTCCACTGGCATCTAGCAACAGTCATCATGGAGATGAGGCTGGACCATCGGCCATGTCCAGTCAGCAGCCTGCGACATCCATCAGTACTCATGATCATGATCAGGCTGGACCATCGATCGTCGAGGCTGCACCATTAATTGGGCATGCCTCGACTAGTACTGCTATTGATGTTGTACCACCAGCTGATCCATGACATTTATATTATAGTTGTATATTTTTAGCATTATTAAGTTATATATATATATATATATATATATATATATATATATATGGTCCATGTATTTTATGTTCATGTTGCAGTTGTACTTAATTTACATGTTGGTGATCATCATGATGTGTATATTGTTAGGTTATGTTAGATATGTTCATTTAATGTTTAGCTTGCAGATAGATGTGTATGTGATAAGATAGTATGATTAATATGAGATAATGATGTTGTGTTGTGATGATGTTAGCAAATTTGAATGTGTTTTTTAGTGGAATATGATGTTTGTACGATGGTTATCATGATCGTGATGTTTATTAATTAATTTAATATTAAATGACCATGATATTTATTAAATATTATGTCATGATTGTAATTGAAATTGAAATTTAAATTTAAATTGTATGTAAAATTGTAAAATTGTATTTGTATTTGTAATTGTAATTTTAACTGTAATTGTATGTAAAATATTTATAAAATTTTAATTTTAATTGTAATATTTAATTTATTGTGAAATGATTGTAATTGTAATTTTAATTGTAATTCTAGATATGACAAATTGTAAAATTGTACTTGTAATTGTAATTGTATGTAAAATTCTAAAATTGTAATTGTACTTGTAATTGTAATTGTACATAAAATATTTGTAAAATTGTAATTGTAATTGTAAATGTAATTCTAATTATTGTAAGTAAAATATTTGTAAAATTTAATTGTATTACTCTAAATGATTAATAGTAAATAAAATTAATTCTAATTTAATTTAATCGTAATTGTATGAAATTGTAAAATTAAAATTAGGGAATAATTATAATTTAATTGTAATTGTATGTAAAATATTTGTAATATGTTAATTGTATTAATGTGAAATGAACTTAATTAGTAAAATTTTTAAATTTGTAAATTTGTAAATTTTAAATAATTGTAAAATAATAAATATAGAATAATATGATAATTTATTGTAACATAAAGAAGTTTAGAAAATAATGCAAATAAATTCATGTACTTTAGAATTATTATTATTTTATTATGATCTTACATACCAAAAAAAAGAACTTTATATAGTCTGGTGTGCTTATCATCATAACACGCACCGGTGCTTCTTAGTACTAAGACGCACTGGTGCTTCACAATTCTTCCGCACCGGTGCGTCATAAAACATCGCGCCAAAACATAAACCCCGATCTTACGAAACCGCACCGGTGCGCCTATAAAACCCTGCGCACCAGAACAAGGTTATTCTGTAAAGTACAGTATTGGAGCAGCGGAGGGTTCGATTCGCGGGCAAGAATTTTTCTGAGGAGATGAGGTTTTGAAAAGATGAGAGTTCAAATTTTGGCTGAGAATTTTATAGCAGAGAAAATGAGTGATTCAAACAGAAAGACAGACAAAGATGCTTATAGGGACGCAGACGGCTACAGAGCTCGACATAGTACAAAAGGAGAAAGGAGTACAGGTTGAGACCAGCAGAGATCATTCGGTTGAGGCTGACGATAGGGTTAAGAGGTCCCATGATGGAGAAATGGAGAGCAGAGTTGATGGCAGAGAAAGATCAATTGAGACAGTCAATAAACCAAGAGGCACCATGAAGGGAAGGATTCTCATTCCCTTAAGGATAGCATAGAAATATCAATTGACGTTGTTGATCGGGCTGGTAGGTCCCATGAAGGGAAAGATTCTCTAGAATGCGTTTAAAAGCAGCTGGGGGTATTGTCCGAGCTTCGGTTGCCTTACATAAACTTTTACCGGCAAAGCTGACGTTGCATAAAATCACATCTTCGGCTTTCAATTGAACCTGAATGGCATTCTAACTTGTCTGAGTTGTGGTCCTGTGGATGAAACTAGTAAAAATTCTGCTTGTATTATAAATGGAAATCTAGTGACCATTTATGTCGGAAGAAAAACATAGATACCTGCAGCTACCATATTTCCACCTGCAAATAAGTTTCCCATTGGAAAAGCTAATGTAATAGCCCATTTTTCAATGTCTTTCCACTGCTCAACCCTATACTCATTTTCTATGGGAAAACATTGCCTCCACATGTAATAACTGCATTGTCTAATCGAAATTCGGTCTTCTTCTGCTAACAAATGTAGAATGAAAGACTTGTTTTCATTGCTCCCAAAACATTCAAGGTCAGTTTCTCGTAAAACAGAGATTGTATAAATTTTTTTAAGATCAAGATAGAAATCACAAAGGAGAAAAGAAGAAATTGGATGCCAAGATGGAGGAGGAAATTACAAATGAGCAAGCAGATCATGGGTCAGCAAACAGATCATGGGGCACCATTTCTTGTTGTAGATTATGGAAAGGTTCAATTTTCTTTTTCTGAAAGAAGAAGAGGTGTATTTTTGAAAAGAAATGGCCCAAATATTTTCACAGCAAAATGTACATTTCCAACATGTCTAAAAACTAAAATATCTCCAACTTCAATAAACTGCTCAGAAAAAAAACTTTCCCAACCATTTGTGAAAACTGCCCACGTCTTAGAATAGCAAAATTTCACATGCCACAATTGCCCACTTGGGCCTTGTAGTATTGCATCTTCACACGCTCTACATTGCATTCTCTCCACATAATCAGTGGGGACCTCCTACAATAAACAAAATGCATTGGAGGAATAGTTATTTCCATCAAGAATTTATCCAATTCCAATTCTCAATTCTAATTCTAATTCTAATTCTCAAGAATAAACAAAATTCTAATTCTCAATTTCTATGGTTGGAGTTCACTAAATTTTGGTGTACACACCTAAAAGTAATTTCGGTGCCTGAACTGCAAATCAGTGCTACTGTACATATAACCGCACTGGTGCATTTTAGTTAGTCATAACAAAGGTTATGTTAAATGGATGCACTTGTGCAAAGGCGTACAGCATGAATTCTATGATCTAATAAACGCAAATAAAAAAATGCAACTCTATTTTCTTTAAGTGAAAAAAACGGCAAATTGAAAAATGGGCGGAAAAATATTTTCAACAATCTAATTTCAAAAAATAATTCTTTAAATACTAAACACTTTTCATTATTTCACTAATTTTGCTAAAATTTTCAGCCAGAGATTTGCAGGAGACATACCTGAAACAAGAGAGCATGAGAGCACTGTGGAGCAGCGAAATACATTCGAAGAAAAGTATTCAGACAATCAGAAACCAAACCTCTAGTGATTCAAACCATGTATCATAGAATTTCAAACCATTTCGTGATTAAATTTGATTATTTTTTTACTTTTTCTACAACTTTATCCATTTTACCCTAAACCCTTCATTTTTTTTGTTTCTGCCCTTTCTTTTCCCTGTTTCTGTGATTTCAGAATTAGGGCTTTTCATTTTAGATTGACATCCAACCCACGAGATGAATTTCATAGTCATATCCCAATCCATTCGGGCCTTATGTGAATTTTTGGAAAAAATGGATTTTTTTTATCAATGCGCCTTGCGTAACCTAGCGCACCACACAAGTACTGTGTAATAAAAAAAGTAAAAACATTTTTTTAAAATCAGTGCACCATATCTAGAATAGGGCACCAGTACTCTATGTTACAGATATAGCATCGTACGGCCTATTACAATATTTGTGCGGTGCATTTATAATACCCCCACACACTGATGTTGGTGCGTACATCATGAAAGGCACACCCGTTTCTTGAGATTTATTTTTTACCTGAAAGTTGAAAATTTATTTATAAATATATTAATAAATGATATGGTACATGTTTCAGATTGATAAATAAATGACTGACAAGAGATCAAGTAACAAAAATACTAATAACACATCAAGAAAAGCAAAAAAGGAAAGTTCTTTGTAAATTCTTTATAAAAAATATTATTTTTGAACTATATGTAAGTTTAACTAATATGTATTGTTTACTGTGTATCATGTAGAGCCACAAAATGACGAAGCTCGATAAGATTATTTCTGATATAGGACCAAAAGAGCGTAAAATCTTGATGGAAAAATTGCAAAAGGATGAATCAGGTGAATGAAAAAATACTATCGATCCAATATGAGTTTCTTTTTTTAATTTTCATTAATAATATAATTCAAATTATTAGATAACATATGTCAAAATGTCTATTACTTCCCATTTGTTTAATGTTCTACAGGGACCAACAACTCAGAAAAGGAATTTTGTTCTAACAAAAAAAACATGGAACATGCAAATGAAAATGAATTGCTCCTTAGCTCATCTGGACTGGTGCTGGAAGTTAACGAAAGGGGGGAAATATTTTACAAAAGTTTGAGGATCTCGTGGAATGAATGTATAGACGTTCTTTCCACTTACAATACAAAAACCAATCCAATGATTCCAAGAACCAAATTTTATCTAAACTACAGGAAGAGTTTCCAGAGAATTGGTCAATGAGACATGTCAGACTTTTAATTGCAAAAACGTACAACAACAAAAAAGAAGGAATGAAAAAGTAATATTCCTTTAAATGTTTGTCTAGAATTATTTATAAATATCACTTTTGTTATATTTACTTTTCATATATCAATATAAAAATTAAATAGTTTATTGTCATGTTACATTTTCAGGAAGATTATGAAAACCTCAAAATATGAATGAGCTGATATCAGAAATATGCCAATAGGAATGTCCAAAAAGGTGTACAAAGAGATGGTCAAAGAAATGGACAAAATTGCATCATAGGAGAAGCCATCTCAACAACAATGTGCTTCAAATGTAATATGTAATCATTGAATTTTTCGATCATTAGGTACAATAAATAAACAATTTAGCATTAAATATTAATTTTCAAGTATTTTCTTGTAGAAAAGAAAAGAAAATGGAACCCATTCAGCACATAAAACAGGACGACAAGGAAGAAAAGGTTTGATATCTATGTTTGTGAGTAATTGTTACTTCCTTATAACAACTTAACTAGATTTCATTTTTTTTATTTTTTAATTTGTTTTACAAAAATCATCATTGAATGTCTTCAAACAAGTGCTAACATACGAAGAACCCATCAGCAATTGATTGTAATTGGATTAAATATGGGTTGTGAGTATAAGTTGGCATATCAGAAATTAATTGTGGAATTTGTAAGCATCTATCGATATTGCATTACTTAGCTTTCTTGCCTACACTTAATAAAACAAAAAAATATTTTATATTAAATATATGATTTATGGGGTATAAAACTTGCGAGAAAAAAAGAGTATGGAACTACACCAGAGATGAAATTTTGAAAGATGGCATGGTATGGTTTGAAAGAATGTGTGTGGTTTATGAGTCAATTCATTTTTTTCTATGGTACGTCATTTTATTTTAAAATTTACATTGATGTATATTATTTAATATTTCAATTTTTCATTATTCTCACCAATGTATATACACTCATTACAATTTATTTTTATGTTTGTAGATGGAAGGTGAAGAAGAAGAAAAAAATCAACACAGTGAAGAGAACATTCCTGAAAATAACCCAAGTCATGGAAGTAGCTCTAGTAGCGACAACAGTTCAAGCGAAGAATGATGATCACTATGTTTGGATATCGAAGCAAGACGTTGTATTTTTTGAAATATTATCCTATGAAATGAGACATTTTGTTTAATGTAATGGACATAGTGTCCCAATTGAAAGGCAAAGGGATACCAATAATTGTCCCATTTTGTATGACAAAGACTATCTTATATATATATATATATATATATATATATATATATATATATATATATATATATATATATATATATATATATATATATATATATATATATAATAAATATGTTTTAATTTATTCTATTGCGTTCTCCATTATTGGATTTCTCAAATGCACTAATAAAAATTTAATTCATATGAATATTGTTATAAGATATATATGTGTCGACTTTTGATGAATAAAGAATTTTAAAAAACCACAATAATTATGATAGGATATAACAAATTAATCCAAACTTCACATTCAAATGCATTAATAAAAATTTAATTAACATGAATATTGTTATAAGATGTGTCGATTTTTGATGAATAATGAATTTAGAAAAATCATAATAATTGCATTGTCCCAAGTTGATGTTTCTAAAAAATACGAAATAAACATCAGTGCATGTCAGGTACTGTACACAAATTCTTTTGTATGCTAAAGCACATAGGTGCGTTTCTACGACCTATGGGCACCACACAAATACAAAAACCAATTAAAAATATCGGTGCATTTGTGTGGTACTGCACACCGGTGATTTTAAGTGAGAATATGCACCGGTGAATTTGTACGACATATGGGCACCGGAAAAATACCAATACCAATTATAAATATCAGTGCATTTGTCTGATATGGTGCACCAGTGCGTTTCTATAAGTCTACGTACTGGTGCGTTGAGACGACCTATGGGCACCGCACAAATCCCAAGACTAATTAGTACGATCCTGTGCATTGTATCACCAACACTACACCCGATGTTGTTTTATACCTTGACAACCTAGTGCAGGAACCTTCGACTGCCCTGAGGCCACTATTTAGATGACACGCATCGGTGCATTGAAACCTTAGTAGCTCATCGATGAAAAAAACATCCATAATAAGCTTCGGCCGCCCAGTTTTTTAGTTGTGTTAAATTTCTGTTAAAAGCTCCGCAAAAACGTCCGTAACCATAAACGAATGTTGTAGAAATTTTTTTTTTGACAATTTTGGCCAATTTTATAACACTAAAAACCTCCTTTATAACCTCCGCTAGAGGGTATCTTCCTTGTAGTGAAATTGAAAGCAAGAAGAGTCATTTATGATAGATTTGGACATTCTGGACTCACTGAAGCATGTTTCAGGAGTTGTAGGTGGATGTAAACATCTATTTTTTCACTTTTTATCTAATATAGAGGCCCAAGCCATGGAAGCTATACCAAGGAGATGTATCCCAGGAGGGGTGAACTCTTTCATCAAAACTTTGTTTATGGATCAATTGTGATGGTTTGTTGTTCTTGTTTTTGTTGTTGTTCAACATATTTATTTCATGCTTTATGCTGTTGAATTCACTCATAAAACTCAGCTAATTTACCTGTTTGACACACATAAACAACAAGGAAACCTATTTACATCAAGCATAAGATCAAAAAATAAATTTTAAATCTGAAGATGAAATTAGCACATAAAAACTAACATTCATACTTAGATCAAGAATCAAAGTTGATCAAGAAAGGGTGAAAACTATAGCTCATATCTCATTCCCTGTAAATAAGAAGGCTATGCAATATTTCTTGGGGAATATTAATTTAATGTGCAATTTTGTCTCTCATTATGCTAAGACAGTTAAACCATTACAAGAGATGATAAAGAAAGATACAATTTATAAATGGGAAAAAAGGGGAAAGGATGATTTTGCTCATATCAAACAAGCTATTGATGATGTGCCTACATTGTTTATTCCTAATTATGTCAAGGATTTCATTCTTTATAATTTCACCTTGAATTCATCTATTGCAACCATATTGAAACAAAAGGGTGTTTAAGGAAATAAACGACCTATTTATTTTATGAGTGTTGGCTTACAGGGGTTAGAGTTGAACTACCTTGCCACTGATAAACAAGCTTACTTTGTATACAAGGAATTAATCATTTCAGGCCCTACATCCTCAAAGCTCACACGATCATATATGTTCTTCACCCAATGGTCATAATACTTTTTTTGCAACAAGAGTTGGGTAAGAAGATGGAAATTTGATGAATTGTTTGCAAGAATATGATATGGAGTTTAATCCAATTCATACTTTTAAGGGTCATGGCATTTTTCAACTCAAAACAGAAGAAGGGATTCTCTAGAGCAAGACCTTTCGGGATGGGAGTAGGAAATATAGATGTATAATTTTGAACAAGTTCCTTAGACAAGCTCGACAACACCATGGTATTCAGATATACGACAATGCTTAGAGCATGGCACCTTCCCTGCATATTTATCGAACAAATAAAAGAGGTAATTCACCTTAAATATTTATCTTATCAACTTGTTCATGGAGTGCTTTTTAGAAACCACCACAATGGTGACTTTCTAATATTCCTAAATCCCCAAGACACAAAGAAGGTATTAAGAGATTTTCACGACATACTGACAGGTGGACATAATTGTGTAAAAAGTAATGAGGGTTGGTTATTATTGGTGCACATTATTTAAGGATGCTCATGCTTATGCACGAAAGTGCCCAACTTGTCAAAAATGTGTCATTCGATACCAAAATTTAGCCACTAAAAGTAGCAATTGAGGAATCGTTCCAATAGTGGGGAATAGATGTTAATGGAGAAATATTTCCACACTCATCAAAGAAACACTAACACTTCTTAAAAATGACATATTATTCCACTCGGTGGACTAAATAAGTCCTTTAAGACAAGTCAATGTTTAGGAATTCATCCAATTCCTAAAGCTAAACATTATAACTAGGTTTGGCATTCCAATGTCTCTTATCTTTGATAATGCGAATTATTTTTGTTTTCTGAAACTTTATGAGTTTGCATTAGAAAATGGTATTGTATTAAAGTATGCATCAAATTATTACCCACATGGAAATGGTTTAGCAAAATCAACAAATAAGAATCTCGTTCACATAATCAAGAAATTTTTTTTCTTTGAACAAAGGAACTGACACAATGCTTTGGTAAATGCATTATGCACTGACCTCGTAACTTCCAAACCCTCCCTCAAAAACTCACCATACTTCATGGTATACGATAAAGAAGTTATCTTGCCTCCTAACCCATATCTCCCAACCTTGCAACTCTCCCAAGCGTCCCAAGGCACCATGAATTTTGGTTCAAAGCAGTATATATAATTTGCTTAAACTTGAGGAAGAAAGGAATAAAGCTAAAGAAATATTTTCCATCCACCAAAATCATATTAAGCGTTGGTTCGATAAGAAATTTGCAGGTACTAAGAGTTTTGATGTGGGTGACTTAGTATTTAAGTGGGATAAATCCCACGAACAGAAAGGAAAACACACAAAGTTCGAAGCTCTGTGGATAGGCCCTTATACCATCGAAGAGAAACTTGGACATAATTCTTTCAAGCCAAAATATTTAGATGGGAGGACTGAACCTCATCCCGTTGATGTTTGAGATTTGAAGCACTATTTTCAATAGCAACTCTAACATTTGTTCCTTGTACAATTTGTTTCTTTATCATTCATTGTCTCTCTCATGTTTGTCGTGTCGATTCATGTCCCATCTTGTTTTTGTGTATTGGTCATTGTACATAAATAAGACCTTATGTGAAAGAGAGCATGGCTTATAAGGGCTTTGTGGTGGAGTAGAGAGGAAATGTGACAACCACAACACTTGGCTATCTGTTAGTTCTTCTTATTTGTTTTGGAAGATACCATAGGTTGAGCTAAGTCAAGAAGGAAAATACAATACATCCAAAAGAAAACCTTGAGAGAACTTATAATAACTGCATCTATTCTAGTATTCTAACTCCTTAACTTAGTGTTGAATCTACTTAGTGTTTTACATGCTTATCCAATCAAGTAGAGAAGGGATAAGGGGAAAATCTATAGTGAGAAAACCAATATCAAAGGTTATATTAATACTTCTTTGAAGGGGAAATATATTCTTCTCTCAATAAGTCTTGATCCCTCTTCTGCCAGTTGAAATAATAAGTGTTGAAGCATAGTCATATTAAATAAATAAATAAAGGGTTAAATAATAAAAATGCTTCCTACGTGAAGATGTGAAGCAAGCAACTTGGTTGAGGCACTGTTTAGGATTACTAGAAACGAAGCAATGTTTGTGCTCTTGTAGTGACTCCGCTAGGGTACTATCTAGGCCTGCTGACAATAGAGAAAGACCAGGTATGAAACTCATACTCTGAATATCTTAAACTTTCCATGTATATATTATCCTTTCCTATATTGAAACAATTGTGATATGGCATATCTTTGTGTGTTTGAACCAAGGGAAGGAATGTAAGGTAATATGTATACAACCAGGCCAAAGGTGAATTTCAAGGAAATCTAATTCATGAATCAATACTCCCTAAAGGACTAACCCTTTAACTGAAAAATATATTCCTAAGCAGAGAAGTTGAAGTTCACCTAGTGTGTCGCCAAGTGTTGTCGCCGCTACAACACCCTCCAAAATTTGCTACATTCAAATTTCAGAGCCTACTAAACTATCATATCAAGTGTCACTTTGGTTTTAAAGTGCCACTTCAAGTCATTTCATATGTTTCAAGTTTTTTTATCATTCATAAGTTTCTTCGCATTCTTTAGAACATATTTGGTGCACTTCATGTTTATAATACCTTTATTTGTTATTAAAAAAACATTTTTGGTCGCAGTTGCACATATTTAGTATATTTTACTTAGAGAGTGTTTTTAAATTGATGTTTTGATGTGTACTTATTATTTTTTGATCCTTTATAAGTTTTATTTATGATTTTATATGTTCTGCACTTGATTTTATGCCTAAACCCATTGTGTTTACTCCTAGTTTCATATTCCAGACTTGGAAAAATTTTGTTTGCATAAGTTATCCTAGTGAGCCTAGAAGAGTGCATAGCTAACTCTTAAGACTTATTCAGGACCCATTCCCTATTTATAGTGCACCATGTACCATTTAAGGGTGCATAACCCACTTCTAGGAAACATTCCCTCCTTCATTTTTCAAACTACGCCCTTAAAGTAAGCCTTCCTCCCAGTTGAGTGCATGGTGCACCAACAAGACTCAAGGAGCCCCCCTTTAGCCTTCAGATTTCTCCTCGCACCCTTATCCGCCTCTTTTAAGCACATAGCATAATGGGAAGGCCTAATCCTGACCTCTTCTATCTCCTTCATCTTGTGCCCTACGCCCTCCTAGAGCTTCCTTGAGCGCATAACACATTTCAAAGCATCAATCAGGCCCTCCTTCATCCTTTGGATTGTGCCATGCGTCCTCCCTTGAGCATAATCTCTCCCAGTCAAGTGAAAAATGCATCCTTAAGCCTTATGCACTCATTCCTTCCTCGTTATTAGTGCACTATGCACCCAGAAGTTTCCCTTCTTCTTCCTGAGCACAATGATCAACCATGAACAAATGTTTTTCATGAAAAATGTTAAAATATGATATTTTTCAGATCGATGTTTGTTTTCCATGAGTTATCTTAGTTTTAGGTATTCCATAGTAGCATGGAAAAGATGCATGAAGAGATCTGACAAAGAGGACATTCAAAGGAAGCATTCAAGAACAAAGAACACATGATGTGAAAAAATGAAGAACATTGAAATCTTGATGATCGAAGCAGTACAAAAGACTCCATATGATCAAAGGCCCTTTGGAGGGTGCATGCATCAACAACATGGAAGCTACATTCAAGATTGAATATACAAGTGGTATCATTTTCACCTATGAAGAAAGTCCATGTCATCAGTCACTATGAGTCAAAGTCATCAATGTTACTGACTTGCCATATTCTCACCACATGGTGATGTGGAAATCATGATGTGATTATGTAATTATTGTAAAGAGAAAGAAGTGTAATTTCTAAATTCATGTATGGGAAGAAGAGCCATGTGAATAAGTCCAAAATACATGTATTTCCAAAATTCATATGTAATTCCAAAAGTCATTTAGAATTTCAAGATTATATATAAGTACAAAGGTCATTTAGAAGTTGAAAAGTCATATGAGAAACTCAAGAGTCATGAGGATATGAAAGGCCATGCCTCAAGCTATAATAGAACAATCATTACTCAAGAAAAATACTTTTAACCTTGGCTTCTACCATAGGGAATTAGAGAGATAGATATGGTAATTTTGGGGAGAAAGTAGTGGCTCTAATGCTCCACTATTTGAGCTAGTGATGTTCATTGTACTGATGTATCTTGGAACTTTTTCTTAATACTTGAAGCCATTTGGCCAACACATTTTCTTCAATGGATTATGGATGTTTTGATACTATTATTCTAATGTTTTCTTTCATATGTACTAAAGTAATTTGGAAATGTGTTGTGATGATTTAAATGATCAATGCATTTGTGTGAACTATTTCGCTTGATGTCTAACGATTCTTCCTTGTTCATGTGCGTGCATCTTTACTATTTTAGTACTACTAATTTTCTTTTAAAGACTCATTTTTCTTCCTTGCAATGAAATAACTTTGATACATTTACAATTGAACATTCCACAGGGCACACTCTCTTGCTCATTCAAAAGCACATGCGCGCTACTCTCTCATGCTAATTTCTTAAGACAAGTAAAATATCTAAGTTAGTGGAAATGGCGCCATAGTTCTGGATATGAATCCTACACCAAACAGTGCGAGGTATATTTGGCACCTCATATCGGGGAGATCCCCTATATGTTGGAAAGATCCAACACTGTCAGCAAGAGACAAAGTCTAGTGTTAGAGCTCACTAGCAACCAAACTAGAAGAAAAATATAATCAACACGTTATATTAGGTGGCGATCTCAAATTAGTACTAAACTTTGAAGAAAAATGAGGTGGTTTATATCTTCCAGATCCAAGCAGGGATAATATTGAGGCTATAATAGTCAAGCATAATTTAATGGATATTAAGCCAAATAATGGAAATTTTAATTTGAGAAAGAGAGGGACAAGGTCAGCTAATATAAAATAAATGTTGGACCATTTCTTAATCCACGCAGGCCTCATCGCAGGTGTTGGAATGGAATCATCTAAAATTCTTTCAGCTGCATCTAATCATAAGATAATTATTTTAACTTTGGGAGAAAGCATAAATCATGGACCACTACCATTTTTATATAATCTCCTTTGGTACACCAATGAATAGGCCAAACATCTGATCAAACTTGCTTGGTAGTCTATAATTAATCAATCTCCAAACTATGTATGGGTGAAAAAGTTGAAGCTCGTTAAAGCAACTCTAAAATGTTGGGAAAAATCAAGTTATATAGAGCCAAAGCAGGATAAAATTGACCTTTAAAAAGAGTTGGAAAATGTACATGAAAGAATGGGAAATGAGGAAGAAAATATAGAGCTGCAATCGAGAGAAAAATATCTATATTGGAAATTATATCAAAGCAACAAAAAATAAGAAGAGATATTGAGGATCAAATCGTGAAACATTTGGATACAAGTCGGAGACAAGAACACAATATTCTCCCACAATCAAGCCAAAGCCAGAAGGAATAAAAATCGAGTGGATTTTATAGTTGGAGAAGGAAGTATCTCCATTGAGGGGAGAGAAGTGATCAAGATAGAAGCACATCAACATTTCAAAAGGCTAGTGACAATAGATATAGAGCCTTATAATTTTAACTAAATCCTTAAGACAATTCAAAAAATGGTATCAGAGGAGGCCAATGTAGCATTAACAAAACCATTGGACAAAGAATAATTTCAAAGTTCAATGTGGAGTCTGCACCCAGATAAAGCACTAGGACTGGATGACTTCACCATAGCTTTCTATTGCGTTTATTGGGACCTCAAAAAAAATATCTTCTTAAGATGATTCAATGGGATCGATTGAAGTGAAAAATAGGAGGTAATGCCAACTCAACTTTCCTTGCTTTAATTTTGAAGGAAACTAGGCCAACCTCCTTCAGCCAATTTCAAACCCATTTCTTTGTGAAATTCCTCATCTAAAATCCTAACCAAAATTCTAGCAAGTCGACTCAAAATTATTCTCCCTCGGTTGATTTCTAAATACCAAGGTGTATTCATTTAAAAAATATATATTGTGGACAATATTCTCTTATTACAATAAGTTCTCCATTCCAGCCTATATCGAGAAGAAAAAGGTTTCATTTTTAAGCTCGACATGGTGAAAGCATTCAACAATATAAGTCATTCCTTCTGTTTTCATTCTCTTAGATAAATTTGGATTTGCTAATGATTTCATTGACCTTATTAAGGCATGCATCTATAAGGTTTGGATAGCTCCCCTGCTAAATTCAAGATTAGGAAAATTATTTTAGACCACGTGGGGACTAAGACAAGGCTATCCCCTCTCACCATTCCTATATATCATTATTCCATAAACTCTTAGCAAGAAACTTGAGCATGACAAGAAAAGAAGGATGCATATTTGAATACATGTACTAAACCCTTTAAAATAAAATAAAAATAATCTCTCCTACAAATCTACCAGTGAAACAATATAATTATTCTAAGCCAAATTCCATGTGTGTGGAAGAAATTTGGGTTCCTTGCTTTGCATATGCATTCTCTCCACACAATCATTCTCTCACACACACCCCCTCTTGTGCACATCCTTTATTCCACACACATCCCCGTTATGAGCCACATCATAGGCCAGAGACAAATTTATAGCTCGTGCTTTAAAAATTTATCTATTATAATTTTTATTTTCCCTGCTTCAATTTTTAGAAACATTTATTCATTTTAATATAAATAAGACAATACAACTTAAATTTATCTCACCTTCAAATTTAATAAATATAAAAAATAATAAAACAAATAAGAATATAATAAATATTACTTGAAATTACCTTAAACTGGGTGATTAGACAACATAATTGGAGGGTTAATCAACATGTGATCTTTCATGAGACCTACGTGCCCTCCCGTACTCACTCTCTAATGTAGGAATTGGATAGAAACCCTCCCCACCAAGAAGTTCGAATAATTTCTAATTTTTCTCATTTCAGTTTCATGGTTCCCTCTACATAGAGAAAATGGAACACAACCTTAGTTGTGGCTTCAGCGACAACAAATATACCCACAAGGAGTCAACTAGCAAGGGTTTATAGTTAGCTGAGACACATTAAAATAGCCTGCAAGTTCATTTCTCTTAAATCATAACAATTTCCACTTTTAAAAGGCATCATCCTCCTCCCCCCCTTAATTACTCGACTCATCTCAAAAATCATGCTTACTATTTAAGGTTTGTGCTTTCACAATACAAAGGGCATGGTGTTGCCTCCTTGAGAAATTGATCCTTCGTTCATCTCACTTCACTTCCTTTACAAAGCAAGTACTCTATGTTTTGTAAGTCTCCATCAGTAAAACACTTGGATAGTGGGTTCTCGAAACCTACAATGCTTGCCTTGAAAACCTCGCTGACAAGGCACCCACTTAGTGTATTCAACCTCCTAAAATTGAATGATATATTACTAATCCTTTCATGAATCCCTGTATTTGATTCATGTTTGGTTAAAGTGTAATTGCGGTGCTTACTATTGGAGAGAGTCGATAAACCACCTAGACGTCAAAATCCTTGCCTTGATTATTTGTCAACTAAATATTACTATAAATTCCATTGACCATTTTTCTCCTCAGACGCTGAATTTGGCTTAGGGGTGGTTAGCTACAGCAAAGTTGTGATGTACTTGGCCAAAAAATGGTCTTGCCAACCATTTTTAGATACACGGATAAGCATAATTGTTCACGCATATTGTGATTATGAGTTATGACATTCTTTTTTGTGTTTTTGACTTATGCATGGCCATGTATATTTAGGAATGAGTAACGACACTTTCCCTTATTTGCTGGATTTTTTTTTCTTTTCTCCCTACATTTTTGGTGGGCTAGAGTTATTATGTGTGTGAAAGAAGATAATACGTTCAAATGTAATTCCTCTATTTCTACTTAGAAACAATTAGAGAGGAATTTATACTTAAGAGATAAACTTTCAATTTCTGGTAACAAAATTTAAATATTCCATTAATTGAAATATCTATGTGAATATATATTAATGTGTATAACCATGTGTGAAAAGTCTCCCACTTGGAAAAATCTTACTAAGTCTAAAACTGGTGGAACTAAGGCATGTGCAGAAGTAACACACATGCGTAGGTAAGACATGTGTGGAGCTAAAATCTATGTGGAGGTAATGCATGTGTAAAGCTAAAGTTTGTGTGGAAGAAATGCATGTGTGGAGATAAAGTTTTCAATTTGGCTCCACATTGTGTAGAGAAATGGAACTTACCCTATTACCTACGCACATGCTTTATCTCTGCACATACTTTACTTTCTCACAAACTCTATTTCCACGAAAGCCTTGCTTTTTCATAGCCTTTAGCTTCGCACATGCCTTACATCTGCACATGGCTTACTTCCACCAATTTTAGACCTATTAAGATTGTTGAACCAGGGAGAATTATCACAAAAGCCTATAGAAATCAATATATACACATACATATTTCCGTTAACGAAATTAATAACTCTTGTTTCCATAATTAAAATTTTATCTTGGAAGTATAAATTCCTCTCTAATTATTCCTTGGTAAAAACATGAGAATCACATTTTGGCATACTATATTCTTTCACACACGGAATAACTCTAGCTACAGTCTATGCGGAGAAAAATTTTATGCAGGGATAAAAGGGTAAGTTATACTACTCCACATAAGGTGGGCCAAAAAGGAAATATTTAGTTTATAATCGTTTTCACAAAGCAGTGAAGAATTAGTCTATTTTTTCCATATTCTCTTTGATTGCTAACAACAAAGTTTCATTAAAGTCATTTTATTCATTTCAAATTTATTTTGTTTTCACTTATTTGAATTCTATTGTTGACTTAAGACAACTCAAAGTAGCTAATTGGGTTTGTTGGAAAATCAAAGTTTTTGTATACCATAGTTGACTTGCCTTTCTTGATAATTACTTGTAATGTTGTTTGGCCTTTTATTAATTTTTTATTTCTAGTTCATCAAGAAATTATAAAAACATTGAAGATGAAAAAAGATAAAGTACATAAGATATATGCTCTAAGGCAAGGAAAAACCCCTCCAAGGGGAAAAACCAGAAATATTACTTCTCTTCTTATAGAATAAATTCAAAATGAGACTTCCAAGACCCAAATACCAAAGCCAAAATTCATCCCAAGTACCACGTCATCCCTTCAACAAGATATCCTTCAATCAAGCTGAAATATTCCAAATTCAACACATATCAAACCTCTTCAAAGTATGCTCCAACTAGGTCTCGACTTTCACCTAAAATCTACAATTTTGGTGTGCACTTTTCAACCCTTCAATTAGCCTAGAAACCCTAGATTCTCACATGTGTGGACATAGTTAGGCCTAATTTTAGCCTTCCTTCCTTCACTAGGTCTCTCTTCTTGTCTTCTTATCCTTCAAATTTTTTTCTCTTCTTCTTTGATTACAGATCAAACTTGTTGCGCTTGATGTGACAAATGAATCTAAGTTCCTTCTTATTTATAGTCTTCTTTAGGGGTCAAATAGGCTTCCTTAGGGTCGACTTCTCCTTTGCAAGGTTGACATGGTCTTGGAGGATAAGTTGGATTATTATACACAAATAATATTTTTATTTTGATACAACAGGTCCAAATGGGACTATAATACATGATATAAATTCTTCTTTGACCCTATAATCATGAAGAACATGCTTTGACCTAGACTTTGAGCATGAAACCCATGCTTGAATAAATAATTTTTTTTTTATATATTTATATAAAAAACAATTTCATGATTACAAAGATCATTACGAAGACCGAATATAGTAAACATTCTCCAATATGGTTTAAACTCATTAATTATTTAATTGGAAGAATTTGTTAATTTTGATATAGTCCATGTAGAAATATTTCCAATGGTATTTATAAGAAAGTTTACTCTCTCGTCTATGAGGAAGCAAGGCATTTGTGGAGCTAAAATCTTCCTTTTGACCCCACCTTATGCGAATACCTCCATACATGCCTTTATTTTACACAGAATGTAGATTTTCACATGCCTTACATCCGCACATGGCTTACTTCCACCAGTTTTATACCTAGCAAGATTGTCGAACCAGATAGACAAATCACTCTAGCTAAAGTATGTGCAAAGCTAAAGTTTGTTCGGAAGAAAGGCATGTAAAGAGCTAAAGTCTATGAGGAAGTGAAAAGATAAAAGGATAAGTTACACTACTCTGCACAAGGTGGTCCCAAAGGAAAGATTTAATTTATAATTGTGTTGGAAAATAGGCGCATATATTTAGACTTGGGTGTAATGATTTATCTAGTCATATAATTCCTTTTTGTATTACATGGAGAGAAATGAAGCTACTTTGATGCATGAAAGACAAATATAGAGCACAAAGTACCTACACTTGGTTGTAAATGATAAATATTAAATTTGTCAGGAATAAATTAACAACATCTAATAAGTGATTATTTATCTTCTTTGGAAGTAATAAAATAATGCAATGATGGAAAAAAATTCAATAGTTTCAAGTTATTGTGATTTCACATTTGAATAATTTTGTTTAGTCATGTGCGGAGCTAAAGTAAATGCTTTGAAATCTCTAATTCTTATTTATAATTCAGACATACCTAAAGAATCATGGACAAATATTTGATGACGCATTGTTATTTTTTTGCATACTTTCATGTGGATAGCAATAAAATAATGAATAACTAATCTACTTTTTCTAGATTCTCTTACACTGCTAACAACAAATTTTCATGTAAGTAATTTTATGCATGTCAAAATTACTTCTTTATTCAATTTTTTGGAGTCAATTAGGTCTCTATCATAAGTCTCATGCTTCCAATAATCCTACCAAGTCTAACACAATTAGATAATAACACATGGATTTCCAACATAAAACAATAATAGGATACACATATACAGTAATAATAAGATGTACATATCGGGAAAAAAATTTCAATACACCTCTTCTAACCCATGGCCTACTAGTGATGTCACTTACAATATGAATATATTGTATTGCTATGAACTAAATTTCCGCTTCATCTTTATGCTATTGTATTATTGTTAGCTAAATTTTTGCTTCATACTTCATAGAAGCATACTGTTAAGCAACCAAATGCATGTAACTGGAAACACTAAACAAACAAATGCATATTGTTAAGCTAACCAAATGTATGTAACTTGAAACACATAAACTAATATATGCATGTAAACAGACGAAAAACAATTCATAAAACACATTGAAAATAAATTCTTTGCAAACAAAAAAACAAAGCACAAAAAGCATAAAAATATGATGTACTTACTTGTTTGACTCCTCAATATTTTTCTTTTTTACCGATGACTTCAAAAACTTTAATCTTTATATTTTTACTTTTCACACTATAACTCTACTTCATAACAAGCTACACATATCTTCATATGATGTTAAATGAATAATGATTTTTTACGGGTCTTTGCAACATGTTAGATGAATAATATACTGTGCAACTGCAACTCTAGTTCTCCATGCCAAGTTGTATAGCATGAATCCCAAATTCCCCCCTCTACCATTGTGATATCCCTTGACTTGGAGTTATTTATGTAAATTTGTATATGGATAAATGTCATTGTTGTTTTAACTCTGAAAAAATATTTGGAAACTATTTTATGAGTATTGTATTGTTGATAAATATTAAATGTGAATTTTTAATTATTATTTTGTTAATGAAACAAAGGAATCTATAAATTAATGTTGAAGCTACACCTGGATGAAAGAGACAAGGTTGAACGTTAATTTTGTACATTTATTGCCATATTCTAAAATTCCTAAGCATCTAATTTAAATTATTAGATTA
Source organism: Pinus albicaulis (assembly GCA_034641835.2). Classification (NCBI taxonomy): domain Eukaryota; kingdom Viridiplantae; phylum Streptophyta; class Pinopsida; order Pinales; family Pinaceae; genus Pinus; species Pinus albicaulis. The sequence continues at coordinate 353,646,332 of CM076570.1, read as the reverse complement.
TTTATGATTATGGAAATAATTAATCCATAACTTCCCTTAAAGGCAGGATGTTGTATTTGAGAGTGAGAAATAAATCTCATAAATGAGCTAGTAAATATCTGCCACTTGTTGGGTGAGGTGGAGGTAGTTACCAACTACCACTTGTGCTGGGAGAGAGGGTAATCTATCTTGTCTTGTGTTGGTTTGAAAAATCACGTAGTGGAAGAACTAGTGAAAGGAAAAAGAAATCACAAGACAAAAAAAAAAAATTTGAAGACCTGTGCTCGGGGGGACCATTCTCGAAGGAAGGTGTCAAGACTGGGAGAAGCTCGTTAGCTTCAATATCAATTTCCATATTGAAAATTTCAAGTCAATGTTTATAACCCTTTGATATTTAAGAAAATAAATCAGTTATGTTATATTTAGTTTACTATACAAGTTTAAGATTTGGAATCGAATGCTATAATTAGAAAAAGGAAACTGAAAATTTACATGAGTAAGTAATTTATTGACTTCATTTTTTTCATGTAATAGAAAAATGGAAAAAACTATAGTATAATTTGTAAAGGAAGGTGTAGAAATATCGCTCTGATACCATGTATAAATCTATTGAAATTCTATATCAATGAATTCAATCCGATCTTTTGATGTACTAAAACAACATAGTGAATCCTTCTACAATATTTGCAGAATACAAAACACAATCGCCCAATCACGTGCAAGGAAGAGAAAGAAGTAAATCAATCACACAACACAAGATGTAATTGGGAAAAGAAACTGCTCAAAATTCCTCTATCATATATTGTATAAATTTAAGGAATCACGAAACAATCCAATTCTTAATCTCTCATGAGATTCTCCAGCACTCTGCCAATTGTGTCCCGCTAATCTAGGAAAAATTGGACAAACACAAAGCCAATTCTCAGCCTTCCTTCAGCTTTCCTTGCTCACGCAATTCCTGAAGAATTAGGCCCCTATTAAATAGGAAAATCAACCTTCCTTGATTGCGCAATCTATCATGGATTCCTCATCGCTTTATAATTGCACTCGAACAATTCTCTAAAAATACAACCGATAGCTATGTTCCCATTTAACCTCTTTCTCAAATGGGTCTTCCTTGGAATTGACATGCATACAACTATTAATATTGAATCATTAGTTCTATGATTGATCACTACTTATGAATTAAATCTAATTTAATTCACTAGAACTATCACTAATTCATCACTCAATTAGAAATAGTTAAACATATTTTAACTCACTTAATTGTGTTAACTTATTACACTTGCACGCCACCAATGCATTAACTACAACTGGACCCCCAAAATATTAGGATCACTCTACATGCCTCATCTTAGACCCTCAACTCGAATTTCTTGAGCTAACTCAACCATCATGACTTAGTTAACTTATACAACTGGTTATTAGATGAAATTACAATTTATTGTCCAATTTATTTAATGGAGAAATAAATTAGACACCCACATTCCTACCAGTGTGTTACCTCACTAGTGTGTAACCTCAATAGTGTGTAACATCACTAGTGTATAGCCTCGCTAGTGTGTAACCGCAATTCCTAACTGAATTTCCTCACCAATGTGTGTGTACTTTTTGTCCTTTATCGTTTCCAATTTCATTGTTTCTTGTTGCAAATTTCAACACTCCCTCTCAACAAGAAAGGAATTCAATCTATCCCGATCTGGTACCTTTGGAATGTTATGAATGCAACACTTCTCTAGTGTTTTTTTCACTTGTAAATCTTGAAACTGAATAGCCTCCGAACAACTGAATCAGTATAATGTGTATGTCATCAGAGTCTTCTGACTGCTGCTAGCTACTGCAATTTCCTATTGGACTCTCTGCATTATTTCTGACATCTGTATCCATGACCTCTACACTGTTTCCAACTCTGATCTGCACTCCATTTTTCGACATCTATCACTCTAATTTTTGTCTTCTTGACATATGACTATGTCAATCCAATTGATCCTTCCTACTACTATTGTACTGTGGGCTCCTCCTAGCCAGGTTCGATCCATGAGAAACGACTTCTCAATGGACCCTACCTAAATTTATTCTTGGGATTATATCTGCACATTGCCCCACCTCTCACATGGAGTTATAGTTGCATGTACTCCCTCTTCCCATCTGGCTCGAAATTTCCCCCTCCTAGAAGTCTCTGCTTGAGCGGACTCTTCCACTCAGTATCCTCTCTATTTCTCCAATTGTTTCTGCTCCACAACCTTTTGAGACTACTTCTCAGGCTGCATGTTGAGAGATAATTGCTCCCTCTCAACCACCAAGTCATTAACCACTATTTTTCTCTTCAAATATTTGCATCACTACAAGGAAAATACCCTCTAGCAGAGGTTATAAAGGAGGTTTTAGTGTTATAAAATTGGCCAAAATTTTCTAAAAAAATTTTCTACAACATCTGTTTTTGGTAACAGACGCTTTGACGAAGCTTCTAACGAAACTTCAACAAAACTAGAAAAAACTTGGCAGGTAGAGGTTTTTACAGATATTTTTTTCATCGGTGCATGCATCATGTGTGAACGCACCAGTGCGTTTTAACATGTACGCACTGGTATTGTAAACATACCAAGCACCAGGATGGAAAACAAATTTTGGAAGCCCCACGGCGTTTAGCAACGTCCCGGTGCATGTCACCCACAACTACGCATCGGGCTAATAGAAGGTGCATGCATCGGCGCCATTAAGGTGTAAAAATGCATGGGGTCATTAAGTTGTTAAAACACACTGTGTCATTAAGTTATAAAAGTGCACTGGCGTGTTAAAGGCAAACCATACCGTTGCATGCAACGCCTATTCGCCTAGGTCGTAGTCATCGATAACTCAAACCGGGCATTCTAATTTGTATTGGTATTTGGTGTGGTGCTCATAGGTCATAGAACGCACCGGTGCGCAGTATCATACAAACACACTGGTGCACAATATCATACACACACACCATTGTTAATTTTCTATTTTTTAGAAACATCGACCTGTGACAGCGAAATTATTGTGATTTTTAAAAATTCATTATTCATCAAAAGTTGACACATATCTTATAACAATATTCATATCAATTAAATTTTTATTAGTGAATTTGAATGTGATGTTTAGATGAATTTGTTATAACATATCATCAAATTTTGCATATCTTCATTATAATATTTAATCATCCATATATTTATTCAGTGGTGTAACATTTCACAACGATAGTGGAGAATGCAATAGAATAAATTAAAACGTACTTTTATTATATATATATATGAATAAGACACTCTTTGTCATACAAAATGGGATGATTATTGGTATCCCTTTGTCTTTAAATTGGGACACTATTTCCATTACATTAAAAAAAATGTTTTATTTCACAGACAAATATTTAAAAAAATACCACGCATTGCTTTGATATCCAAACATATTGATCACCATTCTTCGCTGTAACTGTTGACATTACTCGAGCTACTTCCATGAGTTGGGTTATTTGGAGGAATGTTTTCTTCATTGTGTTGATTGTTTTCTTCTTCTTCAAGTTCCATCTACAAACATAAAAATAAAGTGTAATGAGTGTGTATACATTGGTGAGAATAATGAAAATTGCAATATTAAATAATATAAATCAATGTATCCCCAGATGCGGGTGATCTATAATGCAATGTTGGCGCGAAACCTGGGCTCTCCAACATCATGCAATTGTTGTCTCCATGAGGCAACACCTGCCCCAGGTGTGAGAGCCTTTAAGATGCCTCCATGGTCTACAGCTTGGAGCTCTCCTCGGCTTTCAATTTCGTTTGATGTGCATTCACTCTTGCTTGTCTGACTTGCAGAGTGCTCTGGCCATTTATGGGAAATGGCACTGACTCTAGCCATCAATTATCCTGTGCCACCCTTCGTATTTCCCTTAGGCTTTCTCTGCAAGATTCTACTCTTGGCTCTGTTAGTCCTTGTTGTGCCTCTGCCCCTCACTCGGTAGTTCAGTCACCCTCCACTAATTTGTTTCATGTTGCATATCGCTCCACTGCTCTTCCATCTCCCTCTACTCACCTGCCTCATCTCCATTCTCAGAATTATATTGATACCATGAATCGCCACCACCGAATGCATTGCCACAGAGGAGGAGGTAGAGGTTCACCCTCTCGCCCTCTAATTTTTTCCATGACGGAGCATTTGGTGGATTTTTCAGTGGCCATGGAATTGTTGGAGGTCTATGACCCACAAATCCTCTCATCCCATTTTACATTTCGAATCCGGAATCTCAGCCAAGCAATTTCGGCTCGGGGTCTAGGAAAAGGATGCATAAATCCACTCTCTCTCATTCTTCCTCCTCGTAGCCTAGAAAAATGGTGGCTCTTCCCATCAAATGCATGGAGGAACACTTTGACAGCGAGGAAGCAATAGCCCAGCTGAAGGCGCCAGGCCTTCGGACAAGGAAGAAGGCACGGGTGCTCATTCGACCTTCACGCCAGAGCTGGACCCTCATATCTCTAAGAAAGAGGATGAACACTCTAACTATGGGTGCTACATAATGGAAGAATCGCCTCGTCAACAACTTCAGGATGAAAATGACCAGAATGTGTAGCGCCATGGTTCCTCTTTCTCCATTTTTTTCTAGCTTTACTATAGTTTCCATGTTTATTTTCATTCTGCACAACAAACTTAGCTACTGGGATTTTCTATTTAAGGATGGCTTCCCCATTAGGGGAAAATCTCTCAATGTTTTATGTACTGCTCTGTGGGCTGGTTCCCCCCTACATGGCAGCCCCATTTTTTATTTTTTGAATTATCTTTTTCCTGCTGGGGTTGGCTAGCTCAGCAATCCCAGTCTGGAAGCCAGATTGTACCTCTTTTTACTTTTTGTATTATATAATAGAATCTAGTATTTTATATATATATATATATATATACATAAACCTATACATATACATATACATACATACATACATATACATATACATATACATATACATATACATATACATATACATATACATATACATATACATATACATATACATATACATATACATATACATATATATATATATACATATATATCGAAAAGAAATGTACCATAGCAAGAATTGACTCGTGAACTATACACATTCTTTCAAAACCAAATTTCATGCCATCTTTCAACAATTCATTTGTTGGCGTAGTTCCATACTTTGTTTCCTGCAAGTTTTATACCCCATAAAAAATCATAGATTTAATATAAAATATTTTTTTGTTTTATTAATTATAGACGGAGCTAAGTAAAACAAGCTAGATACTTACAAATTCCACAATTAATTTTTGATATGCCAACATATACTCACAACCCATATTTAACCCAATGCCAATTAATTCTTCTGATGGTTCTTCTTTGTATGTTAGCACTTGTTTGAAGACATTCAATGACGATTGTTGTAAAACAACTTAAAATATACAAAAATGAAATCTAGCTAAGTTGTTATAATGAAGTAACAATTACTCACAAACATAGATATCAACCATTTTATTCCTTATTGTCATGTTTTATGTGTTGAATGGCTTCCATTTTCTTTTCTTTTTTGCAAGAAAATACTTGAAAATTAATATTTAATGCTAAATTATTTATTTATTGTACCTAATCGAAAAATTCAATGATTACATATTACATTTGAAGCACGTTGTTGTTGAGATGGCTCCTCGTGCGATGGACTTATGTCCATTTCTTTAACCGTCTCCTTGTACACCTTTTTAGACATTCCTACTGGTATATTTATGATATTAGCTCGTTCATCCTTTGAGATTTTCATAATATTCCTGAAAAAGTAACATGACAATAAACTATTTAATTTTTATATTGATATATGAAAACTAAATATAATAATAATGATATTTATAAATGATTGCTTTGTAGTTATATATACATATAATTCTAGAAAAACATTTAGAGGAATATTACTTTTGCAATCCTTCTTTTTTGTTGTTGTACATTTTTTCTATTAAAGGTCTGACATGTATCATTGGTCAATTCTCTGGAAACTCTTCTTGTAGTTTCAATAAATTTTGGTTCTTGGAATAATTAGATTGATTTTTGTATTGTAAGTGGAAATAATGTCTATACATTCGTTCCACTAGATCCCTCAACGTTTTGTAAAAGTTCGCCCCCCCCTTTTCATTAACCTCCAACACCACTCCAGATGAGCTAAGGAGAAATTCATTTTCATTTGCATGTTCTATTTTTTTATTTTCTTAGAACACCATTATTTTTCTTCACTATTGGTCCCTGTAGAACATTAAACATATCTGAATTAATAGATTTTTTGAAACATGTTATCTAATATTTTTAAATATATTATTAATGAAAATTCAAAAAAGAAACTCATATTGGATTGATAGTATTTTTTTATTCCCCTGATTCATCCTTCTACAATTTTTCCATCAATATTTTATGTTCTTTTGGTATTATATTGGGTATAACATATCTCAAGGTATTAAGGCCTTTTCAAAATCCTTTAAAGGCTTAAGGGACAAGTCTACTTGGGTGGATCATATCTACAAGGTTAATCTCTCGTTTATCCAAGGGTTCACAGACAAAATTTCCCATGTCCTTAGGAGAAACATTGTCTCCTCTTCGTTCAAACCTCTCTGTATTATCAAGAATTCTCTTGGGTCTATCAAGGACCCTATTTACCCAAAGGACATGAAAGGTGTTTATTTAGTTCCTTGTTCTTGTGGTACTCCCTATATTGGGAATACTGGTAGATCCATTAGACAAATAATCCATGAGCATGGTGCTGGCATTAGTCACATTCGATCCCACACTTCTGCTCTTTCAGAGCATTTTGGAAAATCGTGTCACCATGTGTGCATTGAATTCTGCAAAGTCATTGCTAAGGTGGATCACTTCCATCATAGAAAGATGAGGGAGGCTATTGGAAATTGAGAGACATCCTAAGAATATCAACAAAGATGATGGGTGGAAATTAAGTAAGACCTGGACTCTAGCCCTCTCCAAGTGATTTCTCCCCCGTGCGTTGAGTTCATTCCGCCTTGTGTCTTTGTTTCTCTCTCCTCTCTCTGGTTTTATTCCCCTCCCTTTTATTTTAATTTTCTTTTTCTATTTTTGTCCTTATTTTCTTTTTTCCTCTCATTTGTATATATATATATATATCTGTGTGTAGTTACATTTAATTTCCCCCCTCTTCGCTTATTATAATAATTATAAATTAATCTATCCTTTTTAAATTATTCTATATTTTTTAATATCTCTTAACAATTTAAGATTATTCCCTATGCTATTATTTTCCCATTCTCCCTTATTATATTAATTTTATAATTTAAACTTTTATTAAATTATTATATTACTATATTATTCATTGAACTTTTTAAAAAATTTAAAAAACTTTTAATATTCTAACTAATTAAATAACCTAGTCAAAAAATGGCTAGTTTTAACAATTATCATTGGGTAGTGATGTAACCTTACTATTTATTCTTTGAGATTGATTTTCTTCTTCACCTTTCCCTGAGGATGAACCACATTAGATGGTTTGAAACATCGACCAAATCCTAATGATGTGATTAATCCGAAAGACAATTATCTATAGAAAGAATCTTATCGAGCTTCATCATTTTGTTGTTGTGCGTGATATACACTAAACAATACATATTAGTTAAATTTACATATAGTTCAAAAATAATTATTTTTGTAAATAATTTACAAATAACTTGTCTTTTTTTCTTTTCTGGATGTGCTATCAGTATTTTTGTTACTTGAAATCTTGTCGACCATTTCTTTATCAATATAAAACCCGTCCCATTCATTAAAATATTTTATAAATAAATCACATACTTTTTAGGTTGAAAAAAAAAATGATGCGTTTATATAAATTAGATGCCTGATGCGAATTTCGCAACTTACGCACCAAAAATGGTGCACTAGGTTCTTATAAATACACCGCTAATACAGTAGAAACATTGTACGGTGCTCTTTTTCAATAGGAGACTCGGTGCATTATATTAATATCGGAGCACCAATTAACATAAACATAAAATAATAAAAAAAATAATTATCAAACAATGTTCTTTGGCAATACGCGCCATGTGCGCTATACTACAATCATGCACTGATGCGCTATTTTAAACAATGTGCACCGATTAACAAAAGGTGTTTTTTTTTAAATCGTGCAAGGGCCGAGAGGGATTGGGATATGACTCTGCAAGTGGTCCCGCGGGTTAGATGTCATACGCCTATATATATAGTAATACAAACCCTATAAATCTAAAATTAAAATCCCTAATTGTGAAGTCACATAAACAAGAAGAAGCAAGACAGTTTAACGTAAGAATGGATTTTTTATTTTTAATTTTATTTTTATTTTTTTCTGAATTTTAATTAAATGTAAATAGGAATAGAGATTGTAAGTGATATTATTAGTAAAATGCGTAGTAAAATTTAAAAAATTTACTATGCATGTATTAAATCCCACAGAAACTGTAAAAAAAATAATTATTACAGTAAAATTTAACAATTTTATTATACTACAGGGTTTTTGTGTGAATCACCATATGTTTCAAATTATGATTCCCTCAATAGTGCTACTGTTAGAAAGTATTTTGCTGCTCCACAGTGCTCTCGTGCTCTCTTGCTCCAAGTATGTCTCTCGCGCAAATACCTCCCTGAAAATTTTTGAAAAAATAATGAAATAATGAATAGCTTTTACTATTTAAAGAACATTTTTATGAAATTATATTTCCGAAAATCATTTGCCACTCATTTTTCAGTTTACCACTTTTTTCACTTCAAAAAAATAAATTTGCTCTTTTTTTTCCTGGTATTCGGTGTATTTGTTAACTAACAACACTAGTGCGTTTGGTAATAAAACTGCACCGGTGCAGTTAACAATACATTAGCACCAATAACAATAAATCCTTTTTTAAGGCACTGAAATTAAATTGAGGTATGTACACCAAAATTTATTGTTGATTTTGCTCAAATGCAGGGAGAAAATCTCATAATTATATCAAATGGAAAATTCTTCAAAATCCAACTCGTTCCATAATATTTCTCAAAGTCCATTGCGAAGTTCTCCCTATCCATCTCCAAACATAATTACTTCATATTTTATTTGTATTTTCATTATCTTCTTGAATTTTTTTTTATCCATGTCAATCAGTTGAATAAAATTAATGTATAAAAATTTTCAAGTTCATGCAGATTCATAATCGAGTTCAGATGCACAAAATATTCAAACAGTTTCAAAACATCGGAAGCTCTTATCAGGAGCAGCATACCGCAAGGCGTAGTTGGTAGATGAAAATGGACAGCCGCTTTACCTTGCCAATTGTAACATGCCATCTTCTAGCCACAATCCTAGGACAATTATGGTAATATTTTTTTGGTATAATGTAATTATTTCAACATCAAACCAATTAATCATGGATTGACATGCTTACTAATTGATATCATCGATTTTGTACTAATCATGTTCAAATATATTTTTTGAAATTATTAGGATTCTAGTGATAATGAACAACCTACCTACCATCTTCTGTTGCACCCCATGAAAATGTCAAATCGAGAGAAGGTTGAATTAAGAGAAAAACTCAGAGAGGAACGATACCAAGAATAGTTGAATCAACCACCTATTCAATTCCCACTACGTCCAGATTCACCAATTAGGAATGACTACAACAAAAGTATTTCTTCACAAGATGGAAATGGAGTCAATCAAGTAGAGGTTGGTATGGATGATTACTTAAGGGATACGACTGCCATGGAGACAATTTTTTTATATGCATTCCAGAAAGATGATGAGCTAGGGGATGATGCTCATATCGTTGATACCTTTTTCGAAAGAATTAAATTTACTTCCACCACCCATCTCTTTGGACGTGGAAGTCAGTCAAAGTCTACCCTGTTTGGGACAACAATGTTACTGTACAAATTGAAAGCAAAGTTTGGCTTGTCGAATGCATGTTTCTTAGAAATTTTGAGGTAATTGACCATCAAGTCCCTTATATTTTGAGAAATATTTTCACACAATCGAAATTACAAATGGTCAATTTTATGAACATTAAAAATTATTGTCATTGTACATTTAATATTTTCCATGACCAACTATAGGTTATTCAAAGATAAGGTTCTTCTGAGTGATAAAGTCTTGCTTGATAGCTGCGAAGAGGAAAATAAATTGTTGAAAATTTTGGGTGTTGAGTACATATCATATCATTCATGTCCAAATGATTTTATTCTATATAGAGGAGAATATGAAGACAAAGAGTTATGTCTAAAATATGGGCATGAAAGGTAGGATAAATAAAAAAATAAGGGCAATTCACGTGGTCCTCCTTTTAAGATATCGAGGCACATGCATATAATCCAAAGGATTCAAAGGCTCTTTCGTTACAAAGAATTAGTTATGTTGCAGGGATGGCATGCCTCACATAGAAGTGAGTTGGGAGTTATGCGAATCCCAACAGATTCAGTAGCCATGAAACATATAGAAGATACATGGACCGAAAAATTCAAGGATGAAGTACAAAGTCTATGACTCGGCATAGCCATGGATGGCGTCAACCCGTATTCCCTCCAGAACACCAAATATTATGTTTGGCCTATAGTAGTGATCAATAAAAATATCCCCCCATGGTTTTCCATGAAGAATGAACATCTTATGTTGGCTCTCATAGTCCCTGGTAGAAGACAAGTGAAGAATATGGATGTCTACTTACAACCATTGGTAGATGAATTGAAGGATTTATGTGATGGGATAAATTTATACGATGTATCAAGACCCATCACAACAGAGAGGAGTTTTACGTTGTATGGCATATGTGATTACACGACACATGATTATCCATGCTTAGGAGTTTTCTCTGGTAAATTACATGTTTATTGATTTGTTAGTACATACGTAATAATATTTTTTCTCATATTAATTATTTAATTTGATGTAATTATTCTGATATTCATGATATTCCTTGACAAGCCATGCAAATTGTATACGATAATTTCACAAGTCTTGTAACAAAAGGGTATTATGAATGTAAATGGTGTGTACCTTCTCTGAAAGCTAGATGGTCCAATGACCTTTTGAAAGCCAGTGTATGACTACTCCAGGGTATTCCTCCCAGAAGAATACCCTTACAAAAGAGAAACATCCGCTTTCAATGGAAAATGAGAAAGAACCCAAAGGCCTGCAATAATAACACCAGTTGAATGGCTTAGATCATATGAGAGAGAGAAGGAGAAGGAGTTCATAGAAAATTTCGATTCAAATGGGGAGCCTATGTTCGATGATCCAGAATTCTTCGACACCTACGTTGAGAAATTTCCCATTGCGATGTAAAGGAAATATATCTTTCATAACCTCCCATATTGGGAGCATCTTAAGATTACCCAATTATTAATTCCCATGCATATATTCAAAAATGTTTCATATTATTTATGGAGGCACATATGATCGAAAAAAAGTGATACATTGGATGTTAGGAAAGATCTTATTACTTCAAAAACTAAAAAGAAACATTGGCAAAAACAATTAGAAAGTACAGGATCAGAGGTTGGTCCCTCTAATTGGTATTTCAAAGAAGGTGATGTCCCATGGATTTAAAAAAAATATGATCTTACTTTGGCAAAGGAAGTTATAATGGATGTGAGGGTGTCATATTCATATGGGTCTTCACTACGACGCTGCTTCACCATGGAAGACGATTCATTGGGGTTGAAATCGCATGACCATTTGAATCTTCTAAGAGTACATATAATGTCAAAAGCATGATTTTATGATTTTTTTATATTAATAAATTTTATCCCATGGGATCATAAAACATAACTAATTTTGTATAGTATTGCATGTGTTTATATATTTGCAGTTTCATTATCATTTTTTCGTGCGTGGCTGTATGAAACATAACTTCCCCCAAGACCCAGGATCTGTCATATCTAAATTATCTACATTTGTACATTGTATCACTTCAAAGGAGATTCATGTGGCTAGCATTCCATGGTGGCGTCAAGAGATAGTTGAGATTGTTTGTATGTTTGAGAAGGAATTGCTGACGAGTTTCATGGACTTGTAGGTTCATCTTCTAATCCACCTGGTAGATGAGGTTGAATTAGTTGGGGTGGTTTCTTGTCATTGGATGTTCTTCTTAGAGAGGTACATGAATAAATTGAAAGGTTTTGTTCAACAAAGGGTAAAACCGGAGGGGTCTATGGCATAGGGGTACATATTGTATGAGTATTTCTATGCCAGTGAGTACATCAATCAGATCGACAACACACTAGGTGTGGTGATTTGGGACGATGAAAGGGATGAAGACAAAAGGGAAGGGGAGCTTCTCCAAACGAATGGAAAAAGGAGCTTGATAAAGAGTAAGCGACTTAAAATTTTTCAAATTTATACAAAGTAAATATTCACATTGAACTTCAATATAATGTATATTTTGATCTCATATGTATTATATGTTGATTTTATTTCATCAACGAATGCAAAAATTGAAGCAATCAATAAATTCGTTCTTTACAATTCCGAAGTGACACAACTGTGGGTCGCATTGTATGAACAAAAGATGATGAAATGAGACAGTGACAAAAAAGAATTCATATGGTTGAATGGTAGAAGTGTGCCTTATCTCGATCATTTAAAAGAAAATATGCCAATTATATGCCCCAACAGTTGGGTTGCTAACCAAGTCAGAGAGAAATACAGTGCAATTGGTCGTTACCCGTGTGCTGAAGAGGATGCGCTAAACGTAGGGATTGGGTACAACAACTCAGTAATAATTTATTTATGTACATTTTAAACTTAATAATGCACCTTTGAAATGTAACATCTATGTCTTATAATTTAACAATTGGGTTTTTAGACACATGACACTATGATTTTTTAATTTTTTTATAGGTGCATTTGTTACCATATGTGTGGGCAGATGAACATGATTTTCACACAGAAAATGTCCATGATGGACACATGACACAAGGATGTGGAGTGGAAGTTGAGTTCGATCACTCTAGTCGAGCTAGCCACCGTGATCAAAACCCATTACAAGGGACATTAGGTTATGTCGGAAAGATACAAGAGATCATTGAAGTGGACTTATCTTCTTTCGAATGTGCTATTTTTAAGTGCAAGTGGCAGGACACCTTTGATCAAAATAATGTAAAGGAAGATCGTGATAGTAGGATGATATGTATCAACTCTAGAAAGATATGGGATGAATCTAAGGAGCCTTATGTTTTCCCCAAACACTGCAACCAAGTGTTTTTTTACCCAGATGTGTTGGATAGGGATTGTTGGTTCGTATTGAGACATGAACCTAGATCAAAACATATTTTTGACAACAATAGTGTTATCATGCCAAGAGAGCTGAAAGATAATGAGGGCGATCATGAGAACATAGAGTGATATTGTATATGTGTTATTTCATCATTTATACTATTTAAGATGGATTTTTATAAAGGAGAGGACTTAACCTTATAACTAAGACTCTCTTTTTTCCAAACATTATAATATGTATTTTGAATTAATTGGTTTGCATTGTGTTAATGTTAAAATCATTTCACTTGATAATTTGCAATTATGTTGATCTCGAAAGCAATGCACTATATCAAGTTCTTTTTTTTATGTCAATTCCTAAAATAATACAACTACTTGATTGCTTTAAATGGGTTTTCACTATATCATTACTTAAATAAATGCACCCTATTATTTATATATATGTGTGTGTGTGTGATATCTTCAAAATTTTAAAAAATGTATTAATGTATATTGTTATTTTTGGTATGTAAGATCATAATAAAATAATAATAATTCTAAACATGAATTTATTTGCATTATTTTCTAAACTTTATTATGTTACAAAAATTTATATTATTCTATATCTATTATTCTACAATTATTTATATTCATATAAATTTATGAATGTATAATTTTACAATTATGGTAATTTAACAATATGTATGGTATACATTTTACTTATGGTAGTTATGGTTCAAAATTGACAATTAATTTACAATTTTACAAATTTTGCAATTTTAATAAAATTAAATCATGATAATACATACAATTACAATTTTACATACAGTTAAAATTACAATTAAAATTACAATTTTATATACAGCTACAACTAAAATTACAATTACAATCACGATACATATAGTTACGATTACAATTTTACAATTTTACAAATTTACAATTTTAATAAAATTGAATCATGACAATACATACAATTACAATTACAATTTTACAATTTCACAATACAACTAAAATATTACAAATATTTTACATACAATTACAATTACAATTTTACAATTTTACATACAATTACAATTAAAATTAAAATTACAATCATGATACATACAATTACAATTACAAATTTTACAATTTTAATAAAATTGAATCATGGCAATACATACAACTACAATTTCAATTTTACAATTTCACAATACAATTACAATTACAATTACAATTTTACATACAATTAAAATTAAAATTTCAATTTCAATTACAATTAAATTTTTACGATTTTACATACAATTACAATTACAATCATGATAATACAATTACAATTAGAATTACACAATTTTACAATTATTAATACATAATATTTAATAAATATCATGATGTAATATTAAAAATAAACATCATGATCATGATAACCAACGGTACAAACATCATATTCTAAAATACACATTCAAATTCGCTAACATAATCTAATCATCGTGATCATGATCATCTCACAAAACACAAGCATCATATAACATCATGACAACACAAACATCAAATATACATCTCATGTCAAATAACTCCTATCACATACATATCTATCTACAAGCACATTAAATGAACATATCTAACATGACCTAACAATATACACATCAACATGAACATAAAATACATGCACTCTATATATAATGTCAAAAATATACAACTGTAACAGAACTGCATATAAATGTCAAATATCTAGTGGCACTACATCAATACTATAACTAGTATTCAAGGCCTACTTAGTCGATGGTGCCTCATGCTCAGATGGATGTGCCTGCTCAACCGGAGGTGCCTGATCAGTCAATGGTTCCTACTGATCAGATGGATGTGCATGTTGATCAGATGGTGTCTGCTGAGGAGGTGCCTACTGATGAGATGGTACAACCTGCTCAGGGGATGAAGTTTTCTCGGATGGAAGTGGCTGCTCAGGATCAGGTGCTTGCTCAGTCGATGGTGTCTGCTTAGGACTAGGTTCCTTCTAAGATGGTGCCTGCTCAGGACTATATGTTGGTTGCTCATCTGCGGTGCAAGGTGAAGGAGGATGAGGTGGAGTACTAGAATGATCACTCCCCTCGTGATTGTGATCATCCGATGAGCTGCTCTGTCGCACATATCTATGGCGCCTATCCCTCCTAGTCATGAGTAGCCTGGAATCTCTGATGATATGACACATAAGGCTCATCATATCATGGGGCATGTCTCTTCAGAGCTCCATGAGCGTACGATCAACCTGGATCTCTCTGATCATCATAGGGTGGACTCACCGAAACCGACACGCACCGTACCATTTTATTGTTCTCGGTACGCTTTTTCTTGGTACCGCATTAGACAACTTGATGCGGTTTCTCTTCACACTGTTCGTGCTGCAGCCTATAAATTTACAGGGAGCACCATGAACGGTGCGAGTCAAACGACTCAAATGCACCACGCAAAAAAAAAAAAAAACAAAAAATGGTGAATTTTAATTCAATTTAAGAAATTAATTCGCTAAATGCTTAATTGGTGAGAAACAAGTAGATTACCTGCACATTTACGCATCGAGGAGACATATTTGCATTGGAATAATAAAAATCAAAATTTCCCACCATTTTGAAAAATTTGAACTCCACACAATGAGCAATGGATGGTAGCAATGCGAGCAATGGGAGCACCGATGGCAGGGCGCCTCAAAGAAGAAAAACTCACACCAGTGCTTGAGAGCTCTAGAGCACTATAGCAAGTGCAAATGAATTTATTTATGACCAGTATTTTTTTTTTAAATTAACCATTTTTGGTGCGCTCGGTTACGAGATGCACCGGGAAGTTGTATAAATGGTGCATTTCACTTCTTTGTGGTGCGCTGGATTACTGAGATGCACTGGGCCAGTTTTTACGGAGAGCACAATGAATCTATGTGCCAGTTGATAGTATGCATCAGTGCGCTAGATTACTGAAACGCACCGGGCCGGTTTGTACGGAGAGCACAATGTCTCGATGTGTCATTTGATAGTATGCATCGGTCTGCTTTATACAAAATGCATCGGTGCATGTTATGATTAGAACACACCACAAAAAAATAACATCCGCAAAAATCTCCACCTTCCAACCTCCTCCAATGACCTCCGCTACAAATGGATATCTAGGCTATTTTTATAAGGGCTTCCTCAAAACATCTGCTAGAGGGACTTTTCCTTGCAGTGCATGCATCCTTGACCTCGAGAGTATATAGGTTCTTGAATCTTACACCAATCTATTTCGCCAGTCCTGTGGCTATTTGTTTAAGGAAAACATTTCCTTTTCTAAATATCACATCATAACCACGGCCTTCCAATACCGCTATGGAGAAAAGATTCTTCCTTGTGCTTGGAACATTCAAAACATCTACCAGTCTAAGAGGGGAGCCATACTCCCTCTGAAAGGTAACTGTACCTATGTCGGTCACGCTATACCTATTTTCATCTCCAAACTCTATGTTTTGCTTGAGATTCTTCTCCTCCAAGTCACTAAAGACACTAGAAAATTTGGCAGAAATTCCGATGGCCAATTCGTCGCTATTTCGACACATAGTCGTCACAAGAGCGACAGTTTGAGGGCAGGAAAAACGTGGTTTACCATACCGTCGCAATTCCGACGCAATTAAAAAGTGTCTCACTATCGACACCTTTTCCGTTGCTTCCAAGCAAGCGTCACTCTTCCGACGTTTCCCAACCCGTCGCACTTCCGACCTTTGTAAACTGTCGCACTTCCGATGAAATGTGGTCCGACGTTTTGAACGTCGCTCTTCCGACGTTTGTAAACTGTCACAATTACGATGAAATGTGGTCCGACGTTTTTAACGTTGCTCTTCTGACGTTTGTAAACTGTCGCAATTCCGACGCAATGTGGTCCGACGTTTTGGACGTCGCTCTTCCGACGGTTGTAAACTGTCACAATTCCGACGAAATGTAGTCCAACATTTTAGACGTCGCTCTTCCGACGTTTGTAAATTGTCACAATTCCGACGAAATGTGGTCCGACGTTTTGAACATCGCTCGTCCGATGTTTCTAATCTGTCGCAATTCTGACGCTTACAAGGCGTCGATATAGCGACGGCAGGTTCAATTTTAAAAAAAAAAAAAAAACTTTAAAAGAGGAAAAACATTGTTTTGAATATATTATATGAAGTAAAACAGTCCATGAAGTCATTAAATTTTCACATCTGAAGATTGGCACCCAAATATCCATCCATAAAAGTGGAAGTCCCACCCTAGACAATGATAGAAAAATACCCCATGTCACATACAGGGACATGATATAAAACCCAGTAACGGTCCACATGGAAATTATCAACAATCTGAGAAAGCATCCAAATATGCCTGAGGCATCTATAAGAAAGTGAAATAGCAGTATGTAGAATAGTAAAGCAACAGATAGAGCACCGACGTCCATTGTTCCAAATAAAAATTAAAGTACCCAAAATCCTTGAACATAGAAAAGCGCTAATCATGTGAGTGTGATATGTCCAAAATATAAAAAGACCATCAGACCATATCAATAAACCAGCAACATAGACCAGCATAGCTATTTTTGAAGGCAGAGTGATAAAAATTAATTATTATTTTTTCACAAGAGAAAAAACGTTGTTTTGAATATATTATATGAAGTAAAACAGTCCATGAAGTCATTACATTTTCACATCTGAAGATTGGAACCAAAATATCCATCCATAAAAGTGGAAGTCCCACCTAGACAATGATAGAAAAATACCCCATGTCACATACAGGGACATGATATAAAACCCAGTAACGGTCCACATGGAGATTATCGACAATCTGAGAAAGCATCCAAATATGCCAGAGGCATCTATAAGAAAGTGAAATAGCAGTATGTAGAATAGTAAAGCAACAGATAGAGTACCGACGTCCATTGTTCCAAATACAAATTAAAGTACCCAAATCCTTGAACAGAGAAAAACGCTAATCATGTGAGGAGTGTGATATGTCCAAAATATAAAAATACCATCAGACCATATCAATAAACCAGCAACATAGACCAGCATAGCTAGTTTTGAAGGCAGAGTGATAAACATTAATCATTTTTTTTTCACAAGAGAAAAAACGTTGTTTTGAATATATTGTATGAAGTAAAATAGTCCATGAAGTCATTACATTTTCACATCTGAAGATTGGAACCCAAATATCCATCCAGAAAAGTGGAAGTCCCACCCCAGACAATGATAGAAAAATACCCCATGTCACATACAGGGACATGATATAAAACCCAGTAACGGTCCACATGGAGATTATCGACAATCTGTGAAAGCATCCAAATATGCCCAAGGCATCTATAAGAAAGTGAAATAGCAGTATGTAGAATAGTAAAGCAACAGATAGAGTACCGACGTCCATTGTTCCAAATACAAATTAAAGTACCCAAAATCCTTGAACAGAGAAAAACGCTAATCATGTGAGGAGTGTGATATGTCCAAAATATAAAAAGACCATCAGACCATATCAATAAACCAGCAACATAGACCAGCATCGCTAGTTTTGAAGGTAGAGTGATAAACATTAATCATTTTTTTTCACAAGAGAAAAAACTTTGTTTTGAATATATTATATGAAGTAAAACAGTCCATGAAGTCATTACATTTTCACATCTGAAGATTGGAACCCAAATATCCATCCAGAAAAATGGAAGTCCCACCCCAGACAGTGATAGAAAAACACCCCATGTCACATATAGGGACTTGATATAAAACCCAGTAACGGTCCACATGGAGATTATCGACAATCTGAGAAAGCATCCAAATATGCCCGAGGCATCTATAAGAAAGTGAAATAGCAGTATGTAGAATAGTAAAGCAACAGATAGAGTACCGACGTCCATTGTTCCAAATGCAAATTAAAGTACCCAAAACCCTTGAACGGAAAGCATTCAATGAGGGAGTGTAATGTCATGCAAACAAGAGCCGAACAACCGGTTTCCAGGTGGTAACCATATGTTGCATCCGAGATGCTGAGTTCAGATCACCGGCATTTTGGTAGCACATCTGACATCCACCCTGTTCATAGCAAAAAGGTTCTTGTAGATATACAGAGAAAGAGTATAATACGTAGACCATATAAACATGGCTCTGTATTTCAAAAAACAGGTTTAAAATAGAAACATGGCAACATTTTTTTTTCTAAGTAAAGTTAATCTATTAACAGTGGGAATAAAATTACACCGAAGTCAAAATCATTGCCCAGACTCATGGCAAATTTGTCATCAAAAAATCAAAAAATTAAGAAGACTGCCCTCATACGGGGAAACTAGTCTTGAACGTTTAATTTACAAAATTCAAAAATATTACAAAGGTCCAGCACAGTAAAATAATCTAAAAGTAGCCCAATTAAGTGGGTCGTGAAGCAAGAAAAAAAAATTAACCAAACTACTCCTCCGGCTCCTCGACGATTCGGCACCATCCTTCGGAAGGTCGAGGATCGCTAGGTGCTACCTACACATTCATGCCACGGCTCCCCTCCTGAAGGCCCGAATGCTGGCCGGATTTTTCCGAGCTTAGACCCGCCGGACGGGTGCATTCTTCCTCCGTTTAGGCCTCCTCGTGGAAAACCACAGTGACTGAAGCTGTAATTCGTGGGCGGTTGAGAGAGCAATTAAAGGAAAATTGCACAGTGCGCGTCGTGGGAGAAGGTGAACTAGTGGTGGGGAAATGAGGAGTAGGGGAATCCATACGGTGGCCAGAACCTACAAACCGACCCCGCCCACTCCTAGTATTTGGATAGCGACCTGCATAATAATCACTGGACTGGCCAGAAGACAACTCGGTTGAGGAGCTGGAGGGAGCGCGCAGGAGTTGACCTCTATTGCTCCCCCTGCGGCAATGCATCCTTTGATGCACACGAGGCATGGGTTCAGTCTCACTAGCAGTGGGCACAAGAGGAGACGGAGAAGCAGAATTCCAAGAAACAGAGGAAGACAGACAAGGACCAGACCGAGAGAAATGAAGATATGCAGCAAGGTCTACGCAACAGTTCAGCTGGCCACTTCTCCTTCTCATCACAGTGAGCAGGCAGTGTAACCTAGCAACCGGCTCATCTGAAAAACCATAGCGAAATGTCATTTTATCAATGCAATGCAATCGAAGGATGCTCATCATAATTAATCTCTGATCATTAATGAGAGTCGAAGGCCGGATCATATTGGAGCATGTAGAATCGCTAACGGGAGTGGAGGTCTGATCTTGAACAGTGTTAAAATTTAATGCGATTTGATGTGAAAACCTTGGAATTTAATTGAACAGCGTTAAATCTTAATGTGATTGATATGAAATCACCACATCCATGTCCCATCGCCTTAAACGCCATAGAATGCACCCGCAGCCAGGAGCAGGGCAAGTTTTTATTGAGGACACATGGCAGAAATTTATTGGAGCGGATCTTTGTTTGGGCCGCTCGCGCAGTGGAAATCCGGACCCGAAAAATATTAGGGCGAATTTGATAAGAAATTCGCGTCACAACTCTCCCTCCGTATGCCAGCCCAACTTCGGACCCGAAAAATATTAGGGCGGAATTCATTTGGTTTTCGTGTCACAAAATTGGCCGACGTCAGCAGGCTATTTTGGAACGCGAATTTGGTTTGAATTATGGTTTATCGTCGTTTGAAGTCCGGCGGGCTCGACTTAAGAACAATTTTTTTTGATCCCATCTTATAAAATTTGTGTTGGTTTTCTTTGATAATACACATATTTATAATAAATCATGGGAATACCACACTAAACATGTGAAAAAGTTATATAAATAATTATTGAGAACAATCATTTTTATGTAAAAATATCCAAATGTGCTTTTGGGAAATAAGAATTTGAGTATTTGGTTCATATTGTTTTAAAGGAAGGAGTGAAGTTGGAGCCTCAAAAGATGCAAGCTATTACAAAATGACCTATTCCTAAGAAAATCAAGGTTCCTAGAAGATTTTTTAGACTTACATGATATTATTGATCATTTTTTAAGAATTATGCATGCATTTCAAGTCCACTCACATATCTCTTGAAGAAAATATCATTTATATGGAATGATGAGGCTACTTTAGCATTCTCTCTTTTAATGGATGCCATGTCTTCTACACCAACATCGGTTGCACCTACTTTTGGTAAAACATTCATAGTAGAGTGTGAGGCACTATGACAAGGAATTTACGTAACATTAACACAATAAGGGATATCATTGGCTTTTAAAAGCAAGGAATTCAAAGAAAATATTTGGTGAAATCTACGTATGAAAAATAAATGGAAGCAATATTACATGCAATAAAAAATGGGGATAGTATATCACTGGGAGGTACTTTAAAGTCAAGATATACTATGATAGCATAAAGTATTTTTTGAAGCTATGGATTTCATTGGAAGATTAACAAAAATGAGGAGAAAAAATGCAAAGTTTTAATTTTGAGATAATCTGCAAAAAGGGTAAGGAAATTTTAGTACATGATGCTCTTTCTAAAATAGAAGAGGCCTAAAATTTATATCCAATTACATTTTCTATTCCTAGGTGGCTAGAAGAAGCTTGCCATAATGGAAAAATGACAATAGTACTAAACAAAAACTAAAATTTATAAAGGATGGGATGAATTCTATGGAGCATTGGGAGTGAAAGAGAGATATACTTTGGTGCAAATGTAGAATATTTTTATGCACGCAAGCATATTTGAATAAAAAAATATTAAGGGAGTCCCATGTCTCTCTGATGGTAGGACGCAGGGTTCCTTAAAACATCTCAAAGGATCAAAAAAAATATTTTTGGAAGGAATGAAGAAAGATATTCAAAATTTTGTAAGAGAAGGTCAAGTTTGCATAATAAATAAAAGAGAGATAGTAAAATCTCTAGGGTTACTTCAACCATTCCACATACATATTCAAAGACTAGAAGATATATCAATAGACTTTATTACAGGGTTAATGAAATATAAAGGTAAGTATTACATTTTTGTGGTCATTTATATAGACAAATTTTGTAGATTTTTTTTGTAGAGCTCAAAGTACATAAACAACAAGCCAAGTGGCAGAAGTGTCAGTGAAAGAAATTCATAGTCTTCATGGTTTTCCTAAAGTAATAGCAACAAGAAACTTTTGGAAATAATTATTTAATATGAGTGGAGAAACACTAGCTGCCATGAGTTCTACATATCAAACACAATCAAATGGTCAAACAAAAATAGTTAACAAATGTTTTTAAGTTTATCTACAATGTTACTCTTTAGAAAAGCAACTTAGTATGCCATAATTAATAATCATCTCTATTCACTTTTGTTAAATAGGTTTATGTCGTATTTACGATGCAAAAGTACTAGGCACTAGCCAAGAACAGGAGGTTTTTTCCACATGTTGTGGCTAGGAGGGTTCTCAAACATTTGAGTTGTAACACCAGGTGTCATTACCTCACCGGATCAGACAATACGACTAGTTAGAGTCGAGATTTAACAACAGTTAGTTGAATTATTATAATTAGACCTTTTGATTTCTAGAACGGTCCTCTCAAAGGAACCGAAGAGCCATATGTTATGTATATAAATTGTAATTCCTTGGATGAATAAAAGTAAAGAGGGAAGAGGGGAGTAGAGAGGGGATTTCTGCAATAAACCTCTGTGTGTGAACAATTGTTTCCAATTAAATGATTTCCAAGCTTAGTTGCCATTGAATTATCTCGAACTGCTAATTGTGAAGAATTGTTTAACTGTGAGGCAATTGGGTACTGATAATTCCATTCTTCTGTCTTTGAATTCCCGTAAATCGTTGGATAACCCTGTGAACTCACCCCACCCGAAGGCGAGGTCTGTGTAGAGAACCGGGGTCATGAACATTGTTCAAATATAGAAATTCCGCTTAATAAAGAGACAAAATTGTTGTGATTTCGGAACCTGACCCGAGGATTGGACATGAGTTAACAAACAAAAGCATAGCGGAACCAGACTTGCACCCGTGGTCAAGCCCTGTACCAAAACCACGAGCGGAATCACAAAAGCGGGTTGCCCATATCGCACCATTTTTGCGGAGTAGGCGGTATTTCCCATTCGCGAGCGATTCCATAGGGAATGCGACATGTGGCGAAGTGACCCCCGGAAAACCACCGTTTAACCCGCGCCATCACACATTAAAGCCCGACGTTGGAAGCCAAGCGAAATTGCCAAGAGTCATTGATTTGGAGAAGGGCCATCGGACGATGGTCGCATGTTGAACTTGCCTAGAGGTTAACTAAGGTGTGCGGAGGATAGCCAGGTACGATACGAGTGTTTTATTTGTTATTGATATATATAGGTGGGGCCGGAGTATAATGAAATTGTTTAATTAAATGATTGGCGGATAATTAGCATAATTCTGGAGCGTGATTGTTGTAAGGCTGGGTGGTGAAATATAGAGCCGAAAGTTCATTACAAGTTATTTATTTAAAAAGAAACGTGGAGTATAAATACAAAGTGTTGAAAGTTAAACATTGGTTATAAGGATTGGAGATAATATAAAGTCGGGAATATAAATTAAAGTCCAACAATTGTGGATAGTATTTATTTATCAAATTCTACGAATTTGATAAATAAACCCGAAGAAAGAAGAAGTCAATTAAGACTCAGGCTGGAGGAAAAGAACGGGGTACACCAAGGGAAAATGCTGACAGAGTGATTGTAGACACACCAACTCTCCTTAGGGGTCCAATTTCAGTTTTTTTGCGTCACACGATGATCTCTCTTCTCTGGCATTTACTTGTATTGAAGATCACTATTCTAGGAATAAGGAGTTATTTTCTCCAAAAATAACCCTAGCCAAACATTGACAATGCATCAAGGATATCTTTCTATGCTTCATAAGTACATATTTTCTACTTCTAAATCATGTCTTGGAAGTGGTTGTTTTGCTGGAAATTATTCACCTATTGGTTTCATACCAAAGTCTTTTTCACATTTTCAACATCCAATACATGAAAAAGATAATGGTTTAAAACAACATAAATATTTGAAATTTTGCAAGAATTGTCTAGCACACTTTGAATATGAATTTTGAAGTCAAGTGCATGATGCTATATAGGATCAAGTGTCATTTTGAATACCAAATGTTTCACAAAAAACTTCTCAACATGCTACCCTGCAGTAAGGATTAAATGACAATATTGCATCAACTATTTCCATAATAAAAGTGCAACTCGGCCATAAGACTAAACAACTACAAATGTTGTAGATCTAACAAGACCACACAATCAAATGTATTCCATAAGGCCAATACTGTATGAAAAATGAAAAGGAGTTTGCAACCAAAAATACCTTAGGCAACTAATTCAATTAGATACACCAAACCATCAGCAAAAAGGAAAACCAGCTTACTTGGCCCCAATATTTTCAACTGGGTCCTCTAATTCAACCAATAAAAAGGCCAAAACCATAGCATTGAGATACATTTCATTACACTATCAATAACAATAAAATTTGACTCAGGCATAACCCTTTCCTTTTATTGTTGTGAAAAGATTTATGCATTACTCTAATCTGGCTAGTTCATAGGCCAAGTAGACCACTGGGTAACAAATATGTTTCCTTTCACCTTTGAGTTTTCAAATTATGCCTACCAAATCTAAGACATTTAAGAGGGGGAACTAATACAACGTTAAAAAGAAAACCAGAGCACACATCTACAAATTACCTCCTTAGCTACCGTCACACCATCATTAACTATTTTCGGAGAACCATGCTTGCTCTCCAAGACAACATTTTTCCCTTCGCCCCAAGGGTGACTCCAACAAGATCAGCAAGTTTGTTCACACCACCTGCAAGACAAATTGACAATGCTTTCAGTAAGTATGCAATTGAATGCCAGACCATATGCCAAAACAACCCTCCATGAAAAATTAAAAATAACACATTAAAATCAAATATAAGTGGACAAGGAAAGATCCACCGCAGTGAAGTTTCACGTGTAGGTGACCTTCCTTTAAACATAATTTTTTCTCTGACCTGCAATTTTTTTGTCACTGAGCCATCCTTGTTGAAGTACAACTCTTTTTCCATAGCTCTTGTATTAACTACCTTCTCTCTGTCGCGTAATCTCAGAGTCCCTCTTCTGCTTGAGCGATTAAAGGAAATGGGTGAAAAAACTGAAAGAGAAGACAATTGTCTGCCATAATTATCAAACATTGCACCCAACTTCTTCCCCTTTCCATTGTTACCCAATGAGGTAGATGTGGAAATTGTTGTCATACTACCCAAAGCAGAGGCCATCTTCTCTTATGCTGAATATATAATTACAAGATCTTCATATTAGTATGAACCTTAAAAAACATGACTCCCATTGCTAAAAACCACTTTTAAGTTGTAACAGGAAAACTAAACAACTATCGCAACTTTTGGCAACTTCTGGAGCATTAAGAGAGAAACAACCAAAGATAAATACAACTACAATCCTCATTTTAATGAGATCGGATTATATATTTGCATTAATATAATAGAAAGAAATCACGACTATATTAAGGCCAGCACAAAACAATCTTTAACTAGTGTCTCTCGCGGCCTTCAGGTTGCCATGCTAGAGGTTGCATATTTTTAATTTAAATTCTTGACCTCTCGTGCCCATCTATGAATGCATCCAATGGGATACCTACATCAAATGCTCCTTTATATCCCCAAAAACAAATTCCCTACTACAAGAGCACCAGTATTGATGGATCACCCCACACCATCCCACCCACTAGAAACGGTGAAAAAGGAAACCCGAGAAAACTTCTGAAATATCTCAAGACGACTATATGGGTGGTTCTTATGAATCAACCAACCGTTCATAACATGCTCATCAATCCAAACCATGAGTATTATGTGACGATATTCAAACAGGCACTGAATCGGATTTCTGAAGCTATGTTAGAGAAACCCTAAACTCTCACTGAAAATAGGTGAAATGTGGCACCACTCAGAGATTGACATGTGCCAACTGGTACAAGTGGTAGACAATTGGCATGCTCAAACAACGAGGTGATGCAGGAATGACATGAGGGAGAAAATATCAGAAAAGCCCCAAATCTGGAGAACTAAAGTTCATCACCAACCTGAGATTGACAACTTTACATGATGTAACCTATGAAATCGTAAATGGAGAAATCATAGTAACAATAAAGTAACCTATGTAACAATAAAGTCGGATTCATCCCGGGAGTGGTAATGGGAGAAATCATAGTGAACAACAGGAAACATGCATAGTTGCTTACAATCAAATAGATGAAAAAACACATACAAAAAACCTAGATAATAATCATGAACAAGCTTAATATTAAATTATGAACTGTAAAGGAACTTACAAAATGTGACATTACGAACCTGGTCAAGCGCACAAGCAAAAATATCCTGGACATGACCCCGGTTGACAAGTTGTATTGCTCATGATGCAAGAGGATTTGTACCTGCACTGCCAAGTCAATCAAAATCCATCATTATCTATACAATAAATACAAGTAATTGATGTAGTATTTTTTACTCTAAGATGCATTCTTATGATAATGTTAGAACATATGCTGAAAATGTCAAAACATACCTAAATAAGCTCCTCTTCGTTTCAAGAACAATTTATTGGAGTCGCATGAACTTGGAACAAGCCTCCCACGATCTAAAAGAGTAGCAACTAAGTCAACAGTGACTTTTTTGTTGCTACGCTGGATCAAGGGAGGTTTGCTCCAAGATTAAATCGCTCCAATAAATTATTCTCTACTAAACAAGGCCAACCACGTGAAGGTGGAAGCTCTTATGGTCCCTCCTCCCCCCCCCTCACATCGCTCTCAATTCCCCAATACCCAATCTATATTTCATTTTTTACTTTCATGAGCATAAAAAAAAATATTCAATAACTAATAAAAAAAAATTCAACAAAAAGTACGCAAGGAAACATTGCAATTAATGCTTGACATAAAAATAGTATGATAAATGAGTTTTTTATATAACGCAAAAAAACGTTCCAAGTATGGTAACGTTTGTCTTATAATAATACAATATTTTACATTATCGAATTTTATTTTTCTTCTTCCTATTTCTAAAGCTCCTAATCACATCATCAATATCATCATGATCTGCTCATGTTTCGTGCCTTTTGACCCGCACTGCTGACCTAGTTGCGTAGTAACGATGTCTGGTCTCATCCAGTGACGGGGCATCGCCTACAAAAACAGATAATAT
The DNA here is from genome assembly GCA_034641835.2 of Pinus albicaulis. NCBI lineage: Eukaryota > Viridiplantae > Streptophyta > Pinopsida > Pinales > Pinaceae > Pinus > Pinus albicaulis. Next base: position 353,618,946 of record CM076570.1, on the reverse strand, counting down.
TAAATTTTAATTGTCAGTTTTTAAATATCATTGAACCAGTTCGGTAATATTAATAAAAAAAATTGCAATGAGATTATTTACCTGGTGCACCAGTTGTCGCCGCTGACCTAGTTGCATAAATCACGATGTCTAGTCTCATCTAGTGACGGGGCATCGCCTACAAAAACAGATAATATTATATTTTAATTGTCAGTTTTTAAATATCATTGAACTAGTTCGGTAATATTAATAAAAAAAATTGCAATGAGATTATTTACCTGGTGCACCAGTTGTCGTCGTTGGGACTGTTGCCCTGTCTTCCTCTCTGGTGGTAAGATCCTCAAGGGAAACATTCTTTGTCATTTAAACAAAAAACGTTATAAGGACAACCATCAAGGTATAATTAGAAAAAATTATAAGTGGAAATTAATTACCGTCACGGCCCTCATTGATAGTAGCATTGTCGGCCTGGTCCCCACTACAATGATCAGGTTGCACGTGAGGATCATCTACATCTGGCTCTAAAACTGGGTTATTTGCCTCGTCGGTAGTGCTGCTCCCCTGATTTAAACAAAGTTGTTAGACATTAAATTTATGGACAAAAACAAACATATTGAAAGGTTAATGCTTTACCTTATCAGGCATTCTGGATCTTGGGACCTGCCCCAAGCTTCTGCGACGTTCAACTACAGCTTGATAGCCGAAATGGAAAGCGATATTTTTATCTTCCTCTGTAGTTTCTGTTCCGAAGTCATCACCCTAAATTACATATGATTGTGTATTTTTAATCATATTTGATAGGATTACAAAAACGTTGGAAGGCGATACAATTAATTATAAGATGTTTAGCTACTTAATTACAATTCTTGCAACTAATTTCAAGTAGCCGCCCTGGCCTAGCTTGTGATGGCCCTTTTTTTCAATCCTAGCTTTGGTTGCCTTTGAGGTGTCAGGAAACCTAGCATCAAAAGATTAAAGTCAGATATGACGTAGCACACTTTTATTTTAGACATAGAGAAAATTAAAGCTATTAAATTAAAGTTGTAATTTACCTTGCGGGTCCAGTTGGCATTTTTCCTTCTTTCTTTGCCCTTTTCTCTTTTCCGTCATGGATGAGTGCTCTCCACTCACTCTCTGGAACTGCGAGAGGACGCTCATATCTAGGGTTAAATTGCAATTTTGTCCTATAGGTGTCCCTGGTATATTTCAAATATTTGTCGACTACCCGAGCCACCGCTGTTCTGTCAAATGTGCCGACCCCAAAAAGGGCTTCTAGATAATCTAGAAGTTCTTTTTTCAGGTTGGAATTCTGGGAATTCCACCCTATGCGTATGGTTGGGCCAAAAATTACCAACGCATGGCTCTCCAAAAACCTGTAGAACTCATTGTTTCCTATACAGAAAAAAAAAATAAATATATATATATATATATATATATATATATATATATATATATATATATATATATATATATATACATATATTATCATTAATTTAAAAATAAAAATCATGATAAATATGTTTTAGATAAAGTACATGAAATAGTTAAAATATTAAAATTTACCTCGGAGTTGTACATGCTTTATAGGGACACCCTCATCGTTCACCAACAACGTGCCATTAATGGTCCCTGTGGAGCTGACACGTGTAGCTCCAGGAAACGCAATAATGTAGTTGGCCATATCAGCCTCATCATTGCCAACACGTTCAACAGTTGGCTGGGTGTCTGCTTGGGCAGGGTGTGTTTCTTGGCTAGCACCTAAAGGAGTAGAAGGTGTATGAGAGGGTTTTTGGGCAATCTCTTGCCCTTGTGTCCCACTACCACCAACACCGGGTTCAGCAAGTGCCAGAAAACGCTACATACAAAAGAAATTTTTGTTATTTTAGTCAATGTAAAAATTAAAAATCAAACTATCACAATTCATCTCATGCAGAACAAAAAAATATCCTTTTGACTTTTTATTATTACCTGATATCTTTCTAGCTGGCTCATAAGATGTTTTATCCTCTCTTCTGTTTCAGGTGTTTGAGGCATGTCTATCAAAGTATTAAATTCCGACCTTGCATCTCGTGCCTTTTTTTGCAACAAGAACACTAGAGATAGGGATGAAGAAAGGTCTTCCACAAAGAGGGAATCATCAAGCGTACCATGGCTATGTGTCTGCATATTTGAACAAAATTAATATTATTTCAATTATGTAAATAATTAAAATACCTGAAGATAGAGCAATGCTGGCACTTTACATGTTCTTCCGCTGGCCTCTTTTCGCGATCATCCCGTCTTGGGGTTGTTCCTGCACTGCTCTGATCAGTCTGCCACATTGCAATAAAATTATAAATGTAAAAACTTGAAAACAATATCTAACTTGAAAACACAAAATGAAAACTGAAATAATTTCTAATAAGACACTGAAAGACAGAGTTAGAGTTTCAAATATGCCTTGCATTGAATTCAGTCCTGGAAACATGTCATTGCACATTAAGGCACCCAAACAAGAGACGAGTTGAAAATGAAGACCTTATTGAATATATTGTTGGAGAAACTTCTAGTAAACTTGATGTGAAGACCTTGAGGATATTTTTGGAGCAACATTGTTGAAGCTGATGGTATAACATTGTTGGAGACGATCTTGAAGGGCCTTGAAGTGAAGCTTTTGGAGCAACTATTGAAAAATCCTTAGAGCATTTAAGTAAGGCACTTTCTATCTTCCATCACCTTTTTCATTTCAATATCATTTAAACGATTTTGTTGATATTTAATGTTTGAAATCACATTATAATTCCTTGATTATATGTGTTTTGGGACTTTCCCTTTGAAATTACCCAAAAATACCCTGGAAATTTTATCTTCAGGATGCATGTTTGACCCTATTGTTCAATATTTTGATTGATAGTAGTAAACATAGAGAGTTAGGGGGCTCTTGACTTGGTTTGGTTGGGCCATTAGATCCCTAACATCTACTAGGGTGAACCCCCCTTGAGTTGGAGGAGAGCTAGCTCGAAGTGAAAAGGCGTTGGTGAGGTGACAATGGGGCTATTGAATTACACATGGTATCACACTTTAGCTTTAGGAATTTATCTTGAGAAGTGCGAGATTTTGCCATATCAATTCTCAAATTGTTTACAACACTATTGTTAAGAACTAATAAGAAGTGATGTTGAGGGGTTTTTGGGTATAAGAAACAATACCATTTAAAAACTAGGGTTCTCAGTCCTTGGCATTCCTTCACTTGGGCCTAAGGGCACACTAGAATAATTTCACACTAAACCGTGCAAACTTAAAAGTAATTTAATAGATCCATAAAGTAATAATAATCATAATTCCTAATTTCCTATTGTACGATATGATGCAAATTATTCAAACATGAAGCAATGAAGACATGCAATGTCTGCATTTCAAGATTGATGAACCAATACAAGAAGTTAGAAACTACAACTTTGATTCAATACTCTGTGTCCTAACTCCAGGAAGGAATCTAGTTTGTAGGAATTAAGAGGTTGTTATCTTTACAATCCCATCCCAACATCAAATTCAGTGATAAGTTTCTATGAGGTTCTGGGTCAAGGAAACATTCACTCCATGAATGATATATTTAAGTAGGCTTCTCCTATTCTGGGAAAACACCATACCTATAATGCATTCACTTGCATGTATAAAGGGAAAGGAAAACATGTTTTCACACAACGGTGACAAAGGCATCTTGGGGAAAGGTATCTTCACTTTTTATTTATGTTGTTCACCCACACCACTCTCGTGTTTTCACTAATCCTGTTTTGTCATTTTTGGATTCAAATTAATTTAAGGCCTTAAGTATTTTTTGACCTTTCGGTGTAGTTTTCATAAGTGGCATGTATGGATTTTCCATTAATTCTGCACTTTTTCTCTTCATGCACATGTTTCCCTAGAAATCAAATGCATGATTTAGTCCCATAAATTTAACAAGTTGTTGGATCAACTCCATTGGCAATATCATGTTTCCTATTCAATCAAAATTTATCTCAGTTAGGGTAGGTAGGAAGGTTTTCCCTTTGTATTAATAGGGCACTTCTAGCTTGCATTTTTATCATATCTTTCAAATTTAGTGTCGTTTCAATTAGGGCATGAATTTTTGCAACTTTCAAGGTGAGAATGAACAAAGACAAATTTTTGTGATGGATGACTGTATATGACTCCATCGCCAGAGGAAAAGGCACTAATCTGCTTCTTCAAATATCTATAGTTCTCATTTACCTCATATGGAGATGGTCCCTGATTTTGAGCCAAATGTTGCAGCAAAAAGTTCCCCCCCTCCATAATTTGATATTCAATGGAAATTTATTAAATGGATGATGGGGCATTATTATGGAACATTGGCACATACATATGTAATGGAATTCCAAGATCATGATATATGTTTGCATATGTTTATGGAGGTGGTGGAGAAAAAAAGAGCTCAAATAGAGCTGAAAATTTTCACATAAAAAGGACTATGGGCTTGACTAATGGTTCCATTTAAAAAATGATATCTAGACAGAGAATAAGTGTAGCATGCAAACATGCATTGAAAATCCATCTGAGTTTGAATTGTATTACTTATGATGGATTCAAATTTGGGTTTCAAAATGCCAAGTTATGGCATGATTTTGTCGAGAAACCCTTAGTTGGATTCTCATGTTGGTTTAATTTATATTTTAAGTTTGTTTTGCAGTCTTTGGGTGATGGTAACTCATGAACTAGGTTACCAATGTGTAACAATCATATTTCAAGAATAAAGTTGTGATTTTTTTATATTATTATTATTATCTATTAGCTACAAGTATTGACACCTAATGCCTGGAATTTTGACATCTTGATAGCATGGATAATTTCGAAAATGTTTCTAGTAATGTTAACATAATAACTATCATTACGTTTCTTCACTTTTGTCACCATAATAGACCTGTGATATGGACTCATCACACAACTTCATATGCTATGTCCCAACAAGTTCAAACTGGTTTAACCTACCTCATAGTGTGGTTATTAAGGACAAGTTGCTTGATATATAACTCGATAGGATATACCGCGTTGCAGTTCTAAAAAGAATCCTCAAGTGTCAAAAAAACCTCACAATATGTTCTACTATAAAGCCTTTTGGGATACTTGAAATAATATATGTATCATTGATGACTTTTAAAGCATGACAAGATCCAGAGGGAAAGGAAATCAATGGAAGAGTGATCCACCAATGAGAACCTAGAATTTAGCATCAGATGAGTTAGAGTCTAGGAAATTGAAACCCTATAATTTTAATTAGTGATGAAGGACATCACATAGGTAATTATATTTTCATGTAGAATAATCTGTTAATTCAAATTTAAACTAGATAATATGAAAGGCATACCATAAATTTCAACACGTAAGTCCAAACAACCTATAAAAAGGGAAAACCTTCTTTTTCCATGAGAAATAATTTACCTTTCCTTTTTCAAGATAATCTAAATCACAAAAAATATGAACTATACTGCACACATTATTGGATAATGTGAAAGTGGAAAAGGAATACCCTACACAAGTGATGCACACATGTACATTTGAACACTAATAGATTTTTGTAGTTGAAATGCAATGCTTATTTTCATTTAAATGTAGGGTTTTTAAAGCAGGGAGAAATAATGGCTGCCAAATTAATAAGCGTTTCTTTGGGAAAATTTTAAATCTTGTATTGGGTGATGAAGATAATAGAGGGTATTTAATCTTGATTCTTGACATCTAGAGAGAACCCTACAGCTTAACACAATCCAATGGAATTGACCAAAAAAACCCAAATAGAGTCAACCCTACTATAGGAGGAGGGGCCTGCAGTAAGAACTTACCATTTTGCAAGAGCTGAGGGCGAATGCTGTTCTGCAAGAGCTGAGGGCGAATGCAGGGCGAATGTTGTTCTGCAAGAGCTGAGGGAGAATGCAGGGTGAATGCTATTCTGCAAGAGCTTAGGGCGAATGTTGTTCTGCAAGAGCTCAGGGTGAATGCTGTTCTGCAAGAGCTGAGGGCGAATGCTGAGGGCGAATGCTGTTCTGCAAGAGCTGAGGGCGAATGCTGAGGGCGAATGTTGTTCTGCAAGAGCGGAGGGCAAATGTGCGTGTGATATCAGACGTTAATGTAGCACACATGTACATTTGAACACTAATAGATTTTTGTAGTTGAAATGCAATGCTTGTTTTCATTTAAATGTAAGGTTTTTAAAGCAGGGAGAAATAATGGCTGCCAAATTAATAAGCGTTTCTTTGGGAAAAATTTAAATCTTGTATTGGGTGATGAAGATAATAGAGGGTATTGAATCTTGATTCTTGACATCTATAGAGAACCCTACAGCCTAACACAATCCAATGGAATTGACCAAAACAACCCAAATAGAGTCAACCCTACTATAGGAGGAAGGGCCTGCAGTAAGAACTTACCATTTTGCAAGAGTTGAGGGCGAATGTTGTTCTGCAAGAGCTGAGGGTGAACGCTGAAGGCGAATGTTGAGGAAAAATGCTATTCTGCAGGAGCTAAGGGTGAATGCTGAGGGCAAATGCTGTTTTGCAAGGGCGGAGGGCGAATGCGTGCGTGATATCAGACGTTAATGTAGCTATTGCGACGGATACAAAACAATAAAATCATTTTTATGTAGCGTGCATATAAGTTTTGTATTTTTATGTAGCGCGCATATAAGTTTCGTATTTTTATGTAGCACGCATATAAGTTTCGTATTTTTATGTAGCGCGCATATAAGTTTCATTATACCGACGGCGGAAAAAGCGTCGCTACTGGGACGACTGCCTCCAAACGTCGCAACTGTGACACTTAGACGTTGTGTCGTACTTGCGACGTTTGGAGGCAGCCATCGCAATAGCGACGCTTTGTCTAAGTGTCGGTATTGCGACACTTTTCTATAAACGTCGGTATAGCAACGGTTTCGAGTGGGATGGAAAACATTTGGGGAAATTTCCGACATTTGGTCAAAAGCGTCGGAACCAAGTGTCGGAATTTCCGCCAAATGTAGTAATGAGATATCGTTATTCCCTGCCATATGGAATGAGGCATTGTTGTCTAGATACCACATGCATCCCATTACATTGTTGGGCATGCATGCAATGAGAGTAAAATCAAGCTCAAACTGTGAAGCTAGCGCTTTACCCACTACATCTGCAGGCTCCTTCTTGCTTGCCTTCTTCTATGGACAATTCGAGGCATAGTGCCCATGCCCGTGACAGTGAAAACACTTGATATTGGAAAAGTCTCACTTGCCCTCTTCACATTAGGAATTATTTCCCTTGGCTTTCTTTCCTTTTCGTACTAATGCACAATCTTCTTCTTTGTTGGTTTTGGAGATCTCGTCTCTGGTGCTCTGCCTTATCTCTTCTATTACCAAGTTGGACCAAAAAGGCTCCCAGTTTGGTAACTTCTCCCTCCCATTCACAGAGTCTTGGTAACTATGCTAGCTCTTGGGAAGGCCTAGAAGTGCTAGGCTCACCAAATCATCCTGGGCTACTATCACACCAACACTTCCAAACTCATATTGACATTGAGTGAACTTTGCCAAGTATGTTGGTACCGCCTCGCCCTCCTCCATATTGATATTTTTGAGCTTGTTCTTCAATGCCAACTTCTTGTGCTCACTACTATTCTGAAACAGATCTGTCAAGGCCTTCCACATAACATATGGAGTCGCCTTCCCATGGATACGCGAGACAATATGATCTCAAACTCCCTCTAACAATATCCTTCTCGCCTTTGCTACCATATTCTACCATGCATAAAGAAGTTGGGAATATGCTGTTGCGGGCTTGGGAATATCAATATCTATGAATTCCTTCAACCCGTTGTCTTCCAACATTGCCTCCATCATATCCTTCCATGCAATATAATTTGAATTTCCCTCGAGTGCATATTTGAGTCTCAAGCCATTGAAAGACATCTTAATATGTTGTTGGATCTTGTAGAATAAATCTACAAATTTGAACATGTTTAAGAAAAACTCAATTTATTCTCTTTTATTGTGATTCCTGGCACTCAGATACCATGTAGAAATATTGCTTTGATACCATGTATAAATTTATATAAATTCTATATCAATGGATTCAATCTGATCTTGTGATGTACTAAAACAAGACACTGAATCCTTCTACAATATTTGTGGAATACAAAACATGGTCGCTCAATCACATGAAAGTAATAGAAAGAAGTAAACCAATCACACAACACAATATTTTCTTGGGGAAATAAACTACTCATAAATCCGCTATCATGTATTGTATAAAGTCAAGGAATCATGAAACAATCCAATGCTTAATCTCTCATGAGATTCTCCAGTGCTCTACCAATTGTCTCTTGTTGATCTAGGCAAAATTGGACAAACACATAGCCAATTCTCAACCTTCCTTCAACCTTCCTTTCTCAAGAAATTCCTAAATAATTAGGCTCCTATTAAATAGGAAAATCAACCTTCCTTGATTGCACAATCCATCATGGTTTCCTCATGGCTTTATAATTGCACTCGGTAAATTCTCTAAAAATACAACTGATAGTTATGTTTCCTTTAACCTCTATCTCAATTGGGTCTTCCTAAAAATTAACATGCATGACGTTATTAATAGTGAATCATCAATTGTATGTTTGATCACTACTTGTGTATAAAATCTAATTTAATTCACTGGACCTCTCACTAATTCATCACTCATTTAGAACTAGTTAAATTGATTTTAACTCAATTAATTGAGTTAATTTATTACACATGCACCCCACTAGTGCATTAACTGCAACTGGACCCCCAAAATACTAGGATCACTCTACATGCCTCATCTTAGAACCTCAACTCAAATTTCTTGAGCTAACTCAGTCATCATGACTTATTTAACTGATATAAGTATTTATGAGATGAAATTACAATTTATTGTCCAATTTATTTTAAGATAAAAATAAATTAGACACCCACTTTCCTCACCAGTGTGTAAATGAACTTCCTAACTGAATTTCCTCACCAATGTGTGTGTACTTTTTGTCCTTTCTCGTTTCCAATTTCATTGACAGTTTCTTATTGCAAATTTCAACAGAAGCACTACAAGAAAAAAGGACATTGGTGAGGGGCGAAAAATGTCACCATAAGCTTATTGGTGAGGGTCAAAAGAGCCTTCTTCACCAAAAACTGAACGTCACCAAAGGTGGCGTCACTGAAAGTATAGGTTTTATGGTGACATTCAAGGTCCGTCACCAATAATGATTTATAATGATGGATTGTGACCGTCACCATTTCATACGAGCAATGGTGACGGACAATAGCCTTCGTCACCAAAAAACTGAACATCACCAAAGGTGGCGTCGCCAAAAGTATGTGTTTTGGTGACATTCAACGTCCGTCACGAATATTGATTATAATGAGGGATGATGACCGTCACCATTTCATATGAACAACAATGATTTTTTGTGATGGACCTTTCATGACCGTCACTATTGGTGCATATATATGGCGGCGTTCATTGACCGTCACCATTTCATATTTGGTGAGGGTCAAAAAATGTCATGATAAGCTCATTGGTGACATCAAGGTCCGTCACAAATAATGACTATAATGACAAACATTGACCCTCACCATTTTATATCAACAACAATGATTTATGGTGATGGACCTTTCATGGTCGTCACTATTAATGCGTATATATGGTGACGTTCGTTAATCGTCACCATTTCATATTTTGGTGAGGGTCAAAAAATATCACCCTAAGCTCATTGGTGATGGTCAAAATAGAATTCGTCACCAAAAACTGATCGTTGTCATTCCCTATTAATATCAGGGCACGATGGAATCGAACCACCAACCTCCTGCTTGTGAAGCAGGTGCTCTTCCATTGAGCTAGCACCCTTTAAAGAATTAAACTTTAAACTAGCAATTGTTGGTTGCCTAGTAAGACTCAATTTTAGCATCTAGAGCAGATCATGCAATCATACCTGTGGTCAAAGTATGGTGGAAAGTACAATATTCCAAAAGGATGGGGGGGGCTCATCCCTCGCCCAACATGTTGAAAAATAACATTGCGACATGGAGGCTATTTTGCAGGGATGCAGGGTGGATCTTTGGTCAGTCGTTACAGTAGTGTCAACCACAAAGGCTTTAACCTTTGTTGCTTTAGCAAAATATATTAACTCCAACTCTCAATGCAAGATGGGGTGTCGGTTGATCTAGAAGACAAGTGAGCACACAAATTACACCATTTCTAATCTATGTGGAAAGATAATCAGGACCACTATTTAGTTTTCCTTCAATGTCGGGCTCACTAGTGTGCAACCTTGTTTGGAAATTGTAGCTATTTGGTCAACTCTTCCTTCATTGGGATTTGGCAGTGATTGAGCGTCTCTGCTATGCTTTCCCTAGGAAGATTAAGTGTAAGTTTGTTTTTAAGGAAAAAATTAGTAATCTGTCTACTTTTTGTTCTGTTTCGTGTAATGAGGTACACGACTAGCTATTAACTGAGGGTGAATTATTGATAAGAGATGCTCAATATTTATATTCAGTAACCTATACAAACTTTATTTCTGCTTTGCTAGTCTTACAGAAGGGGATACTGATACAAGATCCATTGTATAAACACTTCCACCTTTTGATTTACTGTTTGTAAATACAGCCACTAGATAAATATGCATGCCATCGGGAATAGAGAATTATATAACTACGCTGAGAATTGACCTAACCATGCTGAGATGTCATACAGTCCAAAACTGAAGCAATCAATGTCCTGCGAACATGAGCCACAATTGAGGCATACAAAACAATGAACTAATTATGGGACATGTTGGCATATTCAATATATTGCATTAGAGACAAGTGTCTTAAAAATTATTGGGGATCGATTAACAAAGTGAGAAAACTTGTCAGATACTCTAGAAAGAAGGGTAACTTCATCAGGGTAACCAATTCTGGGACATGTTGGCATATTCAATATATTGCATTATAGAAGAGTGCCTTCAAAAGGATTGGGGATTGGCTCATGGAATGAGAAAACCTGTCAGATACTCCATAAAGATGGAGAACTTAGTCAGGGTCACTAAGTTCACCTGCTTTAAACCAACAGTGCATAAATGAATTCCAGTAAAAAATGCTAGTGGACTTTGGACCCAAGTGACCACTCCAGCCTAAGAAAACTAAGGAGCTATATTAAGGTTAATAAAAGAAATTTTTTGGTAAAATACATGCATTTTGGAGTTCTGGGATTTTGTAACTACTACTTCACTTTAGTATCGTAACAAATCACATAATCATGCTGTGAATTTTTGTGTCTAACGCGGATGGTGCAGAATACCAAAATCCATATAGTAAAGGCTCATAGTACCTCGTTTCCCTTCTTAAAATATCTTTGTTCATTGTTTTTTAATATCACCCTCATGATGGTTGGAAACTTTGCACCACCATTGTTGATTCTTGTATATTTCTTGTGTCTTAAATAGAATCTGGTAGAAATAGGTGGTCTATTCCATTACTATGGCAGCCACTAGAAGTTCATAGCTTTGAAGTATCTTGTGCTACATTCCTAGTTTTGAGTACTGCAACAAACTGTGGAAGATGTTTGATTTGTTGAGTTGATGTATTGAAGGAAACTTTTGTGAAACTTAAATTGTTGTTGCCAAAATAGGCACCACAGCTAAAGGCATACAAAGTAATTAACTGCTAGCACAAGTTGGGCATGTTCATTATATTGCAATAGATAAGAATACCTTCTAAAGGCTTTGTAGAAATGATTGGCATAGTTACACACCTATCTAGATAATATATCAGGTGATTAGGCTCAATAATTCAATGGCTTGCAGAAACAACGCATGTAGTTATGAAAATGAATTATCAAAAACTAGGGATTGTGGATCTCAAGTACGCATTAGCTGTAGTAGCTTACGCTGGGAACTAAAACTCCAGCCAAATGAGACCACTATTCAAGGAAATAACAACAAAATTTTATAGCATTAATGCATTTTGCTAAATCACCAAACTGCCAGTAATAAATAATTGAAATTTTGGAGTTCTAGGATTCTAGAGTCTATGGTTACTACAGCTTCTTGGTTACTATGATAGATGGAAAAGAAACCAAATATTCATGTGTTCAATAAGGCTCATATGAGCTGGTAAGTGGGCCTTTGTTTATGTGAATTCAAGTATCATTATTGTGAAGGTATGCAAATTTTCCAAAAAATTGAACTAGTGCTACTTATTGCCTATTTCCAGTGCAGCTTAGATAAAAAAACTGATGTTAAGAGGTGGTTCACTCCATTAGTATGCTGACTAATAGTTGGAAATTTTAAATACTGTAGAATATTTTGGACAATGTATGATCTACTAAATTAATATGTTTGTTGCAATTTTTTCTTAATCACAAATTGTTGTACATCCAAGATAGTTGCCACCTGACCAGGATGACTAAGACCATTGTAATTCTTATTCACTGAGCTAGTAGTCGCAACTTGTCTCCTTACCTTAGTAGAGCTGTGAAAATTGGTGGTTGTACTTCAGTTACTAGGGTGACTGCAAGACTATGCACCTAAGTCTTAATTGATTGTTGGCATCAAGATGATTGAGCTCATGTTCTCTTGATCCATCCACACATACTGATTATTTTATTTGAGACATACTGATAAGTTTCTTTGAGCCATGGTGTGGGTTTTTTTTTATTCATTTTACTTGAATCCAGCATCTCATATGTCATACATACCCCTTGTGGGCTGTAATTGTAATTATCTCTAGAAAACTACAGTCCATGATCAAGTATCTTACCCGCTATTAGATTAACGAAGGACTCCTCGTTGGTTTCTATTTATGGAAACTGGACAGTTTGACAGAACCTTTTAAAGGAATTATTGGTTTCCACATTAACATTTCACTTTTATACTACTGACAAACCAAGTTTGGGACATAGATTTAGAAAATTAAAACCTGCTACCTCAATTTAAAGGAAATCAGAATGAATGGTGTGTGTTCTCTGGTGCATAGTTCTATAGAAGTAGTCATCTAGGAATTTTAGT
>CM076570.1:353392232-353605862 GCA_034641835.2 Pinus albicaulis | reverse complement strand
ACTGCGTGAGGATGCTGTGACCCCCATTCGCAATTTTTGCCAGTAGACCAGCTTGGACCACCAGAATTCCTATAAATGGCCTAAGGAATTCGTTTTCTACCTATCGTGACCTCTCTCTGCCTCCAACTTACGTTGCTCAAGTCTGAAAGCCCACATTTAAAATTATCTAAGGTTCAGCCCTTTTGGCCCTAGCCCCTCTGTTTTTCTATTCCGCATGACCAAAGGCCGTAACCATGCATTAGGATGAAAGGCGCTGATCAAAATGCATCGGGCGTATTCCAAGCCATCAGATCAAATCATAAAATCGACGGTCTGCAGCCCATCTGTCCCGGTGGTCCCCGCGCTCAAAAACGCTTTATAAAACCAGTAGTATTTATCGCATCGCTTATCCAGGGTAGGCGGTATTCCTCAAATCGTATCGATGCCATACGTTGCACGACACGTGGCTCCGTCACTATTCCAAAACCACCACCCCATCGCGCGTTATAGTTCGGCAGGGGACGTGGCGCGATATGCGCGCAAGCCGTCCGATCTACAGCATCCCATCCGACGGTGATCATTCATCCAAGTTGCTCGCAAGTTAGCATGGGGAAATAGTGCCCCTGGCCCGCCATTCCACTGCCCTCCGATGCATTCTTAACCCTTGATCTCGTTTCGAGATCATATGGCCCAGATCATTCGCATGACCAGTCGTTGACCAAGTCAGTCCTCCACGTCATTCGTTCCCGCTGTCTCGGTGTCGTACCACCTATCCCTTAGTCTTTCCCAACGTGTTCTCTGCCACCCAGACCTATATTGGTTCATTTCTTCATTTCTTATGTATTTCCACGATCGTGGTCGCCTTTCGCCAATCTTCTCTATCGTCACCTCCCTCCGTAACGCTGTATTTCCCACCATTGTTCTGCATCTCTCGACCACCCACCATGCCGCGTTGTCTCATCATGATCCTCACTGTGCTCACCCTTCTGTGCATGGTTTCCTTTAACAAATTCATGGGTTTTGCAGGTTCGCAGCGATGGAGAATTATCATGAATTGCCGCATCCATTACAAGAGCCGAGCACACGTCAAAGGACCATGTTCAGAGCAGATTTATGAAAAATTCCCCGGAAGCCAAATCGACAAGACTCTAATTTAAGAGGCAGGGTTCAAATTTGTCAAACCCTGCAGGGACATTCAAGGCGCCGATTTCACAGATGGAGATATTAATGGGGCAGATGAAGAATATCAGTGTTCAGCAAAGAATTAAAGTCAGGTAGCTGAATATTTTGAGGGCCTTGTCCTAGCCTTTTGAAGCAGAGTACCAAATTGAAGATCCTGCACATCATTCGGAAGATTTATACACAAAAAACAATGCCCTCAAGGTATCATTTCAACAGAGTTTTCTTCCCAGGCAAGGACGGATATTTGTGTGATTTTACTGCCTTACCGTGTCCCGGGAGAGATTTCTACCCAGTGCATTTATTTCAGTTAGCAGGCCACAGAGTACAAACAACACAGCGCCGTCAAGCAGTATGGGCGAGCTCTTCTCCACCATTTTGTTTTAAAGATACAATTAAATGTTCATCACCAACTTCTTTTGCTAGGTTTTAGTTTCTCCTATAAAAACCATGAAGAAATACATTGTAAGGGTTCCAGATTTTTATCAGAAAATTATGCAGTGAAAGACTTTTTGTATACAGTTTGTAAAACTCTTGTATGAAGGCTCAGAGCCCATAGGGTCTCAGTGAGGAGGAGTTCTGTCTGTCAAAGAGGATTCTGGTCTTTGGTATTTCACAGTCTGTAACTCTCTTTTATATGTTATTTAATATATCATTTCATCTCATCCATATTTCCTGTATCATGTTATGGAATGCGAGTGGCTCACTGATTTTTGGTAAGGATTCATCCTAGTTGATGCCCATACTCGGATCAGTCAAGCGCTTTAAATATGGCTCATGCATGATATTCTGTATCATTGCTCATCTAAACTGTGTTTCTACCATATTAGTTGCATTGGGAGGGTGCTTTTAAAATTCTATTATCATGTATGGATTCTTAGATTGGTAAGCCCATGCATGGTGGTATTGTACATCTGGGTATTAGCTCAATGTTAACTAGTATCTTCTCAATATTTCTTTCACTACATACACCTTCTGATAATTTATGTCTGTGAAGTATTTCTGAATCGGCCCGCTTTGCAGTAAACTATCTCTGAATTGTATGTTGCTTTTGTATTAGAGTTATGCATCTTGCCTCTGCAGTATCTCTTTCCCTGTGTCAGTTTTTGAGGGTTTGGTCCCATTCTATTTTATTTCCCTGTTTACAGGAGATAGCATGTGAGCTGAAGCTGACAACTTCACACATTATATTATATTCTCCTTTCTATGCTAAGATGTCCTAGGCACTAGTCTATCACAACTCTAGGCTGTCTCTAGGAGCTACAACATCTTTCTGGTGCCGTTGCCGGGGAAGAATTTGAAAAAATTATAATCCCTGGACCTCGACAAAAATTTATTCACTCTTCAAGTAGGTGAGCATGGAGAGTTGAGAGTTGTAGATCCCTCACCTTGGCGACTCCACACTTGTTATTTGATAAATCTATTTGTAGTCCTGGCTCCTCGCAAGCCACACCTAAGGTCAGATACGTCTAAGCCAAAGACACCTTCAGTGTTTGACCCTGACCAGATTATACATAGAAGAAGTCGGAGGGAAAGGAAATCAGCCCGTTCCCAAATTCCTGAAGTGCCCATAGAAGATTTTCCTTCCTCCTCCTCTCGAGATTCTCAATTGCAAATTCCTGACTCCACTGTGGGAGATACTGATTATTATTACTCAGATAGTCCACCCCGAGAGGGTATCAGAAATAAAAATAGTCTTCATCCTACTCCTGAGGTTGAAGAGGTCAAGGAAGTAACCGAAGTATCTGTTGTTAACAGACCTTTGTTCCCCTCAACCCCTCAAGCTGCAGTTGAGTATATTCCTATTATTATTCATACTCCACTTCCACCTCCTCCTCCTCCTCTTACTCATCAAACTATTGCACTACCTCCACCTCCTCCAATGGCCAATGTTCCGACCTTCTTGATGAATAAATATGCTCCCCTGGCATTACCCCAAGTGTTGAATGATATGCCCTAGGATTATCTGAAGATCTTGCCCAGATTCAATGGGGAAAATGAGATTGATGCTCAAAAACATCTTGAGACTTTCTGCTCCTTTGCAGAAAACTTTAATGTTGAACATTTAGATGTGGTCTTAAGACTGTTTGTGCAATCTCTAGATGGTGAAGCTCGAAAATGGTTTAAGACATTGGCTGGTCGTTCTATTACCACTTGGGATAACATGGAAGACACTTTTCTCAGGAAATGGGGAGAGAAGAAAGATCATGGAAATTGCCTCATTGAATTCAATACATTAAAGAAAAGATACAATGAAGGAGTGTCAGAATTTATCAAGAGATTTAATAAATTGTATCTGATTCTCCCTGCTGATATGAAACCCCATCAAATTGCTGCTAAGGTTGTCTTTGTAGCAGCCTTCGACTCAGAATTTGGTTTCTCTCTCAGAGAAAGAAAGCCCACCACTCTGGATGATGCTCAGGCAGATGAACTAGAGTTGGAAGCAAACTTTGCCTCCACTGGAAAATCAAAAGGAAGAGCTGAGCAGGATACCAGAAGAAGGGGCAAAGAGGAGGCATCCACTTCTAGTTAGGACAGAGACTTAGACAAAATGGAAGAAATGAGAAAATTGATTAAGAAAATGGTCAAGCTTGAACTGGAAGCCAAGAACACAGCCTTCAAAAATTTCCAGAATGCTCCAAACAAGGGTTACAATCCTCAATATAGGAAACCACCCTTGTAAATATTGCCAAGGGAAGTAAAAGAGAAACAAGATCAAGTGCCACACCCATTGTACCTGGAAGGTCCAGTAGATGACTCCACTGAAGATGCTGCCTATGGACTGGAGGATGCAAATCTTGTATTTTCAAATAGTGATGAAGAGGAATGCCCTTGGAAAGGAAATGATGCAGTTGGATGCCCATTGCAAGAAGAAGAAAAGATTAGAGACGTTGAAGAAGCAGAATTTGATCATTATTGTAAACAATTTGATGATTTCATGCAAGCACATTTCAATAGAAGATATGATCTCGGATCTTCTAGAAAGAGGACTCGTACCCAAGAGCAAGAAGAAGATCTCTCCCAAAAGGAAGCACCTGCTCGGGAGGAATCAACAATGCAGAAAACTACCGACAAAGGTAAGTTGCCTCTAAATGAACCTTTGCAGTCTAATGATCAAATTCCTTCCTCCTCAAAAGCTGTCACTTCTTCTAATGCCAAATCTATGTCAAAAGAAGCCCAGCCCCCAGCTGAAAACAAATATTCAAAATAGGTTGTGATAGAAAAATCCCCTCCTGCTTTCAGTCTGCAGAAAGAACTTGAAAAGGTCAAAATCCCAGTTCCCTTGACTGAACTGTTGAAACAACCAGCATATCAATCTCAAGTCACATCTTTCATGCTCCCTCCAGAAGCACCAATCATCCCAGATAGTCTCAACCTTCAAGAAGAAAGACCCATGGTAGTTTTTGGCCCACATGTCGAGGAGGTAGATCCTTCTACTCCTCCCTTCTATGTGTCTCTAGTGATCCATGACTTGCTATTACATAACTGTATGCTAGATTCTGGAGCTTCCCACAATCTTATGCCTCTGTCAGTAATGGAACAACTAGGTTTACAAATCACACGTCCATATAAATACCTCTACTCATTTGATTCCAAAAGAGTTAAATTCTTGGGGATGATCAAAGATTTAGTAGTCAATTTGGCCCAAATCCCAGCAAAAAGTGTGGTAATGGACATAGTGGTGGCTGACATTCCAGCTTGCTTTGGTATGTTGCTATCGAGTTCTTGGGGAAAAAAAATGGTGGATTAATCAAGTTAGATTTAACATATGCCACTATCCCATTTTTTGGTGGCCAAGAGAGGAGACTGTACAGGGAGACTAGGTTTGTCAAGATGGTGACTAAGGCTGAAAATTCTGTGAATTCACCAGTCTACTGTAAGGAAGGAGATTTCACATGCTTGATGCTGAAGAAGATCAATATTATGCTCATGAACCAGCCTTCTGTCAGATCAAGACCAAGCAGCCCTCAGAAAACATGGAAGCAGGAATCTGGACACTCCATTTTGATGGAGCAAATTCGAGGGAAGGAAATGGACCTGGAGTGCTACTGATTTCTCCTGTAGGAAAATGGATTCCTCTATATTTTAAACTAGAATATGAAGCCACCAATAATGTGGCTGAATACGAAGCACTTCTGTTGGGATTGCAGACAGCCAGGAGCATCGGTATACAAAGCTTAAAAGTTCTGGGAGATTCGGAACTAGTGGTCAGGCAAGTCAACAATCAGTGTCAGACCAAACATCCTAGGCTAAGGGCTTATAGGAATGAAGTTTGGGACACGGTAGAGAATTTATTCTTGGAATTTAATGTCCAGTTCATGCCCCGAGAACATAATAGGATGGTTGATTCCCTTGCTGTGGCTGCTAGCACATTTCGACCACCTCAAAACCCTCTTTTAAGATATGAAGTTGAGGTGCGTTATCGGCCTTCAATCCTAGATAATATCAAGCACTCGCAGGTATTTCAAGATGAAGAGAAAATGAAAATATTTCTAGAAACAATAGGAGAATTCTCCAATATGGAGATTGATGATGAAGAAGAGACTGAGTCCGAGGATATTTCAAAGAGAAATTGGAAGGGGAAAGTGGCAGGTAACAAAGTATTGCAGTTAAAAGGAAACATAATACCTAGAGGACTGGTGCCTCTAGAAAGCTTATTTGACAAGAATGATGTATCACTGCAGCCAAGAAAAGTGGTAGAAGAAAATCAGGTTGAAGACCTGAATTTTGGTACTGAGGCTGACCCCAAAATTGTCAAATTGTCCAAGAAGATCCCTGGAAAATATAAAGAGCTATATCAGAAATTATTTTAGTCTTACAAAGATGTGTTTGCATGGTCCTATCAGGATTTAAAAACTTTTGATATCAATATTATGCAACACAAAATTCCACTAAAGGCAGATGCAAAGCCCCATAAACAAAAACTCAGACAAAAAAATCCCCTGTTGCTGCCTTCTATTGAGAAAGAAATTAGGAAGCTGCTGAAGGCCAAGATAATTGTACCATTGAGGTACTCTGAATGGGTGGTGAATCTTGTCCCTGTACGCAAGAAGAATGGAGAAATAAGGTTGTGTGTGGATTTTAGGAATTTAAACAGAGCTTCTTTAAAAGATAATTATCCACTGCCTAAAATGGATCACATCTTGCAGAATGTAGTTGGAGCTACCAGAATTTCAATGATGGATGGATTCTCTGGTTATAATCAAGTGGCTGTACTTCCAGAGGACCAAAATAAGACTGCTTTCACCACACCATGGGGTACATTTATGTATGCCAGGATGCCTTTTGGATTGATTAATGCAGGGGCCACTTTTCAGAGGGCCATGGACATTGCTTTTGTTGGGGAGCAAGATAAATTTTTGGTAGTCTACCTCGATGATATCACTGTATTTTCCAAAAATGATACTGAGCACATTGAACATCTGCGTAGAACCTTTGAGAAATGCAGAAGGTATGGTCTCTCTCTAAATCCTCAAAAGTCTTTATTTGCATTAGAAGAGGGTAAACTTTTGGGACACATTGTGACTAAAGATGGGGTGAAGATAGATCCTAAGAGGGTAGAGGTTATAAATGGTATTGCTTTTCCCAGAAATAAGAAAGAGGTACAAGTATTCCTTGGACGCATTAATTTCCTAAGAAGGTTTATCCCTAACTATGCTGAGATAGTTAGGCATATAACAGACATGCTGAAGAAGAATAATGAGGTAAAGTGGTCCTAGGAATCACGAGAGGCATTTACCAGAATTAAAAATGCTTTTGTAGAAGCTCATGTGCTAACTGGACCAAATTATGATAAACCTTTCATGATTTTTTCTTTTGCATCACCTCATACAATAGCAGGAGTTTTATTGCAGAAAAATGAGGAAGGGTATGAGCAACCTATTGCCTTTTTCAGTCAGGTGCTCCGTGATGCAGAATTAAAGTATAACATATTGGAAAAGCAAGCATACGCTCTAGTGAAATCCCTCAAAGCATTCCGTGTATATATCTTACAGTCTCACATCACTGCATTTGTGCCTGCAGCTATTGTAAAAGATATTCTTATTCAGGGAGACAGTGAAGGAAAAAGAGGAAGGTGGATTGCTAAAATACAGGAATATGACTTAGACATCCGCCCTACTAAGCTAATCAAAGGACAGGGGCTTTCTAGGATGTTATCCGAATCAAAATATCAAGCCCTAGGCATAAATTTGTCCATTATAGCAGGTGAGGAATCTGAGGAGAATGAAGAAAGACATGGAATTGGAGTAGCTTCTCCTGAAACACATACAAAGTACCTCACCAGTCCATGGTACAAAGAGATAGTAGAATATCTCCTTACACTCAGCTGCCCTCCAAGCTGTGATAAAGCTAAATACAAAGCATTACGATTGAAATCACAGAAGTATATAGTCGCCAATGGCCGACTATACTGGCGAGATCCCTCAGGTATCTTACTCTTGTGCCTCACAGAAAATGAAGTAGAGAGTATTATAGCAGAATTTCATGAAGGGATCTGTGGAGGTCATTACAGTTGGAGGGCCACAGCTCATAAAATTTTGAACGCTGGATTCTATTGGCCAAATATTTTTGGGGATGTTTTTACCAGGGTTAGAGCATGTGATAAATGTCAAAAATTTGCTGAGAGACAGAAATCAGCACAATTTCCCCTGATTCCAGTCCATGTGGATGAACCATTCAAACAATGGGGTATTGATTTTGTATGTGAGATACATCCCCCATCAAGTGGACAACATAAATGGATATTAACAGCCACTGATTATTTCACTAAATGGGTGGAAGTCGTACCTGCAAAGAATGCTACAGATACTGTGATCATAAAGTTCATGGAGGAAAACATCATATCCAGGTTTGGCTGCCCTGCTAGGATAGTGAATGATAATGCACAGGCCTTCAAGTCCACAAAGTTCGTAAATTTCTGCTAGCAATACAATATCACACTGAGTCAATCTACAACATACTATCCACAAGGAAATGGCTTGGTAGAGTATTCAAATAAAACTCTGGTGAGGGCCTTGAAGAAGACAATCAATGAAAATCAGAAGAATTGGGATTCCCAATTAAAATTTTCTCTATGGGCTAATAAAATCACCACCAAGAGAGCAACTGGGAAATCCCCTTATGAATTGGTATATGGACGAGCAGCAGTTTTTCCTGTATAGCTGGCATTACCAGTGGCCCGCTTCATGCAAGAAAGCTGCGATGAACCTGATGATATGGTCAGGAGAATCAATCAATTGGTGGAATTAGAAGAAACGCAGGGCCAAGTGAATCAAAGGTTAATATAATATCAAGAGAAAATGAAACACATTTTTGACCAGCACACAAAAGACAGGAAACTGTAGATTGGTGATTTGGTGCTCAGATGGGATATCCGGAGAGCTGAGAAGGGTAAACATGGTAAATTCGACCCCCTCTGGTTTGGTCCTTTAAAAATTTTGGAACAAGGGGGAAATAATACTTTCAGGTTTGAGAATTTACAGGGCGACCTGTTGGATGCCCCTGTAAATGGTCAATTCCTCAAGCCCTACTTTCAGTTCTGATTCAGGCAAAGGCAGCCCGATGTATTATATTGTATATTAGTTTCCTCTTTCACCTTTGTTTTAATAATATGGGTGTCATGATGAATTATGAAGTGAAATGCAGTGGGGCTAAATAGCAGAGTTGACAGAGGTGTATGATCAGGTGGTCTGCGGAGTTCTCGACATGTCCAGGGATGAACGTGCCATCCCCAGGTGGAGCCAATGTTGATCATATCAACCCCCCCCCATTAAAATTATTGGCCATTAGACCCGCTTGGACCTTTCAAATTCCCTATCGTGGCCTAAGGAATTCGTTTTCTACCTATCGTGACCTCTCTCTGCCTCCAAATTACGTTGCTCAAGTCTGAAAGCCTGCATTTAAAATTATCTAAGGTTCAGCCCTTTCGGCCCTAGCCCCTCTGTTTTTCTATTCCACATGACCAAAGGTCATAACCATGCGTTAGGACGAAAGGCGCTGATCAAAGTGCATCGGGTGTATTCCAATCCATCTGATCAAATCATAAAATCAACGATCTGCAGCCCATCTGCCACGGTGGTCCCCGCACTCAAAAACGCTTGATAAATCGGCAGTATTTATCACACCGCTTATCCAGGGCAGGCGGTATTCCTCAAATCGCAGCGATGCCATACGTTGCGTGACACGTGGCTCCGCCACTATTCCAAAACCACCACCCCATCGCACATTATACTTTGGCAGGGGACGTGGCGTGATATGCATGTAAGCCGTCTGATCTATAGCATCCCATCCGACGGTGATCATTCATCCAAGTTGCTCGCAAGTTAGCATGGGGAAATAGATCGCCCGCCATTCCACCGCCCTCCAATGCATTCTTAACCGTTGATCTCGTTTCAAGATTGTATGGCCCAGATCATTCGCATGACCAGTCGTTGATCAAGTCAGTCCTCCACGTCATCCATTCCCACTGTCTCGGTGTCGTACCACCTGTCCCTCAGTATTTCCCCACGTGTTCTCCACCACCCAGACCTATATTGGTTCATTTCTTCATTTCTTATGTATTTCCACGATTGTGATCGCTTTTTTCCAATCTTCTCCATCGTCACCTCCCTCCGTCACACTGCATTTCCCACCATTGTTCTGCATTTCTCGACCACCCACCATGCCGCGTTGTCTCATCATGATCCTCACTGTGTTCACCCTTCCGTGCATGGTTTTCTTTAACAAATTCATGGGTTTTGCAGGTTCGCAGCGATGGAGAATTATCATGAATTGCCGCATCCATCACAAGAGCTGAGCACACGTCAAAGGACCATGTTCAGAGCATAATTATGAAAAATTCCCCAGAAGCCAAATCTACAAGACTCCAATTTAAGAGGCAGGGTTCAAATTTTTCAAACCCTACAGGGACATTCAAGGCACCGATTTCACAGATGGAGCTATTAATGGGGCAGATGAAGAATATCAGTGTTCAGCAGAGAATTAAAGGTAGGTAGCTGAAGACTTTGGGGGCCTTGTCCTAGCCTTTTGGAAATAGAGTACCAAATTGAAGATCCTACACATCATTCGAAAGATTTATACATAGAAAATAATGTCCTCAAGGTTTTATTTCAACGGAGTTTTCTTCCCAGGCAAGGATGGATATTTATGTGATTTTACTAGCTTACCGTGTCCCGAGAGAGATTTCTGCCCAGTGCATTTATTTCAGTTAGCAGGCCACAGAGTAAAAACAGCACAGCACAGTCATTCAGCAGTATGGGCACAAATTTTCCCACCATTTCGATTTAATTACGCAAATTGAATGTTCATCACCTACCTCTTTCCCTATGTTTTCAGTTTTTCCTATAAAGACCATGAAGAAATGCATTGTAAGGGTTCCGGATTTTTATCAGAAAATTATGCAGTGAAAGGATTTTTGCATACATTTTGTAAGACTCTTGTATGAAGGCTCAGATCCCATAGGGTTTCAGTGAGGAGGAGTTCTATCCATCTAAGAGGATTCTGGTCTTTGGTATTTCACAGTCTGTAACTCTATTTTATATGTTATTTAATATATCATTCCATCTCATCCATATTTCCTGTATCATGTTTTGGAATGCGAGTGGCTCACTGATTCCTGGTAAGGATTCATCCTAGTTGATGCCCATACTTAAATCATTCAAGCGCTTTAAGTATGGCTCATGCATGATATTCTGTTCCATTATTCAGCTAACCATACTTCTGCTGTATTAGTTGCTTTGGGAGGGTGCTTTTAAAATGCTATTATCATGTATGGATTCTTAGATTGGTAAGCCCATGCATGGTAGTATTTTCTATCTGGGTATCAGCTCAATGTTAACTAATATCCTCTCATTATTTATTTCACTACATACACCTTCTGATAATTTATTTCTGTGATGTATTTCCGAATCGGCCCACTTTGCAGTAAACGTACCGAATTATGCCGGCTTTTTGTATTAGGATTCGCATCTTGCCTGCGGTATCTCTTTCTGCATTAATGGGTTTACCGGGTTTGGTCCCATTCTATTTCATTTTTGTTTACGGGAGATAGCATGTGAGATGAAGGCTTAAAAATTCATCCATTATGTTATGCTCCTTGCTATGCTAAGATGTCCTAGGCAGTGCATCCACTAGTCTGGAGTTTGTCTCAGGAGCTACAACGCTACGCAAGGATAGGAGCGGATTGATTGGTTTTGTTCGATCTCGTACTCTCAAAATACCTCCAAAGAGGCATGGTAATGCATGAGGCGAGGAAAACGGTGGGCATAATGGCCATGGATATCATACAAAGCACAATATTGGTTGGTGTGAATAGTCTTAGGGGTCTTGGATGTAGTCGAGGAAGAAACAGAGGCTTCAAGGACCGTAGACTCAGGGAATGCAACATTAACCATGGGCTTGATATGAGGCAATTCATAACAATGATGGGTGTTATGAATCACAATATCACACAAAGAAAATAGTGGGGTATGCTTTGGTGGTTGAGAAGGAGTAGGGTCAGTCGGGGCAGCATTGTCTTTAGGTTTCTTCCTGTGAGTTTTTCCCCATTTACCCAAAGCTGTCGCAACAGGAGGAGGTTCTTGTTGAGGTGGCTGAGGCACGGTAGCAGAGGGAGGGGTCATGGGGACCAGTTAAACCAGGGTCAAAGTAATATAAGGTTTGGGCTGATCAGGCAAGGTAGTGGCTGGGGGATTAATGTACCAGATGGGGATTCCCAATGTTGGGCCAGAATTTTGAATGACGGATAAATCACGCTTCCCTAGATAGGTGCTAGTCTATAAAAATAGGTGAAATACTATATGACTATTTTTCCTAACTCAGAATAGATACACAGAAAGGATTGGATTCTTACTTTTTCAGTCGCTTCCAAATGGCCCCTTTTGTCGGTTCTATTGCAGCTTCAAATTCAAGCAGTTTTTGCTGAATGCTTCCTGCAAGAAAGAACACTGAAACAATAGAATATGAAATAATATAGATATCGATTCAAGCTATTTAGCTAAATCAATAAAGCTTAAACCATATACATCAACGAAGATCTTGCAATATGGAAAATCAAAGTCAATACAGATGCATATAGGGAAAAATAAGCAGTACTCTTTATTGAGGATAGAAGGAGAGGTTACAACCAAATGAATGATTTTAAGTGACCCTTCCAAAAACATCCCCAAGCCTCATCACAGTATAAATCTCTCCAGCAGTAGCTATACAAATCTAGCTCTCAATTGAAAATTCTCCAGCATTTCTCTACTCAAATTCTTCCTTCTCAAGAACTTAGATCTATGCTCAATTTATAGATGAACTGTAGGTTGTTTAGCAATAAATGAATTTCCAATAATAGGAAATACATGTTTCTAGCCATGTAGATGTTAAATGGACACTTCGATCCGAAGCTTGACACATGTGAACTCTTCTAGAAGGCACTGGCCAAGTGGAGATTCCTAAACAATGAGAATTTCACTCCCAATGTGACCAACACACCTGTGAATGTTGGGAAGTGCTTTGCAGAGTAGCCTTGCATGGGGCTACCTGCATACGCAACACACTTAGGCCCCTTAGAGCCTGCGTTGGTGAGCTCTCATATGTTATATAATAAGCTTCAAACCTTGGAAACCTTTGCTTGATGAAAGTCTTGCTTGATTTCTCTTGTTCTTGCTTTAGGGCATGTAGCAACTAAAATTATAGGGAATGATAGATCCTTAGTCATTGGTCCTTGAGATGATTCCTAGTTAACCAGGTCATTGGGAATGGTGCCCAAATTGACCTATAACAATTTCCCCCTAAATCATGAGATCCAAATAATAAAAACATTTGATTGAGATGCCTTACACTGTGATGAGCCTGGAGATGAAGTGGAACGGTCACCTAAATCAATCTTACAATACATTACATCATGATATATCCTCTTTAATCATAATTTTTGAGGGTAGGAATTCCCATGTTCAGCACATAAAACAATCTAATAACATGTACATAATTCAGAAGGTCGTCTTCATTGGAATGTTATGTAGATGCAGACATACCTATAGATATGGGCCCATGTTTGGATGACAGTCTGTATGTAAGGTCACCGTACAGATGATGTGTACAACAATCCTAAAATCGCAGCCCATATGGACAAAACTAGATCTGGGGTCTTCTTATCTCATTCACTCGATCATTTAGGTACAAGTCTAGCTATGCGAATATATGATTTGTAGTCTAACACGGAAAGACATCGTTTGATTACCAACCAATTATGTGAGCTTTTAACAAACGCGAGAGAACCATCATTAATGAAAATGGTCCTTAAGGTACTACAGTACATTTCATAAGGCGTGAATAGATGATTTGATGTCGAACACCAAACCAAATCTTTCGGTCAAAGGTCCAGAAGCGAGGATATTGTTGATGCTGTAACAAGCGTCATGGTAATGGAATCTGATGTTTCTAAGTGAACTTCCTAGATATTTATTTGTTGTCGACACGAATTCACCTTATTGAAAAACAAGAGTTATTGATTTCGGAGATAATGGTATGACTTGATATAGCAATTTTCAGGGATGACGGTCATGAGAATGAAGGTTTACGAGTATTGCATAAGGATGAGTCTTAAATCATTGGATGACTTCTCTTGAACATATCAGGGACACTGTAATGAGTTGGTAGCATTGGCCCAAAACTGAAGTGAAGGTATGATGAACCATAGGTGCGAATGAACCGTCAATATGATTATCCAACCCAAATAGTCATGGACATGGAGTGAAAGAAGTGTCATGTTCAAGAGTGACTTGCTACCAAAAAGAATTTTTTCCCACTTTTCCCAAATTTTCCCTGGTCATTTTTCGACTAGTACCTATTTATTTTTTAACAACCTTCAGGAGGATAACATTTTATTGATCTATAATTCAACCCTTCAGGTGAACAAAGTATTGCTATTTTAACAAGTCTAGCTATGAATGAAACTTGATTCTTGCCATGATCAACAAGCCCATCACTATTTATGTTTTAATGAGCTTAATGACAATGATAGCCCAATCCTTTTTCATATTTAGAGAGTTTGAAAAATAGGACGAAAGAAAACTCCATAGTAAATTTGTCTCGTAGACCCGAAAAAGTGTAAAATAATATCTTAGAGAACCTCTTTGGTCATGTTTAACCAAGGTATTCCTTTTTCGTAAATAGTCTATCTTATTCTGAAAGAGGGTTAAGCTTATATTGAGTAGATATCAATTCAATTACTTTTACGAGCTCGAAAAGACAAGTGCTTGGTAATCTTTTCACATTATTAGAGTTTGAAAAGACCTGAAAGAAGACTCTAGGGGTTCCTTTTTCGATGTTATCAAAGCTCAAAAAAGAGATAAAAGCACGCTTCAAATCCTTTTTCATTTTTATCAAAGCTTGAAAAATAAGGAGGAAAAGTATGCTTTGTGGTCAAGTCATTCTTTGAATAAATCTGCACGACTAATCTGTTCATCAATTGTATGTCATATTTCAGAGCAACATCAAATGGACTAAAAATACCTTTTTCATGATAAAAACATTATAAAACCATAGTCATAGCAATAAATTTATTTTGCAAAGAATTAAATGACTATAAAAAGTAGTTTCATTATTCATTTTTACCATCCCATAGTTACCATTTTCATTTTGGAGCTCTGAACCTGATTTTTCCCTCGAAGTTTAGTCGTCAATTCCAGTCATTTCTGTGGATGGATTTCGTCATTGTTTGATCCAGGTTAGTACCATGAACACCCTCTTTCCTTTGGTATTAATTTCATCTCCAATTTCTACATATTTTTAGGGTTTTAAGGCCCCTAGGGTAAATTCTGCCCAAAATGAGGGCAACACACCCCTGAATGTCAAAACCTGCATTGCATAGTAGGTACAGTGAAGGGTACCTGCATATGCAATGCACTGTATCAGCCCAAGGAGTGTGTTGGGTGTAGTTCAAGTTTCTGGTTTTCATGTTGTGCCCAAATTACCTAGTTTTTTGCAATGAATGGAATCTAATGGATCTTATGGTTGTATTTCAGGTTTCCATTGGTTTATAATGACGATTACATGGAGGGAAAGAGAACATGAAGAACAAGATGTGGTTTCCTTGAATGATCTGGGTACTGTAAGAGCCTTAAAGGATTATGGACTACTTAAGTACTTCAAATTGTCAGGAATGAGGCAAAAAATAGAACTCTTGGAATTCTTAGTTCGAGCATGGGATCCGGTGATAGAGGCATTTCACATTAAAAATCAAGTGGTTCCCATAACAGTTGAGGATGTGTATTTTCTCACAGGTGTTTCAAGGAGATGTTTGCCCATTTCTCTCACAGGGTCTACCGTTGGAGGAGATACAGTAAGGGATTATGTTATGCAGTATTTCTATCCAGGGGCAGAACCTAGCAAAGATAAAAAAATAAACATCCGCGATGTCAAGGATTTTCCTTTGAGAACCATCCTTTTCATGATCGATAAAATTGCTGGCACTGTTACACTAAATGTAGCGAACAGATCGTATATGCAGTATGCACTAGAGTGTTTAGAGTCAACAGTATTCAACTATTCTGAAGTTATTCTATCTCAGATAAAGGAACAATTGAACTAAGAAAAGGGAGGAAGGAAGAATAATTTCAGTTATGGTTCAATCCTTATCTCCTTCACTTTGGAACGTATTCCACTGATGCAGCCACAGCATGTAACACTGGATATATCTAGTCGTAGAGATCCTTGAATGCAGAGATGGGTAGAACTTATGGGTTAGCATGCAGGCCAATCGACCAGATTTAGTATTACCAGAAGGAGCTCAGTGGGGTGCAATGGGTAAGAATGTTTTGACCATGTTTTTTCATTTTTATAAGGTTTATACAATGATTTTGTGTTTTGATTTCTTTCCAAGAGTAAACTAAATGTTTGATGTAATGTAGATACCAGTCGTGTTCAACCAGTAGAGGAACCAAAGCGTGAAGCAAATGCACCAGCAGAGAGGGTTGTCGGGAGAGCAGTCCTTCAGGACCTTGATATGGTTGAGACTCTAGCTGAGCTTCAGCAGCACATAGAGGTTTGACCTTCAAAATTCTGGATTGGCAGGTCAAAGAGTTACCCATGCGATTGCAACAACACACTATTAGGGTTCCTAACCGTTGGATGTGGTTGCTCCGTAGGATTGCTAGATCTATAACATGTTACCATGAGCACCACTAGTTTACTTATGACATTTTGAGGTCAGATGACCAATGTGTCTTGGGAATTTTTTTTGTAAAAACCTATAACTATCTATCTATATGATTTCAAATTTTTTCCTATGTTTATTGTGTAATCCTATTCAATGATGTGAATGTTTTCTTCACCTATGTCGCAAATGTCTCTCTAAAACTTGATTAGCTAATGAATCAGTAAATGCATTCAAATTTCTGGGAATATGTTGATATTGAATGAAATCAAATGTCTTTCCAAAAGTTAAAATCTTAGTTACAATCTAAGAAGTGTTGGATTTCTAACAGTATAAACACTAGTAAGTTGTAATACCACAAGTTGTGAGTCTAACCTTATGATTATTGCGGTTAATACCAAACGAAATGGCATCAGAGAGAATTTCGATCAACACGCTATACTCAACTACATTGCTTGTCGATCTACCAATACAAATCCCTTGAAAATTTACTAACTTGCCATTCGGAGTGAAAATGACCATTGCTACAGAGGATAGATTCTACATACTATGACCAGCACCATCAGCATATCCAACAAATGGTTCCAAATATTCAGACATCTATGATGAAATTGTAAAGTGGATTACTAACTTCAAGAAAACTCTAAAAACAAATTAAGATAGTGAATGCAAATCAACATCATATATACAATATAATACAAAAAATTACTACACTCATGATTAAGCATAGTAACATTTCGAATACAACCCATTTCTAGAATGTGCCAATGGAATTCCATCGTAATCAACTAACTCGTAGGCACCCTTAGCAAGAACTCTTTTGACAATATAGGGGCCATGCCACAATGGCACGAATTTCCCTGTGCCTATTACATCAGCTTCTTGATCATAAAGAAGGACCAAGTTGCCCTCTGAGTAGATGCAAGGCTGGACATTTTTGTTGTATTGCGCCTTTATATGTCTATTATGCACTTCGTTGGCCAATTGGTCTTCACGACACGTTTCATCAAGATGGATGAGGTTAAGGAGACAAGCTTCTTCTTCTGAGGTGTCAAGTAACAATTCTATCATGAGTTTTAACAATAATATTTCACGTTGGATTGGTAAGATAGCTTCCAGACCATACACCAATTGAAAAGGAGTAAATCTGGTTGTGTTTCTCACCGAGGTTCGATATGCCCACAAGGTGGAGTACATGATCAAATTCCAGTTCCTTTTACAAACTCCTATCATTTTTTGAAGCATTCGTTTAAGAATTTTGTTAATAACCTCAAATTGTCCATTTTATTGTGGATAATAAGGAGTAGAATTATCATGTGACAATCCTAACTTAGTGTTACAGTAATTTGTCACCGTTCCTACCATTCCCCGTCCCGCACAATGGAGGACCCATTTCGTGACCTGTGAACATTGTCATGCCTTGAAAACATCATCAATGCATTCCTCTAAGCATGAGCTTCATTTTCCCTAAAGACATCTCCTTGCAAAATCATGAAAAACATCCCTTTTTGCATTGGCGCGGGCAGACAGTTCAGTACTCGCGCCAATGGGGAAAATCCTGCAAAGAGGTCGCGCCAACTGGCGCTCTGTCCCAGAGCAGTAGTCGCGCCACCCAATTTAAGGACTATTTTTTAAATAAAGATGGCGGAAGTTGAGTTCCAACAAACTCAGAAACCATTGCCTATCTTGAGTTGGGAGGTTTGGCTGCGGGAGTTCTATGGAAGGGAAGTGGTTTTGCCACATCCCATGGAACCTTCCTTGTTGATAGGGCCAATCCCATAATAATAGGGATCCCAACTCCCTCCTTCCCCATCTATAAAAGCCTGCTCAAATCCATGGCAAGCTAGTCTTGAAGTGCCTAAGCTTTGTATCTCCATATTCCCGAGAGCCTTTGTGCTGTAAAGAATCCTCTCTTTCCCTTAAGGCCGACTCAAGTAAGGAGACCATTGTCACGAGACTCCGGAGAGGTTTTTCCCTTTCCTTGGCGAGCTTTGCGAGACGTGGATGACCGGAGACCCGTCCGAAGGAGACTGCGACGTCAGAACTTGGTTGTAATCTTTCTTCGTTTATTATTTAATAGATGATTATGATTATGGTTCCACTCTATTTTCCATCATGTTAATGTGAGTAACGTCCTTTCTGACTAATGTTTAGTTACGTATGCTGGTTTCTATGCTTGTATCTGTTCGTTTCTTCCATGTGCAGGTGTTCATCCGCGGAGATCGTGGAAGGATTGTGATCTGTCGGGGCTGAAGGACGGGGACATTTCTTCTTCATATTATAGCGTTGGAATCCAGGTAGGCTTCTATTCCTAGTCTTTCCATTCGTAACTAGGAGCTTGCGTCATAACATTGCTTGATTGTTGCTAGACCCCTGCTGGGCTAGTAGGGATCGCCTCTGTCCGCAGAGGGGATTTACCTCCTCAACAAATTGGCGACTCCGCTGGGGATCGTCCGGTTTTCATTGTCTCGTTTATGTTGTCTCGCTTTGATTGTTTTATGTTTTTCCTTGCTTGATGAACCTTCTGGGTTGGATTCTTTCATTGTTTTTGCTTCTTGGTTTGCTTAGCTTGCATTGGTCTGCTTCTGGAGTAGCTTGTTTTTAATTTTTGGCTGAGAAACTCGACTGGCGCGGTTTTTAACCCGACAGTCGCGCCAATTGGCGCACGTTGCCTTTGTCTAGCCCGCGCCAATTGCTTTCTGGCGCCAGTTTCACCCTTACAGTCGCGCCACCCCTGTAAGGTTTTTGAGTTTCCTCATTTTTGAGCTCTCTGGATTTGATCGGTGTTTTTCTTCTTGATTTTCCGACTGCCTGAGTGTGTTGGAGTCCTGTTTGACTGGGAATTCACCTCTGTCCTTTGGTTGTTTGCTTTTATCTATCGATTTCACGTTTTAAGCCCTAGGGCATCTAGTGGCTTGGTGTATCGAGCCCTCCTTGGGAGTTTTGGTGTTTTGATTGTCCTGTCAACTGTCTGATTGATTCTCCACATCCTCTAAGTAGTTGTTCATTGTTTTGTTGCAATTTTTGGGTGATTGTTCATTCCTTCATTCGAAATTCGTTTGGTCTTGCCTTGGACCTAGATCACACGGTCCATTGGAAGCTTTTGAGTCTTTTCTTCGTTTTGAGAGACTTTGGTCGATTTGAGGATCTGATTGCTTGTGTTGTTGAGTGAAATCTGTTTGTTTCGCTCTCTTGGAAATCGTTTCTCAAGTTGTTCCGTTTGTTTTCAAGTTTATTTAGTGCATATTAGCTCTTAAACATTGAAAATTAAAAAAAAAAAAAATCTCTTTTGCTTTTGTTAATTAGTGCAAATTGTGATCTTTTCCATATCGCTAGTGATTAGTGTTTTGAATGAAAAGTTTTCAATTGCATTAGTTGCATTAGAGATCTCATTGTTTGTCTTCCGTTCATTTCGTTTGTGTAAAAGCTCTCAACTCTTCTCTAATTAGTTTTCATCGAACGAAATGTTGCACTGTGGCATATAGCTTTGCATTTAGGAGTCTTTCGAGACACTACATACGATAGGGCCTGGAAATTGAAACTTAATTGAAGATCAACTGTAAAATTTATTTCAATTAACCTAAGGCAACATTGGAACTTAACGAAACATATTTAGAAAGTCTAGGCTAGAGACGTGTTCCGGCGTCGTTAAACCTAGCAGCTGTCGTTCGCCTGTTGGCTTTAGACAGCACTAGTACGGACTTGCGCTCCCCGTACCGTCGCGTATATAAAGGGAGACCCCTCTAGGTTTTCAATCCTTTATCCACGGGAAGCCGACTCTGCCGCCCTATACCCGTGATACACCGAACACAGCATTTGGGGAGACTACCTGCACGTACGGAAAGTCCTTGGTCGATTTTTGTTTCATTATTGAAACCAAGGTGTATATTGCAGTTCACGGATATTTGGTACACCTTTTGTGCCTAGTTTTTCCTGAGCAGTCATTTGGTCTTTTCTGACTCCCTAAAATTGAAAAGACCGTCAAGCGCTTGTCCTTTCACGCTTGTGTCAACTCTGAAAGAGATAGAGTCATATTTTTATCGTTTCTCGACTCTTAAAATATGAAACAGTAAAATTTCTTACTTTCCAATGTGGTAAAATTAATCGCCCACGATTACACACCCATTTAGACATTGCTTGTTGACCGTTTGATCGTGTGTCTTAACTCGTTTTCAGCCCGTGTGTGTGTTTGCTCTTTTCTTCTAGTCTTTTGCCACAGTGGCGGAACCATCGGTTTCGTCTACTAGTAGTCCTTACACGGACGATTCTTCAGAAGTTTCTCAGCCTTCTGTTGAATCACAGCAGCCTGTTGTTTCCGAGTTTCCTGACGGGGGACCGGTTCTCGCCGAGCAACCCTTTGGAGGACCAGTTGAGTTCAATTGGCCCTTTTCGGACCCTGTGTCTGAACTGAGATTAGGAGCTGATTTCCTTTCTCTTACATCGGGTTCACCGTTTGTTGCTGCTGTTTTTCCTCCTAGTCCTCGCCGTCTTTTGCGTGATTTAACGACAGGATCAACCATGAGTGATTCTGGTGAGGAAATTCCTGGTGAAGACTATCAGCGCATCCCGCGTAGATTGTTTGAGGGAGACGACTCTGAGCTGGCTACCATGTCGTCAGCCAGTCCTTCTTTACCACAGGGATATAGATCTCTGGGTCAGATCATTTCAGCTGCAGCCTCTATGGGAATATCATCTCCTGCTTCGAGGCCAGCTGTCACTACACCCGGGGTGTCCCCTTCGACGCCCGTCACTTCTGTTCCCGTTCGGCCCACTGTTTGTGTGGCTGCCTCTTCTTCTGTTGTCTCGGCTACCAGGGCTGGGCCAACTCCTGAAGATGTTTATCTAGCTACTGCTATACCGGAGAATATCTCTCCGGAGGAGTATCGATTGTTTTTGCAACAAGCGAACGCCGGATCTGGACAGATTCCCCAAGATCCTTATCGATCTTTCTTTTCGCACTATGCACAGGATGACACTCCCGTGTATGCTTTCCCAGGTCAGTTTGACGAGCACGGGGAGGTTTTGCGCCTTCCTGCTCCTGAGGCTTATCTGTATGCTCAAGGTTTACCGTACAACCAGGCTTATAACCCGCAGGGACAGCCTTTCCAAGGCCAACCTGCAGGCCAACCTGGCTATTTGTACGACCCACAGGGACAGCCCATCCAAGGCTACTCTGCGGGCCAGCAAGGGCCATTGTACAATCCGCAAGGACCATATTATAGCCCTGCTGGTCAACCTGCTCAGCCTCAGCCGGGGTATCAACCGAGACCGGCCTATGGTCCTGGGGGGAAAATCCAGCCTTCTTTACCGATGCAACCGCAGTATCCTGTCGTCTCTAACGTTGCATATCAGCCAGGACCACCCTATGGTTCTGCTTCAGGTCAAACTAGTTTCCAGCAAGCACCTGGTCCTGTTCCACCACCAGGCCAACCGGCTCATCCGGTACAACATGGTGTCCCGCCTCCAGGCCAGCCGGCCCATCCGGTGCAACCTGGGGCCCACTTACAACTTGGTCAACCTGCGCAACCAGCGCCGCCTGTTTATCCGGGCCAACCTGGTCATTCAGGCCAGCCCCCTCACTCGGGTCAACCTGTTCATTCAGGGCAGCCCTCTCATTCCGTTCACTCTGCTCAACAGCCTGTTCATTCAATGCCGCAGCCAAATCAACAGCTGCGCCCTACGTACCAGGCTCTGCAGAGTTCCACTTATCAGCAGCCTACTCATCCTCGGAGTGGTTATTATCCTCATGGTCAGTCTCAACCGAACTATAACCACTCTGGAGGCTCTCAGTATCATCCTCCTCCACCCGGTTCTACCTACGCTCAGCAGCCAAATCCAAACGCTGCTTATACAGGGCAGACGCCTAATCAGGGCCCGAACCCTGGTTATCAAGCCCCGCACTATGGTTACCAGAATCCAAATCAGTCTGGTTATACGAACTATGCCCCCTACAGTCAAAATCCTTCGGGACAGAACCCGTGGGGGCAGGGATATTCACAACCATCGTGGAGCATGGGTACCGGACCTCATCCTGGGACTGGCATGGCAATTAACCCTCCATTGCCGTTCCTGGCTACCTTGGAACTGCCGGACGTCTCAAAGTTGACCAATGATCTGATTTCACATAATCCATATTGGCCTCTGGTTCCCACCAAGATACCAGGTGATTGTCCCAAGTTTGAGGGCAAAGCTGGCGAAGACCCCCAGGCGCATGTGATGACGTATCACCTCTGGTGTTCGTCCAACTCTTGGGTCGACGATTCGATTCGTTTGCATCTTTTCCAGCGTACTTTAACAGGAGCTGCTGCTAAATGGTACATAGAACTATCCCGTGGTATTTTTCAAGATTTCAACTCGTTAGCCATGGCTTTCCTCACGCATTTCAAGTTACCGGTCCAGTATGAGGCCGGGACGCACCTCCTGACTTCTCTGAAGCAGGACACGGCCACTCACATCTCGGATCACATCCATGAGTGGCGGCGCCGTCGTCGACTGATCAAGTTTCACATACCTGATCAGATTTTGACCCACTGGTTCACCACCTCCTTTGTGAATAAGATCGCTCAGGATATCGCGATGGGAGCGTGTGTGACGGAGGAACAAGCTATCGCGCGTGCCCAGTACCTGGATCTTGTCTATTCGCAGTCTGGCACGCTTTATGACATCTTGACTGATGCTCCACGGCCCGGAACCACTAAGGCTCTACCTACCCCTACGGTGGATGGTGTCATTGGTTCCGTTTCTCAAAATTCGAAGAAGTCTTCGAATGGGAAGCAGAAGGCTAATTCTTCCAACAATACCTCTGCTAATCCCGCCCCATCTGATTCTGGTAAAACCGCGGAGGTGAATGCCATCCAGGCCAATCCTGCGGACAAATCCTCCAAGGGGAAGAAGAAGGGCAAAGGCAAATCAAAATCTGATGCCCCAAAGCCGGAATCTAAATCTCGAACTGACGATGGCTCCCAACGTAAGCCGAAATTCCCTTGCCTCATCTGTGAAGGTGACCATTACACTAAGGATTGTCCACGACGGTCCGAGGTTAGTCAACTTCTTAAAGGCTCTAAAGGGACTCCGGTTGTTTTAAAAGAGCCATTTCCATCTCAGCAGACCCAGATGGTCGAACAGGCGTCACCATCTGCACCGTTTGGGTCTCAAGTTTTCATGATGAAGACTAATGCACCTATCACTATCGCTACGCGGTCGAAGGATTACAATGAACCACGGCAGGCGCCCGGGAAGGCAGTTGCGGAAGGGCCGCCTCCCCCACCTGCCTCCGGTCCATTGGAAATCGAGAAGCCGACTCCCGAACCCGTTGTGAAACCACCTCCCAAGGGTGTTCTTCGAAGATCCTCTTATAATCCAAACGCTCGTGCCGCCCAACATTACAGTATTGTTGAGGATCTGGCACAGGCGCCATGTGCTATGTCCGCACTTGAGGTTCTTCAAAGTTGTCCTTCACAACAGAAGGCTTTACTGTCTGCAATCGGTGGTATCGATCCCGCCGACTCGAGCCTTCTCACCTTCGATCTGGAGAATTTTACTCCCCGGCTTCCACATCAAATTGCTTTGGTCATTCAAGTTGGGATTAATGGTCTGAACATTCATAGGGCCGTCGTAGATGAGGGTGCATCTACTTGCGTTATGTCCTCCGCTTGCTGGAAGGCCATCGGCTCTCCAGCCTTGTCGTCAT
The DNA here is from genome assembly GCA_034641835.2 of Pinus albicaulis. NCBI lineage: Eukaryota > Viridiplantae > Streptophyta > Pinopsida > Pinales > Pinaceae > Pinus > Pinus albicaulis. The sequence goes on along the minus strand of CM076570.1, from coordinate 353,581,872 downwards.
CTCCCAATGCCCTTGAGGCATTTGATGGTCGGGAGTCTAAACCCCTGGGAGTTCTCGAGAGTCTTGCGATCACATTACAGGGAAAAACTATCAACGTGGAAGTAGAAGTGGTTGACGCTAAACTCAACTACAACATACTTCTTGGCCGCAGCTGGACCCATGCCATGCTCTGCGTGCCGTCTACCGTCTTTCGATTCATTAAGTTCCCTCACGAGGGCAAGATTGTCACAGTAGATCAGTTGTCATTTTTCACCTCTAGCTCTGAGAACAATGTACCATACGTGGATCAAATTCCGAATCCCCGAGACAGTATAGGACCTGGTCTTTTCAAAGACCCAGTCCTCATGGGTATATTCCCCACACCGCCATCGAATACCGCTCAAGTCAACATGTTGTCCAGGACTGATGACCCCTGGCTTATTCCTACACCTGAGCAGGTATATGAGTTTGGAGAATCCATGCCTTTAACGCCAGTAGAGATCAGCTACTGTGAGATTGTTGCCACATCGGACCCTCCACCTCCTCAGCATGCTCCGATGAGCATGGCTCTCGACGTCTACTCGCAATCCCCCTGGCTTGGTCAGGCTGATTCCCCTGATCCTCTCAGAGAGAATTTTCCTTCAGATGAGGCTATCATTGAAACCATGTCTCTTGAGGAGCTGCCCTGGGGCGATGGACATCATCGCTCCTCGTTTATGCCCAGCTTGGGGGCAATGACTGATTGTCTAGAGCGCTATGCTACTCAGGTTCCTTCCCCTCCTCTTCAAACACCGATCTTGATGCACGAGGTCTTTTCGGAGGGTAATCTGAGTAACATTACTCAAACGGTTCCTATCAACATCTCTGTTAAACCAGGGATTGTTGAGAACATTCATGTGGGTGTGACCTGTTCTCCCGAGGAGATTCAGGTCTATACGGAACTTTTCAAAGAATTCAGAGATGTTTTTGCATGGTCCTACGAGGAAATGCCGGGAATTGATCCTAGTATTATCGTGCACGAGATTCCAACCTATCCAGGTGCGAAACCCGTGCGCCAACGCTTGCGTCCCATGCATCCTCGGAAAGCCGCCGCTATCAAGGCAGAGGTTGAAAAACTTCTGAACGCAGGGTTTATTTATCCTATCCCCCTTACAGAATGGGTGTCCAATATCGTCCCTGTTGATAAAAAGCAGGGTACCATTCGAGTCTGTGTGGATTATCGCGATATCAATCGCGCCTGTCCTAAGGATAATTATCCCACTCCGTTCATCGACCAGATCATCGACGAATGTGCCGGGAGTGAGATCTATTCCTTAATGGACGGTTTCTCAGGTTATAACCAAATCAATATCGCACCTGAGGATCAACATAAGACCACATTCATCTGTCCGTGGGGCACTTTCGCATACAAAAAACTCCCGTTCGGCTTAAAGAACGTTGGCGCCACGTTTCGGCGTGCGATGTCCTACGCTTTTCATGACATTCGCCATATCGTTCAGCCTTATCTGGACGACTTGCCAGCCCATTCGGGTAAGCGAGAGGACCATCCTGAGCATCTCCGCCAGATATTTCTTCGTTGCAGACGCTACAATATCAGGCTCAATCCTCATAAGTGCGTCTTCTGCGTTGATTCTGGCCATCTTTTAGGCTTTATAGTCTCGAAAGACGGAATTCGCCTTGACCCTCTAAAGGTTGAGGCCATCGTAAATCTCCCATCACCCTCCTCCCTGTATCAGTTACAGAGTCTACAAGGGAAAGCGAATTTTCTTAGGTGCTTTATCCCGAATTATGCCGAGGTGGCCAAAGGATTCACTCGTTTGTTAAAGCAAAATGTTCCCTTTCACTGGGACGAAATTGCTCAAGAATCCTTTGAGAAGCTGAAGACATTGCTAGTCAATGCTCCGTTGCTTCGTCCTCCGGACTACCACCGCGACTTTACTTTGTATCTAGCCGCCGCATTTAGCACCATCGCCATGGTCTTGGTGCAGGATGATGAGAACGGTGATGAACATGTTGTTTATTACCTGTCTCGGAACCTTCTCGACCCGGAAACGCGTTATGCACATGTCGAGAAGTTGGCCTTAGCAGCCGTACACGCCGTACAACGCTTTCGCCATTACATCCTTTTGCGTACGATAACAGTGGTTTCAGACTGCAACCCTATGACGTATATTCTTTCTAGACAATTACTAGGGGGAAAGTACTCCAAATGGATCGTCATCCTGCAGGAGTTTGACTTGGAGTTCACCACTGCCAAGTCAACTAAATTACTGGTCTTCGCGGATTTGATATGTTCTCTCCCTACAGACTCTGTTCCTTCACACTCAGAAGATCATATACCGGACGAAACGCTGTTTCTTATTGATACTCGTGATCGTTGGTACGGTGACATCATAGTGTATCTTCAGACCACGACATTTCGGTCTGAGTTGGATAAAACTGCCCGTCGTCGGATTCGGCACCAGTCCCAACCCTACCGTATCGTAGGAGATACCTTATATCGCATTGGAGTAGATTCGGTGCTCCGACGATGCCTTACCTTGGAAGAGGCTGAGAAAGTCTTAAATGACTGTCACAGTGGCGCCTGTGGCGGACATATGTCCGGGTATGCTACTGCCCAGAAGATTCTACGGGCAGGTTATTTCTGGCCTTCTATATTCAAGGATTGTATCACTGCAGTCCGAAAATGTCATCCATGCCAGATTTTTCAGCGCAAGATGCGCGCGCCGCCATTGCCATTGCATCCCGTTATTACCGTCGGCCCTTTTGCGAAATGGGGCATGGATTTTATGACGTGTAACCCTCACTCGGCCGGGGGGCATGCGTATATCATTGTCGTCGTCGACTACTTCACTAAGTGGGCCGAGGTGATGCCTACACTAGCTGCTGACGGGAAAACGGCTGCTCAATTTATATTCAACCACGTTATTGCACGGTTCGGGGTTCCTCAAGCCATCGTCACTGATCACGGTACTCATTTTCGCGATTACATGATGGCGGAGCTGACTTCAATGTTGGGCTTGCGTCACGACAGCTCAACACCATACTACCCTCAAGCGAATGGTCAGGTTGAAGCGGTGAACAAGGTTTTGGTCACTATGCTTCAGCGAACAATTGGGATTCATAAATCCAGTTGGCATCTCCAACTGTTCTCAGCTCTCTGGGCATACCGAACATCTGCTAAGAGTGCAACCGGATTCACACCATTCCAATTGGTGTACGGTCTGGAAGCTACTCTGCCGGTTGAATGTGAAATTCCTTCGCTTAAATTAGCTGTGGAGCTCTTACCGGATACTTCTCCTGAGGAAGAACGTCTTCTGTATCTCGAACGGTTGGATGAAACCCGTCGTCTAGCTTCTTTGATCATCGAAGCACAAAAGAAGAGGGTCAAAACTCATTTTGATCAATCTGTTTCTCCCCGTTCTTTCATCGAAGGAGACCTCGTCCTCTTGTACGATCAGGCACATGATAAGCTTGGAGCCGGTAAGCTCCAGCCGATGTGGCACGGGCCTTATATAGTAAAGCGCGTTTTGAAAAATGGGGCCTACGAGCTTATAGACTACGAAGGAGTTCTGCTGGCGCAGCCCAGGAATGGGCTGTACCTTAAAAAGTACTATGCCTGAAATGATTTCTTGGTGTGGTGTGTGTACATAGGTGTGTGATTGTCATTTGTGTGCATGGTGTGGTGTGCTTTGTAAACATCTTTCTGCTGATCGGGTCTTCCTGGTTGTGCAGATGTCTATTCATCCATTTGTTGGTTTTGCAGATGGTGCCTCCCGCAGTACCAGGAATCTGTCTTCCGCAGCCTGGGTAATCTACGATCCTGCTGGTGAGTTGATTGACCTGCAAGGTGTGTGTTTAGGACGTACCACGAACAATATCGCGGAATATAGTGCCGTGTTGGAATTATTAACCGAGGCAGTAAACCTTGGTATTCGTGAATTGCTCGTGTACCTAGATTCACAACTTGTAGTGTTACAGCTGAACGGACACTATTCGGTAAGGAACCCGTCCATCTTACGTCTGTATTTGCGTATTCGATTACTGGAAAGGAATTTTGACTACATTACATATCATCATATACCCAGGCATTTGAATACATTAACAGATGCAGTAGCGAATTTGGTATTAGACAGACATTTGCGCAATTTATAAATCATCATCACATGTAAAGAAAGACTCATCCAGAAATAGATATGTATATATATAGATATCGAAATGTTTACATAGAGTGTGTCACATAAAACTCAAAAAATATACATAATCGTCTTAGTACATCCGGAGACGCTATGTCTCTCAAAAAATAGGTGTGGTATAAATCCTAAGGACTAATCTGCATGGTGCTCATGATAGCACGTGACTGCACGCACTAAGCGCCTCAGGATTCGGTGGATCCGACTCGGGACTCCCACCGTATGGCGCTGGTATGCCATCGGTACGTCTGCTAGCCGAGCATAGTCTGGAATCTCGTGGGCAATCCCCTCGAGGTTCTGGATCAGTTCATCTCCTCCGGTGCCTTCTCCCTGGATCTTAGGGGCGAGTTGTGTCCTTCGGGAGATTGGAGACATCCCGGCTGGTCTCTCAGGTCCCACATCTGCATGCATTTATAATTGTGTTAAGACGAATGTGTATTTACAAAAAAAACATATAAGCATAAAATCAAAAATATGAGGTCTTACCCAGATCCTCGTCCCAGTCATCTCCTTCTGGTAGTGGGAGATCTGGGTCCCCGGTAAAGTCAGTTCCTGAATAGGGCCAGTCTTCCACGACAATCAGCTGGCGCCGTAACCACCTAAAAAACTCTGGCCTCCAGGACATCTGTTGGCCACCTCCAGATCTGGGCATCAATGCTGCCCAGCGAACCATTCGTGGCTCTCGTGGTATCGGACTCGCCACTGCGGCCCCTTGGCCCTGGAAGATTGGTAAGCATTCCAGAATGAACGATACCAAGATGGAACCATAACCGAACTGTTTCAGTTTCCCCTGTTTGCACTTTGTGAGCTGCCTTTTCATGTTGATAGTTACTGCTTCTGCCCAGTTGAACAGTAAGGGACCCATGCATTCTGAGGCCAACAGGAGTTGGGTCTTCGTGGCCTCGTGCGGAGCCTGCGACCCAGCAGCCCACGTAATGGTATGGAGAACTACTCTCAGTGCTAGATCAGGAATAGTGTGGATATCCACCTTCTTGCTTCCTGATCCTGTTTGTGCCCCTCGGCACACCCGTGCCATTACTTCTTCCATCTTTTCCCCAGATGGTCTGCTTCCAGTCAGTACAGGGATTGGACCTCTGCGAGACAATCCAGTGATGAAATAAACATCGGTGACCTCCAGTTCTAACACCTGGTCTCGTAACCTGAACACCTGTTCATTTTCATCCCAGATATTGATTAGATATTGGAGGAGCTCGGGTTGAGCTCGTAAACATGGCGTGAGGAAGAAATTTTTCAATCCACAGTCTCTAAGTGCATTCATGCAAGCTTGGCTTTGCATGGCCTGTTCATCCTCTTCTTCGTGCTCTCGTTCCTTCCATTCGATTTCCATTTTGAGTGATTATCTGCATTCACATGGTCAAAAACCCTTAGTTAGATCTTTGATGAGCTTCAAATTCCAAGCAATTTGGTCTAAATGTCGAAATCTTGGAAATTTGGGGCGGAATTTAAGGTTCGCCCATTGTATGGTACTGTAAAAAGAGCTGTGATTAAGGTGCCCGAAACCCGCGCCAATGGGCACAGCCCTAAAATTTTAAGAGTGGCCTCATAGAACTGATTCTTAAGGGAAAATCATTAAAAAATGAATGAAAATGTAGAGCAAGGGAACGCCTTTTACCTGTGACAGACGAGAAGCTGAATGGTTGCCTGGATTGGTCGCAATCGTCGACGAAAGTTTCTGCTCCAAATGGACCACTGTTGCTTTCTACCAAGGTAAATAGTAAAAGTAATTTTATTTTTACCAATTTGACATATTTATAACTTTTTCGACGTTAAATGAGTTTTAAAAAGTTATTTTTATCAAATATTTGCATATGTATGTCGAAAATGGATTTTACGCTTGCTTGGTATGTGCAGCAGCAGGTTTTTGCGACTTAAACGATGGAAACGAGTTGTATTTTATACTTTTTCGGACTCGGTAAATACACGAAAAAGTCACTCTGGAGTCATCTTTCAGCTCTTTTCTGACTCTCTAAATATGAGAAGATTGCCGAGGCCCTTGTCATTTCGATCTCGTTAAAATGGACACGAATCGACATCCACCCAGTATAAGTTTAACCCTTTTTCGGGCTAGGATGGATTGATTACGAAAAAGGAATACCCTAGCCTATCGCGACTAGGAGGTTTTCCCGGATATTGTTTTCTACCTTTTCGGATCTGGGGAACTATTTACGAAAAGGGACCTGTGGAGTTTTCTTTTTCGTTGTCTTTTCAAACTCTCTAAACATGAAAAGACGCCGAGTTCTTCCTTTGTCAGACTCGTTAAACCCTGATGACATCGGATCTAGTCGAAATGACGTTCTCCGAGTTCCTCCTTCCTAGGACTCGTTAAATGCACTAGGATGGATTCGCTCGAAGGGCGGACTTATATTACAAGCATATGCTATCCCCTTCAAGCTTGTTATCAAAAATAATTGGGGTACTCGCCAGAAATGGTGGGGGAAAAAAATGGAACCATCGTCGTTGTCGTCGGCAGTATGTCGCTCTTGAACATGGCACTTGTCTGCATTCGTGTCGGGTTGGGGACATCTCATCTCGCTGCTTCGCTTTGCCTCCGTGGGTTTGGGTAATCTCTTTTGACCTCTCATCTGTTCACTACCTCGTCGCCATGACCTCTGATCCGTTGATGTCAAATACTGCCAAGTCCATTGTCGTGCCGTTCATGTGTTCAAGAGAAGTTGGCCTCTGCAAATATCAACCTTCCTCTGTTTCTCATGCAATCCTGATTCACAACAAAACATCATGTTCCTCTGTCTCGTGTCGATGATGTGGGAATCATTATGGCCCACCTTCGATCAAGGTCACTTCCTGTCGACATCAACTCATTATCCGGGAAGTTGGTCTAGAGACTCTTGATGGTACCTTGGAGCCTGCATGCCTCAATGGCAGGTTCGTCGCATTCGACGTGAGGTTTACATCATTGACCTCCGATCGAGTGATTCTGCGGGTGTTCGACATCAACTCATTTATTCACGCGCCGTAGATTGTACCTGTAGTACCTTGAGGGCCATTGTCATTATTGGTGGTTCTTCTCGCGTCTGTTAACAACTTTCATCATTGGCTGGTAATCAGACGATGTTCTTGCATGTTCGACTTCAGCTCACATATTCACATGCTTGAACTTGTACTCTGTTGGGTCGAGATGGAGCGCGAGACCCTGGATTGTGTCTGTTGTAATCCAGGCTGCGATTGTGGATTATTATCATTATGTACATGACTCACTGATTGGATGGCTGCGACCATACCTGAGTCTATTTATTTGATCTTAGTTGGATGGCTGCGCCCATGCCCTGGATCCGGATTATAGCATACTCTGTTTCGGATGGCTGCGTCCATACCACTTATACATCATGTACTTGAGATATCGGTTGTATCTTTCTGCGCAGGTTTTCCGACGGCGGGCCTTCAGTTGAACATGTTCTCGTAAAGCATTTCACCCCTCTCTCTCTCGGGCCTCATACTTTAGGGGGCATCTGTTACACAGTAATTTGTCACCGTCCCTACCATTCCCCGTCCCGCATAATGGAGGACCCATTTCGTGACCTGTGAACATTGTCATGCCTTGAAAACATCATCAATGCATTCCTCTAAGCATGAGCTTTATTTGCCCTTGAGACATCTCCTTGCAAAAATCATGAAAAACATCCCTTTTTGCATTGGCGCGGGCAGGCAGTTCAGTACTCGCGCCAATGGGGAAAATCTTGCAAAGAGGTCGCGCCAACTGGCGCTCTGTCATAGAGCAGTAGTCGCGCCACCCAATTTAGGGACTGTTTTTTAAATAAAGATGGCGGAAGTTGAGTTCCAACAAACTCACAAACCATTGCCTATCTTGAGTTGGGAGGTTTGGCTGCGGGAGTTCTATGGAAGGGAAGTGGTTTTGCCACCTCCAATGGAACCTTCCTTGTTGATAGGGCCAATCCCATAATAATAGGGATCCCAACTCCCTCCTTCCCCATCTATAAAAGCCTGCTCAAATCCATGGCAAGCTGGTCTTGAAGTGCCTAAGCTTTGTATCTCCATATTCCCAAGAGCCTTTGTGCTGTAAAGAATCCTCTCTTTCCCTTAAGGCCGACTCAAGTAAGGAGACCATTGTCGAGAGACTCTGGAGAGGTTTTCCCTTTCCTTGGCGAGCTTTGTGAGACGTGGACGACCGGAGACCCGTCCGAAGGAGACCGCGACGTCAGAACTTGGTTGTAATCTTTCTTCGTTTATTATTTAATAGATGATTATGATTATGGTTCCACTCCATTTTCCATCATGTTAATGTGAGTAACGTCCTTTCTGACTGACGTTTAGTTACGTATGTTGGTTTCTATGCTTGTATTTGTTCGCTTCTTCTATGTGCAGGTGTTCATCCACGGAGATCGTGGAGGGATTGTGATCTGCCAGAGTTGAAGAACGGGGACACTTCTTCTTCAGATCATAGCGTTGGAATCCAGGTAGGCTTCTATTCCTAGTCTTTCATTCGTAACTAGGAGCTTGCATCATAACATTGTTTGATTGTTGCTAGACCCCTGCTGGGCTAGTAGGGATCGCCTACGTCATGAGAGGTTACCTAGGGTGAGAGAGCCTCTCACATTTTCTTACAATTGTTTCCAACTCTAGAGGAGTTTGATCTTGTTCCTTATGATTAATTTCATTCATCAAATTTGTAAAATTTGATTAATGAAATATATGATGAATTAAAAGTTCTTCAATAAAAATATTAACCTTTCCAACAACATTACAAAGCCTCTTGAACTATTCAAATTAACGTTAAGCGAGGATTGAATTTGCCTTTGGAATCATATCACTACCTTTCGGTCAAGGTTTAAACCTTCAAAATATGATAGCATAATATGCATTATAAATAGTTCAAAGTCCTGGGAATCGATATCCAAATTTGAAGCTTTATACAACATTTAAAAAAGTGTAATTTTTGTAAGTTGTGTTTTAAATAATATTTAATACCCCGCCGGTCCCACATATCCAATGATCAATAAAAAATTACCAATGAAAAGAACGTTGGATCATATCTTGCGTTAACAAACCCGCAACTTCAAATGCGAACGCCCTTGGATCTTCCACAAGTCTAATCCAATGGAAATCGCATTATTTTGTCACAGAACTTTAACACGCAAAGGAAATGTTATATTAGTGGTTTTGTGAACATGACGTGTTCAAAATTTATTGGATCGCATTGCTAAAGGTAAAAACCATCTTCAGGCTAAACACCATGCAATACTGGTGGTATTCTTCTTCAAAACCGCTCAACTTCAAACGAATTTAGAATGCGTTCAACTCATAATTTCCACAGTAGTTTAATTCGTTTCTTTCAAACTCGTCTTCTTCGCTTTGATGTTGTGAATTGACCTCACTGATATCGATTCAAACAACTAGAATTCTGATGCAGATTTAACATGTTCAAAAATCAGAGGTTAACATGCTTGCATCCTTCATTCAAAGGATCAAAACCTCATCGAATTCTATCAAACCCTTCACACAGAATTAAATTCTCCACTGATTTACTGTATTGTGGTTTTGACAAAATTGATATCGAATATGAAAATCGAATCCAACAATCTTTTACACAGATTCATATCAATATCAGAATGGATTTCTGAAATGATTAGAACCTCTCCACACATAGACTAGTATTTTAAGTGCATTCAATTTCCAGACATAGAAATAATAATTCAATTGAATTTACGAAAGTATAAACCTTCGGGGATTGCCAGCATAAACAATAATTCAGAAATATTGCAATTTTATTAAATCAAGTCCTCACAAATAATTCTTCTTCGGCCAACTCCAAATTCCTCACTCACAGGAGTTACAATTTATAGTTTTTATTACATAATAGAGACCTCCTCAATTAGGATAAAATTTCCTAAATTGAGATAGAATCCTACTTGCCAAATATTCTCCTAAAATATATCAACTGAAGCTAGATATGCTCAACAATATCACACCTATTCAAACAACTTATCTCTAAATCTATTTAAATATACTCTCCTAATTTATTACAGAAATAAATAATAAAAATTTGTTTGAGGGACTCAACCCTCTCATTAAAAATTTGACTTTTTCCCATCAGTGAATGAATTTTAAACTCATTTAGCTAGAACATGTGAACAATATTTCACATTGCTAGCTAAAATCTAATGCCCCTGCATCACCACAAGATGTCAAAGCTGAATTCATTAGATGAAAAAGTCTAATATCTTATAGAGATGAAGGCACTGGATGCATGAGAAAGGTTAGTAGTTCATAAATGGTCGATCTTAAATGATCATATTTGACTGCTTGCTCCAGTTATGCACCAGAATACCTTCCAATACATACCACCACCACCTTTAGTACATTCATCACCACGAGATCCACATCGTCCTATCAATACTTTCTTTGAACCAAGAATCTCGACAAGTGGTGTGACTTCAGAATAACAATATCATGGAGTTTAAGTCGACCAAGCAACTCAACATTTAGGAGAACCAGCCCAAGACGTACTGATTGATCATCTAGTAGAACCTGTCGAAGAGCCAACAAGTGTACAAGAAGCTACATAATTTAATGCTTTATTTTGCTTCTATATTGTAATTATTTGTGTGAAATTTTTTGTAACACTCCAATATCCCCTTTTTTGGGACGAAGAAAGCTTTGAGGGTGGGGGAGATGTTGGAGGGGCTAGTTGACTTAGTTGACTAGCCTAGTCAAGTTGGAAAGTCATATTGTAAGTCAGTTGATAGCTCAGTCAAGTCAACGACCAAGTTGGTTTAGTTTTTTCAGTTTAGACATTTAAATTGTTGTAAATATCCCAACAAAGTACATATATTAATGTATCGATCAATGTATTGGTTCTATTCATATTTAAGAGATATATAATAAAAATGTGCTTATGTTGGTTCTCCGCTACTTTGTTTCTCTTATCTATTTGCTTATGTGCATTATTATGTAAACACTTATTTTCCTTACTACTAGTAACCATACTTACTCTTCCCTAGATTACAACATATAAGGTCAATAAACTGATGTTTTTATGTGTTTAATTCTATGGAAAGAGTGGAGTTCAACATCAATATTTTACTCTTGATATTGTTTACTTTTGTTCAAGAAGAGGCTATTGGAAATTAAATTATTTTCTTTAACTACATATCTATTGAAATCTCCACAATAATTCAATTCAACAATGTTTGATGCATTATAAAGGTCACCCCACAATTTAGTAACTTTATAAGTGAAGCTTTGTTCATTTTGTCTTGTGGGTTCTTTTAGGCTCAAATAAGAATTCATCCAAGTAGAATACATATGTTTAAAAATAAATTCATCAATCCTATATGGAACATATATCATTAAATTTTCTCGATAAAATTCATATGTGTACTTATGTTCACTATATCTCACGAATCTAATGAAAAACGACACATCACCATGTTTTTGTTTCTTTCCCCTTTTTGTATAGCTTGATGCAAACTCTACTTAAAAAATGTGTTCAACAACTGAAGTTCGTTGCAAGTAACATTAAATACTTGAAGCGCAAAACACATCCTCTGAATCATTTGCTTCTTGTTGCAGTTGCTTTGGTCATTTGAGGATAGACACTCGTTCATCTTTGGGAGAAGTATTAATGAATATGCATTTTCTTGAACTCGTAGAAAAATGAAGGGACAAAACAATATACACAACCTAGTGTGCAAACATTTGTTTCAATTTCAGCAAATCTTTTCCAATCCGGACAATTGTTTTCCAAGTATCAAAGTTTGCTTTCCGATATTATTCTCGAATATGTTTAAAAGTTGTTGTCATGTAAGAGCTATAATATTTGGTTGATGCATAATAATAAAGCACAAAATGAGCATATGTGTTTTCATTCCACATTTTTGGAATATGACGACAACAATTATTTATCCATATGTCAACTAGCCTTTTTCCAGTAAAATCGTTGCTCGTTTTAAACTATATTTTATGGAAACAATGTATTCATGCTTCAAAAAACTCAAATCTCTCAAAAAGGTGTCGAACATTTATGTTTCATTGTATGTGGCATGTTCTAATGTTTTGAAAATAAGTTTGGATTTTTTCTTTGTTTTGTCATCTATGAACTCATTCTATTCAAGTATAATTGTTTTTCTTATTCGGAGAATGGGAAAATTGAACTTACAATGAACATTTTTTTCCTACAAGACTTTGTATGATGATGATGTTGAATCATTTTAAGATCAATTGCAAGGATCTGTGAATCAAAAGACAAGTATCTATCTACAAATCCCTTTATATTGGAATTTTTATTTCTGCCATAGACTGGTGCATTCTTTGCCCATAACAATGCACTGTCATGTTAGCTTCCTATGCTTTGGAATCCTGTTAGAAAAAAGTGGTCTTGTAATTCACCAAGATACTTGTTATCATGGGAAACTAGTTGTCGTAGGGAACCCACCCTATTATTGTAGTAATGGACACATGTTACTGGATCATTTATTAGTAAGGTTTCAAGAATGTTTTCTATTATCTCATTGTCAGTAGAAGGGTTACTTTTGTCCTTCATATATTATATCGCATTGACCACTCGTTTCCAACAATAGTCACCATAGTTGAAGGAAAAAAAAATGTCGCTGGACCCAATTGTTGTATATTTGCATAAACATTCCTATGTAAACCAATAAATTAATATGGGGATGTGCGGATTATTCTTAGATCCATGTAACCAACTTCTGATTTAAGAATGCGATCTAGATTTGGCTTTGAATTAACATCTTTTTCTAATAGTTTTATTCCCTTTTAGTTGTCATTTTCTTATTCTTACCCAAACATAGTTGAGAACTTACCTAAGTACAATGCACACTACCTTGTAAAATAAATTTGTGATGTGGTATACAAAGTCATTATCCTTGTGCAATATTTCACATTCTACAATATTTTTATATGCAATTTTTCTTGTATTATCATTTGGATGTTTTTCTCCGTAAAAAGTGTAGGGAAGCTCATTTCCTCCAAGTATTTGTCCTGGAAAATTCCCAATGGCATATAGCCCTTACTAGAGCCTATGTTCAAATGATTACTTTGATGATGATAAATACTATGTGATTATGTGAACCCATGCAACAATGTTTTTATCAGTGGGTCTTCATTATTGTCATTGATGTCACTATTTATTTCAATATCTATTTCAACCGCAAGTGTATCTATGGCCTCCATAAAATTTTCCTTCCAATTATCATTTAAGACATCCCTATTCATACGATAAAGCATGGTTTTGCATAAGCGATACAATGCTTTAATGACCATATGTGGTCGAATGCAACCATAAGCACAATCGTTTTTGTAGCACAATTTTCTCTTTATCATCACAACAATTATATCAGTTTATTTTATGTCACGTGGAAGCACATGTTGAATCCAAGACGTGTCAGTGGGAACATTGATTATGCCTCCAATTAGGCCCATTTGTTGGCCCAATTCTCGAATTTTCATGAATGGTAAGCACATTGATATTAGTCGTTCTTCTAACTCAGTTAGTTTTTTTATGATGTGGATATTTTTATTGCATCTAATGTATTGAAGGCATGAAAATATGGGGATCTCACCATGATCTAAGGATTTTTAACAATGCTTGCAAGTGTACTAATTTTCTAGTTCCATGTCTCTAGTTGCAATATGTTTTTTATTTTGTAAATCAACTCATTTATTTGTTATAACGTCCTTTTCAAAGAAAGTTTGACAACAACACGAGAAATCATAGATAGGCATGTCAACAATTGCTTTCTCAAAGGTTTGTTCAACGAGTGTGAATTTTTTTATTCATAAATATATTTCCTCTATGTTCCAAAGGTTCAAATGTCACTACACCAGATTTTTTTGATATTGAATAATATTAAACGTGATTGACTTGGACCTGTATGAGTTGAATCAAGTCAAAATATCTCCTCTATCTACATACCACAAATAGATGTCTAACCCCAAAACATAAGCCATCTAGGAAAAAAAAATACCACCTTCTATGTTTCCCTTTTCATATGGGAGTGCCAAAAACAAAATATAACCCTCCCAATCCAAAATTCTCAATGTGTTTTTTTTGTATGTTAACTTTGACATAGTGGTCTATGCATTTTAATGCAAAAGGATCACTTTGTAAAACTATGTGTGAGAAAGTCCCAACTATAATGTGACTCAAGCAACCCACATCATATTCATGTTGCATTATATGAAAAATGCATTGAAATGAGCTTTCACCACAAGCACCCTTGAAATTTTTTATTCATTGAAGTCCTTGTGATATTATCTTGGCTTCTATTTGTGCCCATTGTTGTTCGATGAATGCATGCCTCAAAATATCTACATTGCCTCTAGGACTATTGATATGCATATTTTCTTTTTTACACAAGAGTGGCTCAAAATTTCCAGCAAGGGGATTGTCATCATGAAATAATATGTCATATGTGTGCATGCCTACAAATGAATTTAAATGCAAGTGTGCCCTCTTTTGATTCTTTGACCAAATTCTTATTGGTATGTTGAGCCACTTTGATAACCAATGTACGCAAAAAAATGTCTCCCCAAATCCCTTTCTCATTCAGTGGGAACTCAAGTGAAGCAAATTACAACATTCGTTGAGTATAAACCTTAAGATCATCGACATTATGCATTTCCGCCAATTAATATGTATTTAACTCATTTTTATAAGACAATAATGCTTAGTTGAAATCTTTTTGCAAGCAAAGTCTGAATTGTTGTATTGTCCCTTGTCTCAATTCTATAGAAGCATATCTATTATGAAAAAAAAATCGAAGAGAATCAAATAATAAATCTCCAAGAGTAAAACTGAAGTTTCTCAAGCGAGTCAAATTGTGTTTTTCCAAAAAAACATTAATATCAATTCCTTCATGCACACCAAATTTGTTTAGTTCAATCATATGTTTGTCTCCATCTTCTAGTTTGTTTTGTGCCTTGAGCGCATCCATTTGTTGTTTTTTTCTTTTTGGTATTTACCAAGTATAGTTTTATAAAAATAGACACATAAAAAAACATGAATTTTTTTTTAGATATCCACAAATTTTTTTTTCTATTAATACCATTTACATGTTACTAAAATGTGCCTACCCTGTATCAAATGGAAATTGTGTATAATTGTAATGACACCAAGAAATCTCAACAAGTTCCACCTTTGATTGAGATAATTTGTTCCCTTGCAATTCAAAAAAGAATCCAATCAAACAAGCAAATATCTCAATGTATAAAGGCACTAAGAATCCAAATATTAGCTTGCTTTAGAGAATGCAAAATCATTATGGCCTCCCTAAGACGAAACTAGAAACAATAAAGAAAATGATTCAATATCGACATGCAAATGAATAATGAAACTGTAAACTCACATATTGTTGTAAGGACACTCATCTTTAACCTCACATTCAGTTGTTCTTTATAGAAAGAGGACCAATGAAATAAACCAGTATATGCATTCCTAATGTTGCATTAACAAGACAACTTACACTTTGTCAATTTTATAACCTAAGCATGTTTTTCCTATATGTATCGATATATGTATGTATGATTCTATTGAAAAACTTCGTACTACATAACCTATTGCTATGATCTACGAATAATTTTTATATTCATACAATGCTACCATATTGTTGTTAATTATATGCATAAAAGTTGAAACACTGAACATTTCATATGTCATAACATGTAGATGACTTTGACATCCTTAGCAGTGGTAAAAAAAACAAAGTGAATTTAATTTTCAATTTTAATGACAATTTTTATATGTTTAAACACAAAGGTAAAAAAAAAAATCTTTATCGAGTTTTTTTTTTTAGCTGTAGACACTCACTAGTAGTAGGGAAATGATAGAAATTTTTTTTTCAAACTTGATACATATTCCAAAATGACTTAGAAATTACAACAGAGGAGTTAAAAGTATGAATCATTCCTAGTTTGTTGATGACGCATTATTAATAGGAGAAGCCTCTCCCATTATGGCTAGAAGATTAAAAACCACCCTAGATTAGTTCCTAGAAGCATCGAGAGGACTACTCAATAGGCCAAAGAGCAATATAGATGGTTGGAATACGCCTCCTAGAATCCTTTGGTGCATCTCACAAATATTTGAGGTTCCTTGCAAATTAGAGTGGAAACATTTCAAATAATTAGGAATGCCAATTTCAAAGAAAATTTTGAATACTAAGGTATCGTCAAAGAGCATAGACAAAATGAAGAGGAAGCTTCAACAATGGGGAACATATTGGTTAAAATT
Source organism: Pinus albicaulis (assembly GCA_034641835.2). Classification (NCBI taxonomy): domain Eukaryota; kingdom Viridiplantae; phylum Streptophyta; class Pinopsida; order Pinales; family Pinaceae; genus Pinus; species Pinus albicaulis. Next base: position 353,565,453 of record CM076570.1, on the reverse strand, counting down.
GGCAGACAAGGTAATTTTAATTAAATATGTATTATCAACACTCCATCTATATCAATATGCAATTTTGTAAGAACCTTCCACCATTCAAAAGAAAATAGAACTCATCATAAGAAAACTTTTGTGGTAGGGAGGTAGAACATATACCAAAAAATACATCCTACTCAACTGGAAAAAGTAGTTTCCCCTTATCAAAGAGGAGGAATAATAATAAAATAACCAAGTCTGATGAACTTAGCCCTGGGAGAAAAAATTATGTGAAGACCGTTATCATTCTGTAATTTACGAGATTGTGAGAATAAACAAAAAGGACAACATCAAAACCACTTTGTAATCTGGGATCTAGCCCTGCGAAATTCAGAGAGGGATCTCTCTATAAATTTAAACTTTGTTTTTAATGAATTTTTGGCTAGTTATAACTGTATTTGATTGTTTGGTTGATTAAATGGTTATATTCCCATTGGGATATGGAGTCAAAATATTTAACTGAATCTACATCAATGTTTGAAGGAGTCTCACAAGGCAAGATAGGTTGCATTAACTGAATATTTTAAGATTTTAAGTGGATTATGAAAGTGAGAGAAATGTGGAATTTAGTAGAGATTAAAAATAAATTAAGTATTCTTCAATCCGACCTCAGTGGAAAACATGTAAATTGCAAATAGCTAGAATAAGGTGTTCCAATTAACATATCCTATTCATCACAGTTTCTGTTATACAATTAAGATTTTTAGATTTACAGAGAAAGGAAAAAAAACTAAATAACATAGTTACAGGAGAAAAACATCACCAATGAATACACCACATGAATCTTGTGAAAATTCCTTGTATTATTGATGCTCCAGCAAATTGGAAATTACAATGTTCAGTAGAAAAATATACTCAGTAATCAATCAATAATACTTCGAACAACGAATTATTTATACTAATTTACAAAAATGATTTACATAAACACTGTCTCAACCGACAGTGTATTATTAGCGTAATTGAACAATAAAATCTAACTGTTACAAAATAATAGGATAGGTGGAGATGATCTGGATCTTGGCATTGTTTTGGAGGAAACAATTGCTGAATGGACCTATTTCTGGGCTACGCTGGCTGGTGTGCTGGTTGATGCACTGGATGATGATGACTATCTCTCAATTACTGACTAATCCTGTAACTCACAAAGTTTATCCCATTGATCTTCATCTCAGATAGTCAATTTAATCACCTTTTAGTAAATCTCATCGAATTCAGTATATCTTGAAAATTTGGGCTTTACCACGAAGATGTGATTTACCTCATGTTGGATACAAAAATCATTACCCATTGCTTCTAAAAACGCTATGCCTGTCATACTACCCTTGATGCTAGAAAATTTGGTGCCATCCCTGGAAATTTCCTTCAATTTATTTACATAATCTTCATGAGTTATCAAATTATTATTAATCACAAACAAAGAAGGCAGACCCTTCTGTGTTAAAGGCTCTATTATGGTGAAAAACCTGTTGATTGTTATCTCTAAGCTGTGGCATTTTTATTCCAGTTGAATAACTAGATTCTTCTTAGTAAGAATCATCTTCACTTCTAGGATGGTTTATGTCCTATCATATATTCCCAAATCATCTAACTCATATATGTTTTTGGAGTTTAGGAACTTGATGATGTTGGTTCTTGTTTTAGGCATCTCTCCAAGCTCCTGTTTGATGTCCGTGATAGCATCTACTCCTTTTTCTCAAATATAATTTGAATGCAGGGCCAGATCTCATTAATGGAGTTTATGATATATGCCCAAATTATTTTCTTGACTTGGGCCAAGATATGTCCTATTGTTGATTCTCTCTCTGACTTTTGTAATCTCTCTATCAATTTCTAAGCTCTTTGGGCTTCTACTAAATGAGAAGCTTCACTACTTGTTCTCTGGTCTTGCAATACTTTGATTGATCCTGAAGCTTCTTGATCTCCTCTATTTGAATAGACAAATTTTCTACTGCCTTTGTCAACTACTATGCACCATTCGCTGTTTATGTAGTCTGTGGAGTAGAGGTTTTAGTTGTGGGAATTCCTGTAAGAGGTACAACATCCAATGGAACCATGGAAAAATTTGCAGTATGATCCTTTTCTTTGATCATCTTTTCCATTTCGATCTCCATTTGTCTTATCTGTACATTTTTCTCCATGATGAGCTTCATCATATCAGTCTTCTAGGTCTTTGTCTGCTCAATGTGCTTAGTGAGAGGATCTTCTACAACTGACAGCTTCAGCTGTTTTCTTAATGCTATTATGTTAGCATTATTATTTTTCTATTATCTCCTCTGTAGCCTTCATATTTGTTGGGTCATATCCTATCTTAACCACAAAATTTTCTAAGGATTTAATCCTTGTATCCTTAGCAAGAGAAGAGATTTTCTCCATTTTAAACTATGACTAGATATTGGACAAAAAAACCTACAACTTGGAAAGATTCATTGTTGTCTTAGTCAAAGTTGAAGAGATCATTTCACCTGTCTACTTGTGCATCTCCATTTTATCAATGGGATGAATGCCATTTATGTCGAATTCAAAATATGTCTTCTTGTAGTCAACTACTGACTTTGGTTAAGGGATTTGGACCTCAAGGAAGGCCATCTGCATCTTACCTTTCCCAGAATCAAATGCTGACAGCAACCTGCTTTGAGAATTGGAAGTCTGCTTCTAGAATTGAGTATATGTGTTGTTCTTCAAGATTTCATTTTTTAATTTAATCTCTCTGAACCTATCAAAGTTTGTCTTCTCCTTCTCACCTTGGACAAACTTAGTTGGTTGGATAGCCTATTGTTGGTCATTTGATATTGAAGAAGTCGCAGGAGAAGTAGTGGATTGGCCACCTACTTGATAAGATGAAGGTGTTTCCTTGGTGACCACAACAAATTCTTGTTCTGAATCTTGGTCTATGCCAGCTTTAAGATTCAATTTGGTCCTTTTTGTGTACATTATTTTGAATTCTTTGCTTATAGTGTCAGTCACTGAAGGTGAATCTTCTTCTATTTTCCTTTTCCCTGCTTTTTCCTATGGGACAGGAGTCTGTGATGTTGATGTCAATACTAGCTGCTCCTTAGCTTCCTACAATGTATTCTCATCCCATTGTATCTGGTTCATATAATTTTCTATCTCTATCCTATGGGTGTGTATGTAAGGAGTAGTTTTATTCTCTCTTCTAAGCTTTAAAATGCTTCCCAGAGGATCATACCAAGTAAAGCTCAAGCTAAAGTTCATTTCTTTTAGTATCTTATCTACTTCCTCACCTGCTGACCTGATATTACAAATAAAGGGCCCAATTTGTGTTTTAATCCCAAATTGTGACTTCTTCTTGGCTAATACAAATTTAATTTCATTAGCATTCAACATCTCTCTGATATATTCTAGAGAAAAAATCCTCAATGGGAGAAATTTTGGAAGTTTATAAGGAGCAAGCTCACACCCATATACTCTTATCTCTGTGTAATTCTGGTACAAGTACTAGTCTCCTGTCTTGGCCTGATCTAACAAGTGTGATATTCTCTTTATATCTTCACCTATTCTAGGTTCAGCTGTACTGCTCAGAATACTCATGGCTAGATGTAGAAACAGTTCAATGAACTGTTTGTATGAAAATTACTTCTGCTCTTTCATTACCAATGATGTCTAGAAGATGACTAATTGTTGGTTTCCATCTTCATCAAGCTTCTGCATGGAAAAATTAAATATATCTACTTGATAATACACAAAAATGTATACTAAAATAGAGGAGTATTTAAACACTTCCTCAGACTGAAATTTGACAAACTGATCATGGATGTTGTCTACCATGAATTGGCTAAAAATAAAGATGATTGATCATTTAAAATATGTGGAAAATATGGAGAGGAAGCATAAAATGGGTTCATATATCCATTGATCAAAATAATAGCCAAGAATGTATGCAATGACTGTTATAATCTATTTTTCCTGGTTAGGGAAGATGGAGGAAGGGTATGGAGGGTTTTTATTTGGCAGTTGAGTATTTTTAGGTTGGAAGATGTCAAAGATTTTAGCTCTTTTGGAAAAATTGAGGTTCTGGTATAACTCATTGAGGGCTTCTAGGGAGAGAGGGGTACCATTTTCCAAAGAGGGAGCTTGCATCATCTGATCAATTGATTGTGTAGTGATGGTGAAAAGGATTTCACCAGTGGGGGTAATGATATCTCTTTGACCGAGGATATAGCAGGCTTGACACTTTCGGATAAACTCAGGGGCACTGTATGTGTGGGGGAAGATGTAGTGAGGCAAATTGGACTCCTAGAGTCCAATATCATCAGATTTATCAATACAATTATCTTATAACCAAAAATACATTTCAAATAGTTCAAATTCACATAGTGTCTCATTAATTTTGTAATCTCTATTAGCTAGGGGAACATGATCTAAATCTAGGGGAGGGTGGACCAAGGGATTGAATGGTTCCTCATAGGTTTTCTTTTTAGGAGGCATATTCAATTGTTTTTAGGAGAATTCAAATGGAATTGGAATAGAACAGGTTTACTAGGAATGTGTAGGAGCTCTGTAATTGGTTGAAGGAGGCAAGGTAGACGCTGTCGCTTTGGTTGAAGACAAATTAATGGATAAAAATAGTGTGTTGTAAACTAGTAAAGAATTTGAATTTGCAGAAAATAAGGCACAGTAAAGGTTGAAAGGGTTAAATGACAGGATTTTATAAGAAAACATGATTTTCCCTTGAACATGGCATGGATCCATTAATTTAATGGTGATTAGTGTTAATTAAATGCGTTAACGGATAAAAATACCATGGGAATGGATTTAATTGGTAATGGATAGATCTGCGGTGTGATGGGAGTGGCGGAGGTGACGAGTAGGGACAGTGGTATTGAGGATGCAGGGAAGATGGTTTTTTTTTCTTTTTGGGGTGGGGGGGAGGGGGTACCAAGCGGTAAATGGTTTGAGTGGAGGGGGGTGCGAACATCAGAGAGGAGGCAACGTGGTCGTGGGTCCGAGCGAGAAATTTTTTCTTTGGACCCCCCCAACGGTAAGTTAGGATGGGGGGGGGAGGGGGGGGAAGGTTGATAAGGGTTGTTGATCGGGGAGCAGGTGGATCAGACGGAGGATAAGTGCCAGTTTTTTAAATTCAAATTATGTGATGGCTTGTTGGGTAGTGATTTTTTTGGTTGGAGTGGAAAAATTAGGATAAAATAGAAAATAGCCTAAACATTTCATTCACATGTTTCAATTTTAAACTTAGGATAAAGTGATTTTGTCAGTTTTCCCCTTTATGTACCAAATAAATATTGAAACAAAACTTAGGATAAAATCATTTTAATCCTTTTTCAAAGCCCAAAAAACCTCTACCTACCCTTCAAATTTTCCATTTTTTTGCTAGACTAACATTTTTTATTACTTTCTTCTAGGGGTGCATTTAGACTAGCAAACCCATATCTCTTTTTTTTATGAAAAATCTAATCTACTCTATCACTTATTTTTCCTATTGATTCAGATTAAATAGTTGAATCAATTTCATTTTCTACCTAAATATTGATTTACTCCAATGAACTCTGCCACCCCCTTCTGTTACTAAATTTTTATGGCCCATGCTTGGATAGGGTCTCTTTTTGGAATAAGTTGTTCGCCAAATATTGTCTAAAAGATCCAAACCTCATTCTGGGAGGGGATTTGAATTTTTCTCTGGGGCTCTCTGAAGCCTGGTGCCCTTCTGCTCAAGCAGACCCCCTCACTAATTATTTACTGAACAAGATAGTCCCTTTACACCTGGTGGATGCCAACTTAATTAATCCAAGACCCTCCTGGAGGAACAGAAGAGCTGGAGAGGACAGGGTGGCAAAAAAACTGGATCAATTTCTTATTAAAGACGAGCTGGTAGCCTGATCCTTAGTTTTACGAGACTGGGTGGGGGAAGGGGGTGTCTCATACCATCTTCCCATTTTCCTGAAAATCAAAGGCCCCCACAAGAAACTTGTAACTCCTTTCAAGTTCAACTCCCCATGGCTCAAGGATGATTCATTCAATCAACTATTCAAGGATACTTGGAGGAAGGGGGGGAGGTTTGACATGGAAGAAAGAGCATCCAATTCATGGAGAACCTTAAACAGATGAAAAAGGCCACTTTGGAGAGGGAAAAAGTGAAAAAATTTAGGGAGGAGGGAGCCCTTCGGTTGATCAATGAGGAATTGGACCACTTGGAGAAGCCAGAGGGTGCGGGCTATGAATCAAATGAAATGAGGGACAAAATAAAGCGCCTATAATTTGCCAGGAAGAAAATTTTACTTGAAAATGAAGAAAGGTCGTGCCTCAAAAGTAGGGAAATCTGGTTGTTAGCGGGGGACAAGAATAACAGTTTCTTCCAGAATTATGAAAAAGGCTGCAAAAATATAAATACCATCTGGGGGATGTAATCGAAGGAAGGGGGAACTAAAAAATATTTCGAGGAACTATCTAGTCTGGGATGCAACCACTTCAAATTTCTATTCAAAGCCCCAACAGAGCCCTCAATAGAAGAAGTGATCAGAGTGGCTCAGTTCTTCCCTAGACATATTGAAGAGGAAGGAAACGATAGCATAATGGACCCGATTTCAAAAGAGGAGGTGGAAGGGATTCTTAAGTCAATGCAGAAGGACAAAATACCTGGCCCAAATGGATGGACGGTGGAATTATTTTAGCACTTCATTGAATCCCTGGGGGAGGATCTTCTTGGGGTGCTAGAAGATTCAAAGATCACCGACAACATCCACCAACCCTTAAATTCCACTTTCTTAGCACTCATCCCCAAAAAAGAGGACCCTAAATCATTTGAGGATTTTAGGCCTATCTCTCTTTGTACCTACATTTACAAAATCATTGCAAAGGTGATAGCCACTCGCATAAAGCCTTTCCTCTCAAAAAACATCTCTATGGAGCAATTCGGGTTTTTGTATGGAATGCAAATTCATGAGGTGGCGGGGGTGGCTCAGGAAACTCTACACAACCTTAAGAGAAGTAGGAAGAAATGAGTAATAATGAAAATTGATCTGTAAGAAGCACATGACCGAATTATTTGGTTGTACCTTCGACTTCTCCTGACCCATCTAGGGTTCAGGAATGATTTTATTAATTGGGTGATGGGATGCATGTCTACTATTCGTATTTCCATTTTGATCAACGGGGCTGCAAATCATTTTTTTCATGTTCAGAGGGGTCTTTGTTAGAGCTACCCTTTATCGCCCCTCCTCTTCCTCCTCACAGTAGAAGGCCTAAGTCATATGATCCATGATGCAAAAAGGAGAGGAGAATTAAAAGGTATTGAAGTGGCAGTCAACCTATCCATTACCCATTTGGTATGTAGATGAAATCCTTCCATTTAGTAATGGAAGAAGTGAATACATCAGACGAATCATATCAGTTTTGGACCTCTTCCTCAAGGCTATGGGGTTGAGCATCAATAGTAAAAAATCCTCCATAACCATGGAAGGGTTTTCAAGGGTAGAAGTGGATAGAATCTATGAAGTACTCCCCTTTGAAGTTAAATCATTCAATGACAGTTTCAAGTACCTATAGTTCTATTTAAAGCCTGACTAATATAGAACTCAGGACTGGCACTGGCTAGTGGCTAAAATGGAGACTAGAATGAAGCACAAGAGCTTCAAATGGCTATCTAGGGCGGGGAGGCTTGTGCTGATAAAATTAGTTGCACTGGCTATTCTGGTGTATTGGGCTGCCTTAACTTGGTTCTCGAAAGGTATACTCTCAAAAATAAGAAAACTCTGTAGCAGGTTTTTGTGGGTAGGATCAAAGGTAGAATCTATTATGCCGTGGGTAGCATGGGAGTAATTGGCAAGACCAAAGGCTTGGGGAGGATGGGGAATAAAGGAGCTCACATACTTCACCCCTTCTCTAGAGGAAAAACTGGGCTGGAGGCTTATCACCTTGGAGAATTTATAGACATCAGTGATCAAGAGGAAATACATAGACCCTATGTCGATCGGAGACTGGTTGCACCTTCCTGCAAACAAGGTGCAAAACGCCTCGATTTTTTGGAAAGCCACACTGGTCTATATCATGATCATTGAACAAGGATTGGCTTGGCATGTTGGAAATGGCGAACATGTCAGACTTGGTCAGGACCCTTGGATAGGTTGCAACGAGGGATTTGCACTCTCCTGAGATATTCTTAATCATCTAAATAGCAGAGGATTCTGCTATATGAGTCATATTGATCAATTAGGCTAGTCAACCATTTGGAGACAAGCGTGGAAGTTAGGGGAGGACCTACAACTTGATGGTATCTGGAGGGTAGAATGGCAGGGATATATAAATGAGCTACAAAGAACATATGTCTGCATTCATGAGAGGTCGGATGCTCTGCGATGGGTACATTCACCCACATGCCAACATGCCCCGAAGTTTGGATACAAATAGATAATGGCTTAGAAAGGGTGGGCGGAGCCGGAGTGGTGGTATAAGACATTTTGGGAACTCAAAGGCCCAGAAAAATCAAGGCTCTTCTTCTGGTGTATTTTAAAGAACAAATTACCTTCCTAGGATAATATGTAGAAAAGGAGCAAGATAGGGTTGAGTTGGTGCTCCATGTGCAAAAATAATGAGGAATCCATTCAACACCTATTCCTATCATGCCCCTTTAACATGAGTTTATGGGCATAAAATTTGCGGCTTCTAAACCTCTCCCAGTGATGGGAAGGTCCCTCCATCTCGGAGGCTTGGAAAAAGTGTTGGAATGAAGCCCCAAATGACCGGGTGAGGAATGCCCCGCTAATTATCTTATGGGGTAACTAGATTTCCAGAAACCAGGTCATATTTAAGGACACTTTGTTTCCTGTTTCTCTCCTAGCATTAGAAGGGGCATCAATCTATGAACATATTCCTATCCCCAAGGAAACCCAGTCGGTGAAGATCGTTAAGGAGGAAGAATCAGGGGTGACATTCTGTGGGCCTATTTTGATGGGGCCTCTGACCCTCAGAACAGGTGTGGGGAAGGTCTCACTATCCATTTCCCTTCTAGAAATACCTGTGAAGCCTCAATGGGGTTAGGAACAGGAGCAAACAAATTTTCCGAACTCCAATCTGTTAAATTTCTTCTGCGTTGGCTTACTCAACTTGAGCTGAGAGCAGCCCAGATTTTCGAAGACTCCATGATTATTATTAAATGGTTTTATGGAACTTAAAGATGCCACAATTATATTATGCTTCCATTATTAGAAGAGGTTTTGAACTTGAAAGCTCATTTTAATCAAATCTAGGCTTGTCAAATTTACAGGGAACCAAACATGGACACGAGCCTTCTATCTAAGGAGGGCATACAACAAGCTATGGGGTCTTGGGTAATCAAATAATTCTAAGGAATTTTGGTCCGAGTCCAAGATCAACCTCCATTTTCTCTCTAAATGAAAAATCAATCAGTTTCTTTTGTTTTTTGATTTTCACCTTATAATACAACTTTTGTTTAAATGTTAATTCAGACTTGTTTATATTGTACAACTCTCCTTTTATCTTTGTTTCAGATTTTTTTCCTCATCAGAAGAGATCCGAGAGATAACAAAGGGATTTTTTCCTGTTTCAAAACTCTGTACATCTGGAATAGTGTCTAATACCCAAATGTTTTTTTGTGTAAAAATCAGCAAACGTCCTGGTTTTGACTCCTATTTATGGTTGTTTTTCCTTTAAAGCAAAGCCCAGGGGTGAAAATAGGTGCTATACTTTGAAAATATTGATAAGGCTAATGGAAACAGTGGCGTTGTTTTTCCTTATAGCTGCAATTCCATGTTTTTTCTTTCTTTCTCCTATGTCTGAAAGAAAAACATTCAGTTTTCGGAATTCCAAGGGCATATATTATGTAACCTTATATGATCATAATAGAAGGTTCACTTTTTCTTTTTCAGGAGAACAAAAAAAAAAAAAATATTGATTTGCCAAGATTAAATTGTTTAGAAAATATTTATTCTCTAACCTAATTTACAAAAAATATCACAATTGTTCAACCATGATTAAGCTGTATGATTTGAAAAAATAGCTAGTGATTGTGGCATTTTTAAAGAAGCTGCACACAACCTTATTTTATTTTGACATAAAGAAAACTATCTATCAGTAGTGGCATTTGAATTTTCAGCACTTTCAATGCTATTTTCTCTATTTTTTCTTTTGTGGGGTTCTGATTTTCTTTTTTTATTTTTCAAATTTTCTTTATTTTTGGCTTTATTCATTTTTTAGAAATACCCTCTTTTCATTTTTCTTTTATATATATATATATATATTGGAAATAATTTTTATATTGAAATGATTTACAATGTAAGATTACTGAGACAAAATGCTCAATCACCTTGAGATCCTATAAATTATAGGACCCTAACAGAGACTAATCACTGAAGAACCATCTTGGTGGAAGAGAGTCATGGAGGGAAAATACACGAATACATATTGATAGAAGCTTATCCAAATTCAGATACCAATGAGACCATGTACTCCAATTTCAAATTTATGCAAAAAAATCCTTCCATTTATTCAAACCAATATATCTAGAATCCCCGAGCGTGGAAAAAATTATTTTTTGTGAAGAAAGTATTTTTAGTAGGCCAAAATTATCTTCTATTTGAACTCCAACACCTCAAGAGATGGTGTGTAAGGAAAGGCATCTTCAAGTTGGCACAAATTTTAGTTTAGGAGCATAACGACTCATCTTGGAAGGACTGGAAATCCCCAAGCATTTCGCTTAAGATCCACCACCAATGTACTCCTCTCATTAAGCATCTAAAGGGTGAAACACCTATTCAACTCAAGCAACAAGAAAATTTCAAATGGAATTTGACTCGGAAGGACTACACAGTCAAAAGTGGCTTCAACACCCTTCAAGGAGAGTAAGAGAAATAACCCATTTGGCCTTATTTGAAGGTAGTTTGGAAAATAGAAAGTTTTCCCAAGATCAAACTATTAATTTGGACCCTCCTCAGGGCAAAGATCCTAACAATTGACAACCTTCAAAAGCGTAGCATTCAGGGCCCATCCAGATGCCATTTTTGGATGAACTTTGATGAAAAAATACAACATTTATTCCTCTCATACACTTTCTCTTAATTTTATTGGAAGGATTAGTTCCACCCTCTTCTCGTTCAATCAAATTTTGGACTGAATATTGTTGTGTTTTTTGCATAATGGAACTCAATATATCCCTACACAAAAAGAAAAAGTTACTAAAGTGTTTATGCCTAAGCCTTCTAACATTCATTAGCTGACAAATCTGGTTATCTAAGAACCAAGTGTTTTTCAATGCAAGAAACCAGAGAAAAGGAATATGTTGGTCAAAGTTTGTGGCCTCTCAACATAAACCATTTTATCAAAAGGTAACAATAAACTAGATCAACAGAGCTTATAGGTGGAAGAATTATTGTGGTTCAAATTTGTCCCGAGAAAGACTCCTTATATCGCACACAATCCACCTAGAAGTTTACCCACTCTTTATAATTGGAAAATCAGATTAAAAGAGAGGGACTTCAAGGTTTGGTTAAAAGAGAAAAAATGAGCTTGTCCTTTTTTTTTATTATGGGCCTCAAAAAATAATCCAGGGAGAGCTAGAGCAAGGGGAGTCATAATTGACTCTAAAGGGAAATAAAATGCTTCTTACAAATGGAGACTTGGTAATGAATTAAACAATAGAGTAGAAGCCTATGTGATTATGCTGGGAGTCATAGCTCTTCGTGATCTCTACATCTGGAATTCCATCGTGCTAGGAGACTTTACTTTACTCATTCAACAATTGGTCAAAGGCACCAGACTTAAAAACACAGATCTCGATCAAACCATACTTGAAACCCTAGTATTACATGGGTTCTTGTTTAAATTAGACTGCATTATAGTCCATTCAAGGTTATGAGAAATTGGACATACAAATATTTATTTATCATTACCTTTTTGTAGGGCTTTGTTGTTAAATTTCCTACATATAGTTTTAACACTATAGGGCTATTTATGTTATTTAATTTCTTATACTTCTTCCACCTATTCTTTATCGATTTCAGGAATACGATATTACAGGGGTTTTGTAAGCCTAACCCATCTTTCAGTTGATTTACACAGAGAATTCTATATTTCTATTCTTCATTAGGAAAATAAGTTTCAAATTCCTTCTCATGTAAGATTGTTTGTAATGGCAGTGTTATATTGGAGTGAACTGCATACCCTAGTGGGTAAATACGCTATAGGGTTCCTTCTTTACTTTGTAATGTATTTTTTTAACTCTCTCTCTCTCTCTCACACACACACACACACACACACACACATTCATGTAATTTTTTTTTCTGGTGCACTTTCACAAGTAATTATACACTTCGGATAATTTTGGAACCTTTTTCCTTAGAGGATGTAATTTGGGGTCTTGTTGCTGCTCATGGAGGATTATGTTTCTCTCTTTGAAGTCGGATGATCCCGAAACCCCTGGACTATCTATCTACATGTGCATGACTGATGTGTTCGAGGATAAAATACCAGGGATTTATGTCTTTTTTTAGTTCATAAACTGATGTTTTTAGTTTTTACTTCCTTTCTGGAATATTATAGACTATACACTTTTATGCCTAAAAATGCATTTTATTTAAGGGTGCTTTCAACCTAGAAACTATTATTAGTTGTAACATTTATGGTCAATTTCGACCCATACTATAATTAAAGTAGATTTTTCTTTATTAACATTTTTTATATTTTATTTTTCTTCAATTATATGACTATATATATTTCTTTATGCATTTATAAACTGCTGTCTCTATATGGTGATTTTTGAGACCCAGTTTTTCCTAATTTTGACAACCTTTAAGACCTTGCTTCCCCCATTTTGAACTCTCCTCAACCCCTAATTACACTTATTTCAATTATATTATCTAAGTTTCAGTCAAAAGGGTGCTATGTGTTTAAGGTATGAAACTTAACTTAAAAATATTCATTTACCTTGTTCTTAAGTATTCCTTAAGCTAATTGTTTCCTTATTGAATTATCAAGTCAGTTGATCTAGAAGTATTATGCAGATTGGTCTTGATTCGAAGCAGTTCTGTAATTTCCTGAAGACATCTCATGGTCATAATTTCGTGCAGACGCTCCACAAATTCCTGTAAGTGCGGATTTCCTACAGCCACCTAGATTTAGAAGAATTAGCGGTTAGATATGTTCCACTTAATTCAAAAACAAACCAGAACATGCGTTTTGTGGGTAAATCCACCTACATGGATGCTATCCTATTGGTTGTTTCAGATTCACCATAAAAACCACCCAAATCTTCAAAATTCCTCTCGTTGGCCATATTAGGGAAATCTCCAGCCATGTAACAAAATTAGTCTAATCCATACTTTCAGTCATGTATTAGACTCAACAGAGCTATTTTTGACATTATGTTCTAGTATTGATAGCTAAATAGTTCAGTATAGTAGTTTGATGCAGGGGCATTGGATACTACAGCAATGTGAGAAAAAAATTTCCACATGTTGTGGCTAGAAGGGTTCGAAAATGTTCAAGGAATGTACCAACCAAGGTGTCAATAACTTAGCTGTCAGTTACACTTAGGGTAGATAGGATTAGTCTAATAGGTGAGGAAGCTGAATAGTTGATTCGTGTCAGTCTGTTTAGTTTCTGTTCATAGAATTATAGTAATATTATGTAATTAGGCTTTTTGTGTTAACAATAAATCGGTCCTCAAGAAGGAGTTGAACAGTCATGTAAAGGATTATAAAATGTAACCCCTGATACAGAGTAAGGGGGGATTTTGCAGTAAAATATTGAATCGAGAAGTATTTCTCTCTGATGAATAAATTGAAGACTCATTGGCTATCTGTGTGTGTTATTGGCAATTTTCGTGAAGGACTCATTCCTTTGATTTGAGAACTTCTATGTATAACCTGAAAAGGAATCAATGTTGTGTGAAATATCCTTGTTTCTCTCTATCTGTCTTTGAACTCATATTCTCGGTGAATGAATTGAATGTGTTTGTACTGTATGGAAAATTTGAAGAAGGTCGAATATGGGCTCTGTTGGAAGAGCGAAATCATAGTCAGGCTTTGTTTATTCAAAGAATATTGAAACTCTGTATGTTAGAGCGAATGTTGGTGTTTTGTGGTTTGATTAAACTGAACCGATGAGGTCAATTAAAACGTCAAGAGGAGGAAATAAGTCAAATAAATGACTTAAATTGCGGTGGAATTCTAGAGCAACACTATTCAAATACCGGATTACCAGCAGGCGGGTTTGGAGGAGAAACTAGCAGTATTGCACGACATTTGGGCTCGAGGCGGTTTTTACCTTTATCAATGTGATCCAATACATTTTGGACACGTCACCTCATAAATTTTATGTGTTAAAGTTTCGCCCTTGAAAAAACGCGATTTCTATCAGATCCGTCTAATCTGCTAAGCAATGGATCCAAGGGTAATCGCGCGCAAAGCTGCACGAAGGATAATTCAAGGTATGGCCCAACGGTTTTGGTATTATTAAATGTTATTTAATATGTAAGAATTTAATATTGGTTCGTGGGCCCGGGAGAGCTAAGCGTTGTTGGTTTAGTGCTTATGTCAGAGATTTAATGTGTTTTATTATATTAAGGTTAAGCCTGAGATATTAGTTCCAAAAGGTTTAAACGTCAGTTCAAATACCTTTATTTCCATATTCCAAAAGGGGTTTGGAAATAGTTAAAGTGTTTTTAAAGCAAGATATGGTTGGGAGCACTTTATTTAAGAAGACCAACGATCATATTATTTGAGTGTTTACATAAGAGTGGACTATGGTATTTCATTAATCAAATTCCATGAATTTGATAAATGAAATTGAAATAAGAAATTAAAGTAGACTCCCTTGGTGAAAGAAATTATTGAGACGGAGAAGAGTGAACAACTCTCCTTAATGCCTGCACCCCAATTTTGCTATCATTTGGATACCCCCAATTTTGATATAATTTGTGGTATCAAAGCAGATTTCAAGACATTTTTTTGAAAAGACTGAACCAACTTCCAAAAGCCAGAATAAGAATTCCAGCATGGATGTCCGAGTTGCCAGAGGTGCTGCTGGTAGAAGAAGAGGCAGGCCAGTTTCCAATGCAGAAGTATTGGAGACCATGCAGCAGTTCCGAGCCAGATTGGAAGCAATGGAATTGGGACACCCAAGAGATCCTGAGGATGTCAGTGAACCTGAAACTAAAGAAGAGGTAGGGGAGAATGTTGAGATTACTCTTGAGATGAGACTCCTTAAATCAGTTCTGGGGTATACATCCAAGCCTAGACTTGAAGTATCAAGATTTGCAGGAGGATTGAATCCAGAGGAATTGATAGACTGGATTAATGAGGTGAATAAATGTTTTGATTATGAAGATATGGGTGAAGACAAAAGAGTCAAATTTGCAGTAACAAGGTTTAAGGGACATGCAACACTTTTGTGGGATGGAGTGCAAGTAGAGAGAAGGAGAGTTGGTAAACAACCAATCAAGAGTTGGACCAGAATGGTGGCAAAGCTGAGAGGTAAGTTCTTGCCTAGTGATTATCAGCTTACATTATTTAGACATATGCAGAACCTTAGACAAAGATTGATGACAGTGAAAGAATACAAAAAAGAGTTTAATAAATTAAGTATAAGAGCTAGACAAATCCAGGACACAGTAGAGAAGGTTTTCAGGTATGTAAATGGTCTCAAGTTGGAGATCCAGGATGAGATAAGTATTTTTTCTCCCAAGACAGTAGAAGAGGCTTATCAAATGGCCTTGAAAGTTGAAGAAAAACTCCTGAGAAAGCAGTCTGCCAAAGGAAGAGGTACTTTCCAAGGAAAGGGAAGTCAAGGTGGTAGAGGAAGGTCTACAGCACAAAGGGATGGAGCTAGCAGTAGCTCACCTCAGAATGCATCCACAGAAGGTGATGCAAGGGGCAGAAGGAGTTCCTACAGAGGAAGGGGAGGCAAAAACAAAGGAAGAGAAGTGAGGTGTTATAGATGTCACCAATTGGGACATAAACACTATGAGTGCCCAGAGAATATGGGTACATGTAAGAGGAATGAAATTTTTGTTCAGATTGGAGAAGAAGTAGCAAGGTTGTCTGAAACAGAGGAAGAAATTCTTCTAGAGAAAGGAGAATATTTGGTGGTCAATAAGGTTTTGTTGAAGCAAACAAAGGAAGCTGCTGAACCAGCACAGAGGAAGACCTTGTTCAGGAGTGTGTGCAAGGTCCAAGGGAAATGCTGTCAATTAGTCATTGATAATGGCAGCACAGACAATTTGGTCTCTACAGAGGTGATAGAGAAGCTAAAATTGAAGACAGGGGAACATCCAACACCCTAAAAGGTGTCATGGCTTCATAAAGGACACCAACTGATTGTGAAGGAGCAATATGAAATAGAGTTGTAGATGGGCAGCTATAAGTACAAGATCAAGTGTGATGTGATGCCTAGGGATATGTGTCACATACTGCTGGGCAGACCTTGGCAGTATGACAGAGCAACAGTACATGATGGTAAGAAGAACACTTATAAGTTTTTCAAGGATGGGATACACCAAACATTGATACCTATGGAGGAAGGAGAACCATCAAGTAGAAAGGCTGATCCAAAGACTTTATTGCTAAGTGGGAAAGAGTACTTACAACAGATTGAATAAGAAGAGGTAAATTTTTCTTTAATTTGCAAACCTAAAGTAGTGCTTTCTTCTACAAAAATTTCTCATTTTCCAATTGAAATTCAAGAAATGCTGGAAAATTATTGTGATATTGTTGTGGATGATTTGCCTGATGAATTTCCACCTGTAAGAAAAATCAGCCATCAGATAGATTAGATTCCAGGATCAAATCTTCCAAACAAAGCAGCCTATAGAATGACTCCCACAGAGAATGAAGAAATCAGAAAGAAAGTGCAGGAATTGGTTGAAAAAGGTCTGTCCAGAGAAAGCTTGAGTCCATGTGCAGTACCTACAGTGTTGAGTCCAAAGAAAGATGGAGGTTCGAGAATGTGCATTGATTCAAGGGCCATCAACAAGATAACAATCGGGTACATATTTCCTTTGCCCAGGATTGAAGATTTGATGGACTATCCGAGTGGAGCAAAATATTTTTCAAAATTAGATTTGAAAAGTGGATATCATTAGATTAGGATAAAGGAGGGTGATGAATGGAAAATAGACTTTAAAAAAAATGAAGGATTGTATGAGTGGTTGGTAACGCCTTTTGGGTTAACAAATGCACCTAGTACTTTTATGAGGCTCATGAATGAGTGTTAAGGGAATTTATTGGTAAATTTGTAATATTATATCTGGATGACATATTATTTTTCAGAAAAACAAAGGAAGAACATTTAAGGCATCTTAATTATGTCTTGAAGAAGTTACATCAAGAGAAGTTACTTATAAATTTAAAGAAGTGTTCATTCATGAAAGAAGAATTTTCTTTAGAGATCCAAGAAATACATGAGTAGGTAAAACTACAGCTACAAGGCAACAACATCAAGTACAAAGGCAGGGCAGATTTGAGCAGAAGAGGAGTTAGTTTTGAAGTTGGTGATTTGGTTTTGGAACACTTGAGAAAGGAAAGATTTCCAAAGAAGCAATATAACAAGTTGAAGTTAAAAAATATAGGGCCATGCAAGATCTTGAGAAAATTTTCTGCTAATGCTTATGAAATTGAATTGCCTCCTAATGTTGGGATATCTCCAATATTTAATGTTGCAGATTTATACAAGTATGAAGATGATGGCACAGATGAAGGACCAACATATAAATAATAGATTAAGTGGGTAAAAAAATTACCTACATCACAACCATTACATCCAGAGAAGATCTTGGACAAGAAGGTGGTTAAAAGGACTAGAGGAAAAGAATATTTCCAGTATTTGATCAAGTGGAAGGACTAGCCAGATGAAGATGCTACTTGGATGACAAAATTTATGTTGCAGAAGCTAGGTAGTTCTGTGAAAGAGCTCATGGATAGGAGTCCATGAATAAATTTCCCTCAGGATTCTGATGCAGGGGCATTGGACACTAGCCAACAATGTGAGAAAAAATTGTCCACATGTTATGGCTAGAAGGGTTCGAAAATGTTTAAGGAATGTACCAGCCAAGGTATCAATACCTTAGCTGTCAGTTACAATTACGGTAGATAGGATTAGTCTAATAAGTGAGGAAGCTGAATATTTGATTCATGTCAGTCTGTTTAGTTTCTATTCATATAATTATAGTAATATTATGTAATTAGGCTTTTTGTGTTAATAATAAACCGATCCTCAAGAAGGAGCCGAATATTCATGTAAAGGATTATAAAATGTAACCCCTGATATAGAGTAAGGGGGGATTTTGCAGTAAAATATTGAATCGATAAGCATTTCTCTTTGATGAATAAATTTAAGACTCATTGGCTATCTGTGTGTTATTGACAATTTTCCCGAAGGACTCATTCCTTCGATTTGAGAACTTTTGTGTATAACCTAAAAAGGAATCAATGTTGTGTGAAATCTCATTGTTTCTCTTTGTCTGTCTTTGAACTCATATTATTGATGAATTAATTGAATGTGCTTGTTTTTTATAGAATATTTTAAGAAGGTCGAATAGGGGCTCTGTTGGAAGAGCGAAATCATAGTCAGGCTTTGTTTATTCAAAGAATATTGAAACTCTGTCTGTTAGAGCGAATGCTAGTGTTCTGTAATTTGATTAAACTAAACCGATGAGGTCAATTGTAACGTCAAGCGGAGGAAATAAGTCGAAGAAATGACTTAAATCACGGTGGAATTCTGGAGTAACACTATTCAAATACCAGATTACCAGTAAACGAGTTTGGAGGAGAAACTAGCAGTATCGTGCGACATTTGACCTCGAGGCTATCAATGTGATCCAATACATTTTGGACACATCACCTCATGAATACCACCAATATCGCATAAATTTTATGTGTTAAAGTTCCACCCTTGAAAAAACATGATTTCTATCAGATTTGTCCGATCTGCTAAGCAATGGATCCAAGGGTAATCGCGTGCAAAGTTGCACGAAGGATAATTCAAGGTATGGCCCAACGGTTTTGGTATTATTAAATGTTATTTAATATATAAGAATTGAATATTGGTTCGTGGGCTCAGGAGAGCTAAGCGTCGTTGGTTTAGTGCTTATATCAGAGATTTAATGCGTTTTATTATATTAAGGTTAAGCCTGAGATATTTTTTCCAAAATGTTTAAATGTCGGTTCAAATACCTTTATTGCCATATTCCAAAAGGGGTTCGGAAATAGTTAAAGTGTTTTTAAAGCGAGATATGGTTGGGAGCACTTTATTTAAGAATACCAAAGATCATATTATTTGAGTGTTTACATATGAGTGGAATATGGTATTTCATTAATCAAATTCCATGAATTTGATAAATGAAATTGAAATAAGAAATTAAAGTAGACTCCCTTGGTGAAAGAAATTATTGAGACAGAGAAGAGTGAACAACTCTCCTTAACGTCTGCACCCCAATTTTGCTATCATTTGGATACCCCCAATTTTGCTATCATATTTTTTCCTTATTCAGGCAAAGTATGAGCCTTCAAACTTTTATAATTTCATTATGTTTCATTTTTTAAGGGTTTGGGTTGGTTTGTTGATCAAATATATCATATTTGTACTCGACTGTAACATTTTCCAGATTAATACAATATTCTATGTTCTTTCCATTCTACTGAGTAAACCCTTTTAATATTGAAGGAGTTGTGAGTAAGGGAGGGCCCCCTTTGCTCACAACTCCATTAATTGCAACAATGTGTGTGTGTTAATTATTTTTATGCAGTAATAATTTATCTGCACAACGAGTGTTCTCTTTCTGAGGTTTTAGAAACATATGTCAAATGATTAAATGATAAATATTCCGTGTTAATTTGTTAAATTCATTTAATTTGATTTCAATTTTGAAATTTCAGATTGATTCTTTTTTGGCTGTGAGTTTGATCTTTTATATTTTCTTATCAACATCGGCAATACCAAGAGCTATAAATGGATGTTTGAATCCACTCCATAGCCTTTGCTGCCAAGATTTGATGTAGAAAAGAGACATTATTTATGTGTATGTATCAATTATTTGATTAAGAAGCACTTGAAGTATTAACCCTGCATATACTTTTCACAACATCTCACAAGCTTACCTGCCTTGGGTTGATAATTTATGTTGGAAAATTATAAGTCTATAATTTAACTCAACATTTTTGGTGCTGTTGTCAGGGAGGTGCTAAGGGATGATACTGAAAGTGTTTTAGTATGATTTTTTTGTTTGAGATTTTGTAGAACTGGGGCAGTCGAAGTAGTAAGACGTAGGGTAAGACCTATGCACCTGCAGAGATCAGAATTCACCAAAGCCATGTCTTGATTGTTTAGTAAGTAGAAATTTTTGAATTTGTTTGCATAATAGATTAATATGGTCCAAAATTTTCACATATTTTTGGTGGTGGTGTGAGCACCACTTCATTTACTAATAAACTGTCAAGAACAAGGAAGTCTGCAAGAAACAAGGCATCAAGAGAAGAATAATATGAACAGGAGGTCTGCAGTCCTGAAAAGAGCTTGGTTGTTGACCCCACGCAGATCATTACTTCTACAATAGAATCTTCTGTTGGGAAATTCTTTGTTTCTTCCCATTTAGAACCTCCTCTTGCAAGGAAGTCAACATTTATGCTCAGTGGTCAGCCCGAAGAGGGTTCCTCATTAACCCTATTCAAGAACCAGAGTTTTGGACCATTGACTCTCAAGAATATGTGTTTTACAAAGGTCCTACTCTCTCTTGGTCTGATATCGACCATCTAGAGGGTATTGGTAACACAGATGGGGACTATAAGGAAGAGGAATTGGTCACATTTAAATTTCGTATCAGGGAGACTGGTGGAGCTACTTAGATGAAAAACATTCCTCCTTTTGCCTTGCCTAATTTTCATGGTGTCTCTAGTGAAGATCCTGATGCCTTCCTATTAGAATTCGATGTGTTACGCAGAATCTATGACTATTCTTCCAATTCTCAGAAGCTAAATTTGTTTCCTTCCACATTGAAGGATGCAACTCTCAGGTAGTTTATGGGTCTGGGTTCAAACTCCATTTCTACTTGGAATGAAATGAATAAGGTATTATTGAAGAAGTATCAAGACTATTGTAAGACTAGAGACCTCAGGGAGGAAATATTT
The DNA here is from genome assembly GCA_034641835.2 of Pinus albicaulis. Classification (NCBI taxonomy): domain Eukaryota; kingdom Viridiplantae; phylum Streptophyta; class Pinopsida; order Pinales; family Pinaceae; genus Pinus; species Pinus albicaulis. The sequence continues at coordinate 353,544,325 of CM076570.1, read as the reverse complement.
TTCATGACTCAGAAGGAAGGGGAGAGTCTTGAGGATTTGGTGGAGAGATTTCAATACAATCTGCAGAGATCAAAGATGAATCAACTAAGCAAAGAAACCAAGGGGACAATTTTACTTATGGAAATCAAACTAGAATTTATAGATATTTTAAACTTAATGGGAACATGTGATGTATCAAAGATGAGTGATGATGATGTGTGTGAGATATGTCAAAGATATTCAAGGGGAAATTCCAAAGTTGGAGGAGGATCAGGAGACAATTCTTCCAGGCTTGTCAAATCAGTTTCTAAAGCTAGAGTAACCAGAGCTCAAATGGGTAATTTATTTGAAAATTTTAAAACTGATATTCTTAGTACTTTCTCTTCACAATTGGATGTTTTACAGGCTAATAAGAAACAAGAGGAATTGGAGAAATCCTTGGTTTTGTTCTACTCCAAATGTAGGAAGAAACATGCTCTAAGGGAATTCCATGCGGACAACATAGAGGTATGCGGAATTTGTGAAGTTGAGAATTCTACTGATCAATATTCTTCTCTTCCTGAGATTAAAGTAGCATATATAGCATATCAGGGAGTTTTCAATACACTCTATGCATTGGCACCTAAAATACCATGGCAACCACGTCCTTCAGGTATGTCACAATCACATTTTCAAATTCCTTATGCTCAGAATCAGATGTGGAATATTCCAATGCCATGGAAGTCCTGGCCTCCACAAAAACCTTGGCAGGGAAACCTTTCTTACCTTGCTGCACAACATTTCCCATCTTATAATTTTTATCCACCACAACCCATACCACAACAAATGGTACAACCACAACAACAACAACTTCAGTTGCCTGCCCCACCAAATCAACCTCATCCCACACAACTTCCTACTCAACCAGTATATAACCCCAACAATTAAACCATCTAATATTCTCACAATATTTGATTGGTCACTTATCCCAATTTTCCTACTTATTGTATTACACCACAGCTTTTGCAGGAAATTTATGTTCCTTCACTGTAGGAATTTCCTGTGTCACTACAAGAAATCAAACTTAGATTGGGAAAAGTGGTGACTCAGCCTGAAAAGATTAAAGAGATTGTAGAGGAAGACACTCTGGAAATACCTGAAGTTGAAAATACACCTGAACTAGCAGAAAAAACCACTTCAAGATCACAAGAACCTTCCTCATCCCATACTGTCCAACCTCCTTTTCTAGAGGGGTTGGAAATGAAAATAAAACAACCTGAGTTTGATCTTGTGTCTGAACTGAGAAATGTGTGCATCAAGATCCCATTGCTACAAGCACTTAAGGATATCCCTATCTATGCCAAAATAGTGAGGGAGATATTTACCAAGAAATCATGAAGACAAAAGAAATAACCCTCTACAATTCAATTAGGTGGGAAGCTTGCAAGCCTAATGTCCACTGGATTTGTTACTGAGAAATATACAGACCCTAGAATACTTGTGGTTACCACCTTTATCAATGGGTATCCCATAAAGAACACTCTAATTGATTTAGGTGCAATCATTAATGTGATTACTATGGATACTTTAGCTCATATAGGATCCTTTGACTTACATCCTACACCTACCATGTTAGAAATAACAGATAGGTCTAAGGTAAAGCCGAAGGGGGTATTAGAAGACATTGTCATCTCATTGGATTCTTGGGAGTACCCTGCAGACTTTTATGTTATTCAACCTAAAAATAACTTTGGAGGAAATCCTTTGATCTTGGGGAGGCCTTGGTTAGCCATGACAGATGCTTACATAGGGTGTAGGTCTAGAAACATGACCATCACTCATGGAGCTAAAACAAAGAATATTAATTTGTATCCCCCTGCTAAACCCCTATTAAGATCAAAAAATACTCATTGGGTTGAAGAAGAGGAGCATGATTCAAAATGTACCCAACCAGTTTTAACAATTTCCCAAGCCATGAGCCTTAAGGAAAACTCAGAAGAAATTTGATAAATTTTTGTATTTCTAATCTTAATTTTCTGCAACATTTAGAAGGGAGGTATAGTCATAATTTAGATATCATTACTAATATGCAAGATTTTTATGAACATAGTACAACAAATGAACTACATTAAACCTCTTATCTACATTCCCTGCATATTCAATGACTGAATAAGGGGTTAAGGTAGTTGAAATTTTTCTTGGAAAAACTTTAAACATCAATTATGCCTTAACTCCTGAACAAGAAAAACAATTAATTAAAGCATTGAAAAAACTTTCAGACACTTTTTCTTGGGAATATAAAAACATGAGGGGAATTAAACCAGATAAATGCATTCATAATATCTATATAGAAGAAAATTCTAGGCTTGTGAGACAACCACAAAGGAGGATGAACCCCACTTTAAGAGAAATTGTGAAAGATGAATTGCAGAAATTGTTAAATGTAGGGTTCATTTATCCTATCTCAGATAACTAGTGGGTATCTCCACTTGTTATTGTCCCTAAAAATAATGGCAAATGGTGAGTGTGTGTAGACTACATGGAATTAAACAAGCCATGATAAAATATCACTTTCCCTTGCCTTTTATAGACTAGGTGTTGGACACTCTAGCAGGGAAAAAGTGTTTTTCCTTCCTAGATGGATTCAATGGGTAAAATCAAATTAGGATAGCTATAGAGGACTAGGAGAAGAAAAAATTTACATGTCCTTGGGGTACCTATGCATACAAGGTAATACCATTTGGTCTATGCAACACACCAGCCACATTTCAACAAGCGGTCCTTGTTATTTTCTCTAATCTTTTGCATGATTGTGTAGAGGTATATATGGATGAATTTACAGTAATGGGTGATAAGTTTGAAGAATATTTACATAATATTAGGAAATGAGATGTAGCAAAACTAGTCTTTCATTAAGTAATGAAAAATGTTTTATGATCATGACTGAGGGTATTGTTTTGGGTCATCATGTTTCTGCTGCAGGAATTAAAGTTGATTCGACAAAGATTGAAGTTATTGTAAAGCTGCCCCACCAACTAGTCAAAAAGGAGTTCGAAGTTTTCTTGGAAATACAGGCTACTATAGAAGGTTTGTTGAAAATTTTACAAAGGTAGCCTCTCCATTGTTTAAACTATTGAATAAAGAATTTAAATTTCATTGGAATGATGAGTGTCAAGCTGCATTTGATACACTCAAGGAAAAGCTTTCTTCAACACCTGTCTTGAGAGGCTCATACTAGAAATTTCCCTTTCACATTTCCACTGATGCCTTTGATTCAGCCATAGGAGTAGTATTGGGTCAAAAGGAATATCCTGTAACCCATGCTATTTATTTTGTTAGTAAAAATTTAACTCCTGCAAAACTGAATTACACGATAACTGAAAAATAATTCCTTGTTGTGATTTATGCTATTAACAAGTTTAGACATTACATCACTAGATCTGAAGATTTTGTACACATTGATCATTTTTCCATCGTTTATCTCATGAACAAACCAATCACTAATAGCAGGACAACTAGGTGGATTTTTTTACTATAGGAATTTGACATCACAGTATTGGATTGGCCGAGAAAATAAAATCAGGTGGCTAATTTACTATCTAGGCTCAACCACATAGGTGAGGATGTTCCTGTTAATGATAACTTTCTGGATGAGAGTTTGCTTTCCATTTATGTCAAAACACCTTGGTTTGCAGACATGGCCTACCACCTTTATACAGGAAATTTTCCACCCTAATTTTCATCTAATCAAGAAAAGAGAATTTTTAGGAAAAGTTTTGATTACTCTTGGATTAGGGGAGGCCTCTTTTTCACTGGACATGATTTGCTTATTGATAGGTGTGTCAGAGATGATGATATATATGATATATTAAGAGCTTGTCACGATTAAACTTGTGGAGGACACTTTGCAGATAATTGGACATCCTACAATATCCTCCGCTCAGGTTACTATTGGCCAAGTCTTTTCAAATATGCAAAGGAGTATGTCCAAAAATGTGATAGCTGCTAGAGAATAGGGTGGTATGTTCAATCAAATAAAATTCCTTTGCAACCACATTTTATCATAGAACTATTCGAGAGGTGGGCTCTTAATTTTTTAGGTCCATCAATGCTATGGCCAAAGGTAAGAAGTATATTTTAGTTTGCACTAATTATGTTACGAAGTGGATGGAAGCAAGAGGAATACCTAGAGAAATGGAGAAAGCAATGGTAGATTTTATTTTTTTCTGATATTTTTGTAAGATTTGGGGTACCAAGGTAGATAGTTACTGATCAGGGTACCCAATTTGTGTCAAATATTGTGCAGGTAATTGTACAAAAATATCATATTACTCATTGAAAGTCCAACATTTATCATTCACAGGCCAATGGGAAGGTGGAATCAACAAATAAGGTATTGGAGACAATCCTTACAAAGACACTGCAACTACATAAGAAGGATTTTTCTAATCGACTTCCTGAGGCATTGTGGGCTTACAACATCACATGGAGAAACACCACTGGCTTCTCCCCATATGAATTAGTGTATGGGAAACAAGTTTTACTACCTATTGAATTTCAAATCGGGACTTTCAAGCTAGCAACAAATTTGGTTATAGACCTTGAGGAGGCACATCAACAGAGAATCTTGCAGCTCAATGAGTTGGATGAGATCATGCAGGATGCTTTTTAGCATACTGATCTGATCCAACAACAACAGGCTAAATGGCACAACAGATAAATTAAAAAGAAACAATTCAAAGAGGGAGACTGGGAATTTTTGTATGATTCAAAATTTAAGAACTTTAAAGGGAAATTTAACACACATTGGTTGGGTCCCTATGAAATTGAAAACGTTTTTGATAATTGATCTATTTAGGTTAAAAATATTGATGATGGGAATGTTACCTTGGTGAATGGGCATAGACTCAAGCTATATCAGAAAACCCAATCTAAGGAGGAATTTGTGGAAGAAAGTGTGAAGAAAAAGGAGCTGGAAATGGTGTGAGAGGGAGTCATTCCTCTCACTACCTCTTCTTGATTTTCTGCTGACAGATTAAGCTCACTTTGTTCCTCCTCATGCTCGGTAAACCATGAGTGGAATTTCTATTGGGTATAGGTTTATTCCTTTTTCCGGGCCCAATGGATTAGTTATGGAAAAGGATCCCCCTTGGAGTCTTTTTTTTTAGCATTTTAGACTCTCTAAAATTGAAATATAGTGAGCATGGACTGTCTTGGGCTCGTTAAAATCACAGGTCAGTAGATCCTTTGGGATCCTCTCAATAAATTTTGTTTTTAAGCTAATTTTTGGATTTCTCATGTTGGACTGATGTGGGATTCCTTAAGTCCTTGCTTCCAACAATAGTGGCCCATCGACATTAGCAAATTATTTGGGTGCAATATTAGAGCCTTGTGATGCCTTAAAGCTTGTATGCCCTAATGACAGTTTATCTCGCCAGCAATAATGGGGAATCATTATGCCTCCTTGACTACTGGATCCTATGGGGGGTTCGAAAACACCTCATAAATTCACACTTGATAGGTTTCATTAGGGTACCTTGGTCCTCACTCTCATTAATGGTGATGGGCCTCGCATTGGTAAACAATTGACCTTAATGGCTGGTAATCCAATGAGATCATTTCACATTTGAAATCAACACTTTAATTCACGTGCAATGAACTATACACAAAAAAGAAGAAATGGTTTTTCCTACAGAAGGATTTCTTGTAGAATGCTCAGTAGTCACGTTTCCATTTCCTACAGCAATGCCATTGGTTTCTTGAAGAAAAAAAATTGCAGACATAACATTAGCTTAAATTAATCTGATAAAGTACAAACATTTTTATTATTGGTCAAGATCACGAACTATATAATTATGCATCTGGTTTAATTTCAAAGTGGGTTATCATTTCAATACAAAGGAAATTATCATCCAAGGACTGGACCGTTGGAAGGTAATATCGGTAAGGTATGATTGGAGACATGATGCTTAAGGTGAAAGGTAATGATGCTTTAATTTTTAAAATTTGCATGAATTTAAGTCATGGTAACCCTTGCGGAAAAACACAGCTGTGAGTCATTATGTCATAAACCGAGTTCTATGACTAACCATCATAACTCTGACACATCCTTTGGTTATATTTCCGATATCCATTCTACAGGTCAGATCACGATGATAATCATGATCACAACTTGCATTTTCGAAAATTTCCATATTCTCCAATATTTCCAATTTAAACTCTTGTTGTCGAGTTTTTGTGCAAAGTCTTGGAGGTGTCTCTGCGAGCTGAATTAACTCTGTCTCTTGAATCCCTAGCCATGTTGAGGTTGTGTTCCCCTGTTCAATTTGAACAACAAGGACCCGCGCTGTTAGATGCTAACTCTCACAGTAAGGCGTGACTAGAAAAAGCAGGGTGGCTACCACTGTTTCAGAAATTCAATGGGATTAATTTGGAGTTAACAAAGTCCTCCACTATGAATTTAAATGGTGACAAAGCACAAGTTGGGAATATCCAATTTCGATTGACAGAGGATCTGGTGGCTCGAGCATGCGGTATCCCATAGGACGGGGAGCGTTGGTTCTAGAATAAACAGTTTGACAACATAATTTGTGCATCCTTTCTCCGGAAAGAACATGTAAACCATGATTGGAGTAAAAGGATCCCGCAGGAATTCCTACGAAGTAAGTATCGACACCTGTTTTTTTTCCTGCAGAAATCTATAACATGCGAAGGTCGTTTTGGGCTTAAATTTTTATTTTCATATTCACCTTCTCGGCCACTTTTGAGACATGCCTTTGAATTTTCCTTACTATTTGAGAATGTCTTTGATGAAAATGTCCACTGCCACTAAGGAGAGGGAAACCCACCTATATGAGAACCTATATCACCATGGGTTGATAAAAATCATCCTGATAGAGTTTCTGCAGAAGAAGAAGAACACATGGGAAGATTTCCCGTCAGAGAACTATTTCGTGGACGATGAAAAGGACTCTGGTCCTTCAGAAGCTGAGGAGGAAAAACCAGTAGAAAAAAAGAGGAAGAAGCCATGAAACCATAGTCCAATGATAGAGGAGGAAAGAAAAGATGAAGAGGTGGTGGTGACTAGGGAGACCACAATGAAAAAGCCCAAATTGAAGGGCACTTCCACCCACGTTAATATTTTTACATGGAGCCAAGCTGCAAAGCTGCCAAAAAATGGAATTGAAAAATGGGGGGGGGGGGGTACCACCAAGCAAATGTGATAAGAAGATAGAAAATCCCCACGACCTATCCAAAGGAAAATGGAAGGTGGAGACATCTGAATTCATCGACATAGAAACAATCTCCTTCCAGGATCCACCCCTGCAAGAAAGCGGGAATAAGACAACAGAAGACTAGCAAGAGCAGGAGAAGCCTAATTTTCCCTTCTCCTCCCAAGGACAACATGAAGGGGAGGGAAATCCCAGGAAAAATGGTCTCATCAGGAATTGGAGGAGATCATCAGTGAACTTACCATTTCATAGTGGGCTTTGTGAAAGGAGATTAAAACCCTAAGATAAAATATCCTACGCATGCAAAAAGAGCATAATGAATGACATCAGAAGGAAACCCGAATTATGAAGAAGAAACAGGCCCATATTGATCATTTGAAGAAAAATAATGAAGCATATAGGAGTCAAGTTCAAGCAGAGTCCAGCAGGGCCCAATTAGACCAAATGGCTGTAGTAGTTGTAGCTCAGGGCAAGGACTAATTTTTCTTCCAAGGGTGCAACATTTTTTCTTGCATAAGGGACATGCAAGGAGCTAGGTGTGGGGGATATGTTGAGTCCCAAATTTTCCAATTTTTGACAGCCTTCTAAGACCTTTATTATCCCATTTTGAACTCTCGTTGACCCCTAGTTACACTTATTTCGATTATATTATCTAAGTTTTTGCCAAAAGGGTGTTATGTGCTTATTGAATTATCAAGTCAACTGATCTAGAAGTATTATGTATATTTTTATTTATTTGAAGCAGCTCTGTAATTTCTTAAAGACAGCTCGTGGTTGTAATTTCATGCAGACACTACGTGAATTCCTGTAGGTGAAGATTTCCTGCAACTGCCCATATTTCTTATAGCAGAATCGGCGATTAGCTATGTTCCACTTAATTCCAAAACAAATGAGAACATGGGTTTTATGGGGGAATGCACCTACATGGACGTTGTCCTATTGGATGTTTCAAATTCACCATCGAAACCACCCAGATCTTCAAAATTCCTCTCGTTGTCCGTATGAGGGAAAGCTCCAGCCATGTAACGAAATTAGTCTAATCCATGCTTTCAGTCATGGATTAGAATCAACACATATTTTTGACATTATGTTCCAGTATTTATAGCTAATAGTTCCATATAGTAGTTTTTCCTTATTCAGGAAAAGTATGAGCCTTCAAACTTGTATAAATTTCACTATGTTTCATTTTGTAAGGGGTTGGGTTGGTTTTCTAATCAGACATATCAGATTTGTACTTGATTGTAATATTTTCCAGATTAATACAATATTCTATATTATGTCCATTCTACTGAGTAAACCCTTGTAATATTAAAGGTCTTGTGAGTAAGGGAGGGCCTCCTTTGCTCACAACTCCATTAGTTGCAGCAGTGTGTGTGTTTTAATTATTTTTATGGAGTAATAATTTATTTGCACAGCTAGTGTTCTCTTTCTAAAGTTTTAGCAATAGATGTCAAATGACTAAATGATTAAGTTTCTGTGTTAATTTGTTAAATTCATTTAATCATATTTCAATTTTGAAATGTCAGATTGATTCTTTTATGGTTGTGAGTTTGATCTTTTAACTTTTTTGATCAACATCAACAATACCAAGAGCTGCAAAAGGATGTTTGATCCAATCTGTAGCCTTTACTGCCAAGTGTTGATGTAGAAAAGAGACATTAGTTTTGTGTATGCATGACTGATTTGATTAGGAAGCACTTGAAGAATTAAGCCTGCATATACTTTGCACAACATCTCACAAGATTACCTACCTTGAGTTGATAATTTATGTTGGAAAATTATAAGTTTATAATTTAAATCAACAGTGATTTTAGTCCCTCTTGTTCTCTGTTTTATTCTAAACTGTTTAGGTCTTTTCAACCTTTTGTATATTACATACATAGTGCCATAGATTTTAGCATTTTTTTTTCTAACCATATAAAAAATGAGTTCTACTATGTCTTTATACTTAGTATCATGGTGTAAATTTACACTACTCTAAATGTGTGTGATATGTCTTTACATTATTTTCATATACTATCTTGGTTACAGTCTTTGTATATATGTAACTTAGTTAAACTTTAAAGATTAACTTAAACGATACACTAGTGTTATTCCCTCTTAGTAATGACTATATCCTAAACACTTAGAGTTGTGTGTGTGTGTGTATATACACACACTTCAGGTCCTTTCGGCCTGTAGATAGTTTTTCTTTTACTCTATTTTCCATGAAAAATATCTCAACATTTCAAGTCTTACTTGCCATTTTATCTATACAAATCCATTTTATATATTTTTCCATCCCCAACATACTGATAACATGTTGATAAAAAGAAATTCATAAAAATAAACTATTCATTTGTATTTCCCTATAAATTTACACAATAATAAATTTATAGATATTTTCCAACATTAAATTGATTCATTGTATTTCCTTCACTACAAGAAAAAATCACATTGGTGAGGTTCATGCTTGTGACGGACCTTTAAGGTCCGTCACCAATGTCACATATGGTGACGGTCCTTAAAAACCCGTCACTGTAAGTGTATATAGTGATGGTCCTTTATGGTCCGTCACCAAAGACATTTTCAATGACACCTTTGGTGAGGGTCGTTAAAGGCCCATCACTAATTCTCTCTTTGGTGACACTTCTAGTGACGAACTTTTAATGACCCTCACCAATGCTCTTTTTGTTACTTTTGGTGACAGTCAAAAAATGTCCGTCATCATTGATCATTAAAAAACCGTCACTGTAAGTGTATATACTGATGGTCATTTATGGTCCGTCACCAAAGACATTTTCAATGACACTTTTGGTGAGGGTCGTTAAAGGCCCATCACTAATTCTCTCTTTGGTGACACTTCTAGTGACGAAATTTTAATGACCCTCACCAATGCTATTTTTGTTAATTTTAGTGACGGTCAAAAAATGCCCGTCATCATTGATCATTCCAATGAGTTTTTGATGACGCTATGTGCCTGTTAATATATTTTTTGTCAAAAGATAAAGATTTAATACAATTATTGTGGAGTATTTTTTATAATATGTCCAAGGCCATAGTGGTTAGGGTCAGTCAATTTTTGTAGAAGTAATTAGTGTGTATCATTTCCCTCAAATAATGACTAGTCGAATAGAGATTTCCTATGAGTCAACAAATGATTCATATCTATTAATTTTATTTTCTAGCAAATTCCCTTTAGATAAATTTCCACTATTGTGTGTAGGAAATATATTATTTAATACATAATCAAGCTTTGAAAATTCTATTAATGAGAAAGACCTAACAATCCTCAACAATCGGGGCACACCTTAAATTAATGCTTTGGCACACACTAACATTTCTTAGCACCCCACATGTCTTGGAACATCTTTGTACCTAGAACATATTGTGATTACACTGACGCCCAAGCACATGGTGGCATGCGCTAGCACAACATGGAACTCTCCTAGCATGTGTTGGCATACTGCATATAGTCCCTAGCATGCCCTGGAACACCTTGGTTGAATGCATTAACATACATTAGCACTTGGTACACAATGCCATTTTGCATGTATTGGGACCTATTATTAGTGTGCCTAGCATGCCCCTTTTCAAAAAGATAAAGTCTTGACTTATTAACCCTCTTAATATTGGTTCTTCCTTTTGTTGCCTTGACACATATTGACATACCCCGGCACCCTGCGCCACAATATCCTTAGAACCTAGCATGTATTGGCACTATTAATTGGCACATGATATAATTAACACACCCTGGAACTCCCAAGCACACTTTGGGAATTCTTGACATGCCTTGATATTCCCTAGCATGCCTTACCAATTCTTAGCATACCTTGTCACTCCCTCCTTGGCATGACAACTAACACTCATTAACACTGGTCTCTGGCACACATTCCTCATATTCATTAGCTTCCATGAATTTTTACCTAGTGCTCCCTTAATGTTTTTTCCTAGTAATCCTTAACACTCATCAACATGCATTATCACTCTCTAGCACACCTTAGCACTCTTCAACATTCCCATCCACTTCATAACATGCATAACACTAGTCCCTGACACATATTGGCGCTTGGCACGTGTTGGCGCTTGGAAAGTATTAGCATGTATGGAATATTTTGAGATGCCTTGGTATGATTTGGTATGATTTAATGCACCCACACTGGTTAGATTTTCTACATGGTATCAGAGCAGGAATTTTTTGGACGGTGAGTTTGCAGAGAATATCTGAAGATTTTGGTGTAAAATTTTCAAAAACAAATAGAATATTTTGAATCCTTGTGAAAATCTACCCAAATGGAAAAAAAAAATCGGTCGAATCAGAGCTCGGATGAGGGAGATATCATCGATTTAAAATCAATTCTTTTTTAGAAACTTTTTGTAACATCGGGACAATTACATTGTGCACAAGTCAAGAACCTATATGTACTTGAGGTACCAGATGCATGCAAAGCTTTGAGGAGAAAGGCAGAAGTTAGATACTTGGTGGTTTAGAGGGAGCATAAATTACCTCTCAACATGCATTCTCATGAGAAGCAGTCTCAGAAGGTTGTGGAGTAGCTGCCACAATTAGAGAAGTAGAGAGGAGACTGAGTGGAAGCATCCACTCAAGAAGAGACCTCCATGAGGGGGAAATTTGAGCCAGATAGGAAGAGGGAGCAACCATACCTTGAGGTGTAAGGTGGGGTGATGTGTAGACATAATCCCAAGATAAGAAATTTGGGCAAGGTCCATTGAGATGGCGTGTCTCATGGATCAAACCTAGCTACGAGGAGCCCACAGTACAATAGTAGTAGGAAGGATCAATTAGATTGATGTAGTCAGATTTCAACAAGACAGAAATCAGAGTGACAGATGTCAAATACTGGAGCACAAATCAAAGTTAGCAAGAGTTCAAAGGGCACGGATGTAGATGTCAGCAGCAGCGCAGAGAATCCACTACTAGACAGGTGCAGTAGCTAGCAGCAGCCAGAAGACTCTGATGACAGATGCATTATACTGATTCAGTTGTTCGGAGGCTATTCAGTTTCAGGATTCGCAGGTGCAAACAACACTAGAGAAGTGTAACATGCAGAACATTCCAAAGGTATCGGATGGGGATTGATTGAATTCCTTTCTTGTTGAGAGGGAGTGTTGAAATTTGCAACAAGAAACAGTGAAATTGGCAACTAGAAAGGACAAAAAAAATGCACCCACACCGGTGAGGAATTTTGATGTACCAGGAGTGAGGAATGTGAGACGTCTAATTTATTTTTCCCTTAAATAAATTGGACAATAAATTGTAATTTCATCTCATAACAACGTGTTAGTTAACTAAGTCATGATGATTGAGTTAGCTCAACAAAATTCGATTGAAGGTGATCGAGGTGGATATTTGTGGCCACCCATCTATTCCACTTGGGCCCTCGCCATTGTCTCTTTCAGTTTTTCAGTTTCCTTAATTATAGCACAATTTACTATTTTTGTCAATTTTTCGGGTCCTGAACTTCCAGAGCCGTTTTGAGGCCCCAAACAACATTTTTTGGGCATGCAAGGTTTGGAAATTTCATATAAATTGCATTAGCAGTTGTATTCCTCGGAGAGATCTTTCTAATGAGGTATCATGTGCGTCAAACGAAGATCATATGACCAAGTTACGACCCCGAGAAGTTGGCTGCCCAACTAACCCCAACGGGGCCCATAAAATCTTGGTGTTACATCTCCTCGGGTTAGGGTTTTGGTTGTTTAGGGTTTTATCTTATTTTTAAATGATAAAAAGACCCTTCATCCTTATTATAACACAGTTCAGAGGAACATAAATATCAATTGTATTTATAGAAGATTTCCCATGTGTGGAAATAGTAGATCCAAAGGAGGGTGGAACCTGAGCAGAAGATTGAGCATGCAGAAGAAATGTGCCATGTGAAGAATGGATTGACATGCTGAGGAGTTGATTTGGTGGACTATCCATGGATTTTAGACAGATACCTGAAGCAACCTATAAAAAATAAGTCAATGGACTATTAGTGGTTGATTTGTGACCCTAGTTCAGTCATCTACAGATTGTTAGAAGGATGATAAGAGGAGAAGTTCAGATTTATTCATAGATTGGAAAACAAAGATCAAATTGTCGATACACAAGAACAATGATTTTGATAGGACTAAAACCATTGTTATGTGGAAGATTTGAAGAGCCCTAGATCAGTAAAAATAATTGACTATGGTTGGGCAGATTGATGCTAGTCCAAGTATAGTTGGAGGGTTGTTAGGTGACTGTCAAAGAAGAACCCTAACTCTTGTACTTGTGAAGGAAAAAAATATTGGTAGAAGGGCAGGTGTATAGGGCCTAAGGATGTGCATAATTTGAAGGACTAAAGTAGCAGTCAAGTGGGCCAACCAACTAGCCCTATTTCACTATATTGTAGAGGATCAATTCAGTGAGAAGAAGGGCAACGTCCATAGCCCTAGACTTCTCATCTTGGAGCCGTAGTATGGAAAAAGTGGGCATACCAAAGAGTTGTTCACAAATGGAGTTGTGAACAACTTGTTCAACTTGTTACCACTCAAACTAGTAGTGGACCTAAAAGGGGTTCCTAAGAGGGAAACACCTAGGATAAGGGAAACGGTGGAGGCTTAGCCCATTGTCACCACAACTAAGGCTCCTTGCTCTTCACGAAATTTCACCGATGGGAGGAGTTCTGGTAGTTTAGGAAGTCACTTGTATATTATAGGTAAATGAATAGGTGGGAAGTGACCCTAGAATCCCTTTCCCTAAGATAGAATATAGAGTGGGACATGCTTGCCTTTTAAGCAAGGGACTTGATCTTATAGGGAGAGAGGAGGGGGATTGAAGGGTTGAGGGAGAAGAATAAGACTTTTAAAGGAAGTTACCAATCCCTAAAATCCTTTGGGAAATTGGATTCCCAAATGGTCCTTGATGAAAGGCCTTTGACACCAAATGGGACCACATGGGGCCAAGTGGACCCAACCTAGGTTCGGGGATGGAATTTAGCAACCAATGATGTTCATATCTTGGAAAATGTGAGGGGAAAGGATTAGGCAATATTTTTTACTTCGATGGGTCAAATTGATCCTACTAGGCTCTAGCCTTGGGAACACCTATGCAAAACTTGATCCTAGAGCTAGGGCTTGAGGTATTTGAAGATTCCATCGTCAGAATTGGCCCAAATTATGAGGAGAGTGAAGGAACCTACCAATGTCGTTGCCTCTAGGAGATCAAAGTTTTCCTCTGGCTATATTCTTGGGAAATTGATGCCCTAGGTGACCTAATGGGGCTAGACCTAGGGAAAAATGGAAAATTGTGAAAAGGGGGGGGGGTGGGGGAAATCATCACCCTTTTTGAGGTACTAGTGAATAATTCACTTGGGGATATGGAGTCAGGGGTGATAATGAACAATAATTCAGTTTCTTGATCATGGAGGCCCAGAAAGTCAACTTCGTCCAATGTTAGAGGAAAACGAAAAGTGACCTTCAAGAATTTATACTTCATGCAAGTGGTGCAAGTTTATTGAGATAAAATGATCTCTAATATATTTCATTCATCCAAAAATGGCCCATACATTAAATAAGATAAATAGACACATAATTCCACATTTCCATCATGCAGCAATTAACCCTAGTTATAGTGAAATTCAATAGTATGCAACAACAACAAGAATAGCGTTAAATTTTCACTCACAATGTTAGAGAGTATATCCAACCAGCTTCATATTTTCAAAAGCAAATCTCCAAGATAAAAATAGCCCAAATCCATACATCAAAATGCATCCATCATCCAAAATAGTCCTCCAAGGAAAAATGTGAAGTTCTCTAAAGATAGAGAGATCCCAAATCAAGTGATGATACAAATGAATCCAACTAACTCCCATTTATACATTGATTAGGAGTTGATCGAATTAGCTTATGGGCCTACATTAGCCCCTAAACATAAAATATTATGCAAGTAACCCTAAATTTTGGTGACAATCCCACCAAACTATCTCATACATGGAATAATAAGCCTCATAAGAGGTCAACTGATGTCTTAGGGCCTTCTAGGAGGCATACTGGGGTCCATGAGTGCCATAATGATGCATGGGACCCATCAAAAGTGTTGGACAAGGGGGTGGCCCCTTGTTCTTCAAACATTAAACTTATGGTGCTCTCATTAAAATTGTGGACTGAAAGGGTTGTGTGTGGCCACCATCAACAAGTAGGTCAAGTGTTGTCTTGTTCATGGTAGATTTTTTGTCAAAGGATTAACGCCAATCCTTATTTTTATTCCTTTTATCAGTGTGATTGTAAAGGGTCACGATCCATAGTACAAGAGCTCTAGCCTGTTGTATTGTAGTTTGTAATATAATGAAGAAGGGTTTGCACACTAACACTCCCTGACATGCCCAACACTCTAGCATACCTTGGAATTTCCTAACATGTAACCTTGCTGCTCCCTCCTTATCACACCTGAAACTCACTGACACTCCCTATCAAACACTCTTATTCATTCATTACCAGGCATTTTGAACTAGTTCTCCCTTGTGTTTCCATGGCACTCCCTAGCACGCATTGACACACCCTAGCATTTGGCACATCCTAGCATGTTTCCCTGACACTCTAGCATTCCTTGGCACTAACTTGCATGCCTTTGAACTCCCTCCTTAGCACACCTAGAACTCGTTGATACTCCCTGTCACACACTCTTATTCATTCATTTCCATGCACTTGACACTAGTGCTCCCTTGTTTTTCCTTGGCACTCCCAAACACTTCGCCCTGGCATGCATTGGCACACCGTTTCCCTAGCCTCTAGCATACCTTGACATCACTCCCTCCTTAGCACACTTGAAACTCACTGACACTTCCTGTCACAAACTCTTATTCATTTATTTTTAAATATAGTTTTATCTGTTCTGTTATGATGAACTGTCTAGTGGAATATCCATGATAGTTTACGAATCACCCCAACATATATCCTTTATGCAAGTCATATGATGATATTTCTTCACACTTATTTATCTCTAGTTGTCCCAACACAGTGCAGGTCATCACCACCACCCTTGCAAAATTGAACATCATAGGCTCGTGGTCCTATCTAAGCTTGGAAGAAAAATTCAAAACTTAGTTACACAACATGATGGAAGATTATTATTATTAAGGTTTCCCATGCTTTCTAATCAATAATATCTAGTGGGATTGGAACAACAGCACATTTTGTTCACGATAAATATCCATGATAGTTTACGAATCACCCTAGCATATATCCTTTATGCAAGTCATATGGTGATATTTCTTCACACTTATTTATATCTTGTCTCGACACAGTGCAGGTCATCACCACCACCGTTGCAAAATTGAACATGATAGGCCTGTGGTCCTATCTAAGCTTGGAAGAAAATTTAAAAAATTAGTTACACAACATCATGGAAGATTATTAAAAGGGTTTCCCATGCATTCTAATCAACAATATCTGGTGGGATTGGAATAGCAACAGATTTGTTCACAAGAAATATCCATGATAGTTTACGAATCACCCCAACATCTATCCTTTATGCAAGTCATATGATGATATTTCTTCACACTTATTTATCTCTTGTCCCAACACAATGCAGGTCATCACCACCACCCTTGCAAAATTGCTCTCCCACATAAGGAGTTGGCAATGAAGAGATCACTCACAATGACACAACCTCTTCAACCCTAATGCACAAGGAGCCAACCCTTGATACAAATATTTTGTGTGCTAAAAAAACACAATTGTGTTAATGTAGAATAATATACACAAGAGAAAATAAAATGATATTATCCACATCAATGCTTGAAATAGCCTCACATTTTCCATGAGTGGTGAGCCAAGGGGTGAATGTAAGGCACTATTAAAGTTACATCATGTTTACATTTCTTTTACATCACGAGATTGTTCTCCATTAGGGTTGATGCATCATCACAAGGGAGCATAACACCTTTTTGTGGGGGAGCGATTAAAGTTGTAACATGATCAAGTGACATACACCTCCAATGTAAATGACATCATTATATGCCTGTGTCAAGTTGTTAAAGATGTTATTTATAAACAATAAATTTAGTACATGAACTTCATCTTTTCATGGCCTTGACACTAAGATGGATTTGTACTAGGAACACTTCATGCAAATAAGAGGGGGCCTTAATTTTAAACCCTCATACACACTAGAGCACTAGATGTTGCCCTTCAGATCCCCCTTGGTGGTTTCAAAGTGGGTTTACATTAGTGTCTAGTTGAAACTAATGACATCATGATATTCCTCTTCTCAATAACATATTCTAGCTTTGCCATATACACAACATTGAGATAGAGGATCACCTCATATGTAGATTCTCCATTTATTATGGATTCAAGGGATGTTCTATTTTCTTTTATCAAGATTTATATGGTCGTTATCTACTTTCTTTCAATACATGTCTAACTATTTTTATGAGGGAGGTCCTTGGATTTAGATCTTTATACAAGACCTTATGTGGCCTTCCCCTTTTGAAATTTTCCAAGGGGGTCACCTCCTTCCATGCTGCCTTGCCTACTTAGAACCAAAATTGACAAGCCAATATTCAAACTTCTTCAACTATCAAATTGGTGGGGCCTCATACCTCTTATTGAAACCCTTAATGAGACATTATTTCTCCAAATAGACTGTTGAGGATTTCCCATTGCAAATCACAGGTTGGATGTCATAGGACCTGTTACCCCACTTTCTATATGAGTTTTTAGAGGATAATTTTAAATTTTGATTGACATATCAACCCTTGTGATTCTTGTGACATTAATAATTTTCCAATTAAGATATACGAATGACTGTATAATTGGTTTGACGACACCTTACCTTGGCCATCTAAGACACTAGGTGTAGGAAGATGTTGCTTTAGCGATCACTTTAACTTAATATATATGATCCATGTATATATTTCTAATATGTATTATTTTTATTGTGATCACATAAAAAATCTATTCTAACTCTTAAATGTTTTAGCCATAATTCCTATGCTAAATTATTCCATAGTATTTTATAATTTTACTC
The DNA here is from genome assembly GCA_034641835.2 of Pinus albicaulis. Taxonomy (NCBI): domain Eukaryota; kingdom Viridiplantae; phylum Streptophyta; class Pinopsida; order Pinales; family Pinaceae; genus Pinus; species Pinus albicaulis. The sequence goes on along the minus strand of CM076570.1, from coordinate 353,526,133 downwards.
ATAAAAATGTGTCACCTTAATAATTTAAATATATAATAGTGATTTAAGTAATTACTACACATCCTATTTTATTACACCCTTATTATACCTGGTAAGATTTTAATTTCATAATTTCATAGCATATTCATTCATTTTAATTACGATGTCCCGCCCTATGATTCCCGCCAGTAGGAAATCAATTATTTAATTCATAAAACTATGTAAACTACTCTGTTTCAATTTTATCACCGTGCTTTCATGTCGGGCTTTTTATCTATCAGTTGTGCAAGTTCATTGAGCGAGATTCAAGCTCTTTTTCTGCACAAGGTTAACCCAAATCGACCTTGACATCAAATGACAAGAAAAATAAATGTATGATGAATCACTTGGCAAGCAGATTACATGGTCATGATATGGTGGCCCACTGTTGATGACGCTCTTAGAATCACCCATCTGGACAATGTTTTGAAGGGGGCTCACAATTATTTCTATGGGGGATTTTTTATTCTTCCATGGATCTGGTTCCTCAATTGATTTTACTTTTGGTCTCTCCTCAGACATCGCTCTTGTTACCTTAAAGTTTGACCAGGTATGTACACACTTTATGTAAATCCTCCTGAATGAAAATGTAATTTGATTTTTTAGGGTATATGAAATTGCAATGATTTCTGTTTGCTACTCTTCGAAAATTGAATCTTCATGAATGTTGCATAAACTCAATATTTCGATATTTACTATTTATTGAGGCACCTCTGCCGATAGCGGTAGAACTGTTCCAAAGTGCCATGCACTTTTTCTCCAAGCAGTTCTTCAATATTGAAAGATTCAAATGTGTTGTAGTTTCTTTTGCCGTAGAATCCCTATCGCTTCTTCTTAGACTGACATGGTATCGTGCATATTGCACGATGGAAAGGAGACCATATAAGTGCCATAGAGGAGCTGATATAACCAAGCATATCTACTGTGCAGACTTATATTTCAGATCTTTCAAACTTCCAAGTTCGTTACCTTTGAGAGACGCAGGACTTCTGCGACTGACATGAATCCAGTTGAACTTCTGCTCTGAACGAAGATTAATTCTATTAAACAAAATGAAAACATCTCCACAGCTTGATGCCAGAAGCTATCTTGCTTACGATTGTAACCCAAAAAGTCTATACTCAGTGTGTACCCACTGTAACTAAAAGAAACTTTAACAGGTTGGCTAAGAAGTGTATGAGCTGATGTGGATTGAGCAAATCAAGGGTCTCATACAGAGGCATATATTTTGTATAGATGCATTTTTATGCTATTATCCACAATAATTATGAGCCTTGATGATTCATTGTCCTATGAATCCTTTGCTAGCCTCCTTTTGTATGGAGAAGATTGTCAACATACAATCTATGGCCATGGCTTTTCCACCACTTAGATTGGAAGCAAGCCTTATCATCAGAACTTCCAAAAATTTTGACAGAATGCCATGACTAATTTGAACATCAATGCATATCTCAATTCTTCTTTCAAGGCTAACTGAACGTATGTATATTAATAATGGTCTTCCTGAAAATATGATGTCATTCCAATTGAAAACTATATTGAAGAGGGATAGGAGGACGCACTTACTACAGAATATATGATTACTCAGAGTCATAATAGGAGTAAATATAGATCATCTTACATGCCTGAGATAATGTTTATAATATCCCAAACCTATACCCTGATTTCCATAACTTGTATATATATATGGTGCAGCCATACTTTTCACGTGTTGAGAACTTGAGATTGCAAAGGAGGAACCATACAAGATGTTCACATAGACTGTGGGGCTGTTTCAATTGAGAGTAAACTAGTAGGAACCAAGATATAAGAGATTGAGCAATGCCTTCTTCAGAGGAACTGAGCTAACTAAGAGATACCATATATGATACTGCACTAGGACAGAGATTTCCCTGTCATAGTGATAATTCTTAGAGGATTAGATCCATTCAAGGATCACAGAGAAACACAGCCTGTTGATGATATGATTTTTCCGAACAGTTACTTTAACCCTTAGCAGGGAACCATGGTGGCAAGACCTTATCACAGAGGATTTCTATCTTCAAAACAAAGTATTCTTAAAGGCACACTAAAAGAGTCAAACTAAAGAGAATACTGAACTGCTGATACAAACAGTGATCATAGTGATCATGCCCAGAAGACCTAGGATTTGGTATCCATGTGTTATGCCCAGGACTCTGACTTTATGGTCGAGAAACTCTGCTTCAAATATAATGAAGATACAGTCTGAATGAGACTGATAAATAATCCTTGGAAAATATATTACTGGAACATACCTTGATGACTTTCAACTTTCGCTCATGATATTTGAGTTGCTCTTGGATTGGAGCCCATGTCCACTGATTAGGGCTAGTAGAAGGCCTTAAGAAAATACCACAGATTTGAAATTCTTGATCCCTAACACAGAGGGATAGAGTACCAATGAAATTCTTCAGATGCTTCTAAGTGATTGCAATCTCTTTGAGCTTGGGTTTGTTCTCTCCTGTGCTCTGATTCCATGTTAATTTTGGAAACATGTTCTTTTCTTAGGATAGTTACTTCATTCAATCATGAGCCCATTAATCCATTATCAATTACATTAAACAATATATGATAGTAACTAACGAAAGTGCTGAGAATTAGGTAGGGCAAGAGTTAATGAAAATTCTCATACATGATAGTTGTTTGAGTTACTTCTTACTTATCATCTTCGTTCATTATTATGATTACGTTTAAAACATCAAACAACCATAAAAAACAATAACATCAGTGACACAATAGTTAGGCTCTAAGCCAGGGCTAAAACCCCTCTCGAGGGGAAAACCCGCAAATCTCTTCTTATAGATTCTTCACCTGATGACTACAATGACCATGACAAACCTTGACCTAAACTGCCTCTCCTAGACCAAGACACAATCATCCTCCTTTGTAGCACCATGTAGCACCGTGTAGCATATTCCATCACCGAGACCTTCTACTGAACATCATCTTTGTACTAATCATCACCATGACTATATCATGGTTGAGCTGGCCTTCTTTTACGCTGTGTATATCTTGCACTGTAACAATGTCTTCTCTCTGCACTCCTTGCAGAGACCTTTATCACGCTGTAGAACTTAACCAATATTTTAAGACCCAAGATAGAGATATACTAAAGCTCTTTTATGTTCACTAAATAGTCTTCCTTCTTTGCATCATATCATAGACCTTAACCGTGCCTTTTTCTCCATATGCACTGAAGTAGAATCCAAACTGTGATAAGTATCCGAACTGTGGAACCTATCCAAAAGCTTCAGAAGATATCCGAATTGTATACACAGAGGTATCTGCATTGATTCCTTCAGTTGTGACCACATACCATGTGTGTGTGTGTGTGTGTGTGTCTGTGTGTGTGTATAGAGGGCACATCCCCTTGAGCAAGCCGACCATATAGCTGTGAGTGAGGCCGACTAGATAATGTTTATCTCAGAATTGATGAGGTACTTCATTTCTTGCATTTTGAGGCTTGTCTTTCATCATTGCATTGAGGACTATTGTGAGATTCTTTCATAAGATCCTGGAGCATATAGCTAGAGTAGATTTGACACTTAAATCAAACCTAACGAACATCAAGAAGAAGTCCATCTACTTAATAAAATATTTCTCATGAAACCCATGAAGCAAGCACACCAAAAATACACTTTATTATCTTTGTCTTCTTCTTTTCATAAATACATAATTACATAGCCAACATGAAGACCGACCTAGTTACACTTTTCAACAGAAAGAACATTAATGAGAAATACTGAAGACAAGCCAAGACAAAAGAACAAGAGAATATGGCACAAGCGAGGGAAAAAACCCAAAATGGGGAAAACCCTTGAACAATTCTTCTTATTATTCAAATCAAATGTACAACAGAGAGAGAGAGAGAGAGCCGATAGAAACATTATTGACTTGCCAAGGTGATGATTAGTATCATTGTCCAAATTCCAAAGACATGATTCAGAATTCTGCCTTTAAACATCAACAATCTTATTCTGTCCAGATTAGTGGTCAAATGTAGTCAAAGCTTTTCCTCAGTGCTAACTTGCTTTAGATATGAACTGAGTTCTGGTTAGGGTATGATATGATACACTTGGTTGAATCAAGAGATTGGATTCTCAGTTCCTCCAATCGTGGTGATTTTGTTCTACAGAGGGAATTTGCACAAGGTTCACCACATTCCTGGGTGATGGCCCATCCCCAACCCTCCATCTCCCTTTTCCACTTCAAAATATTTCTAGACAAGCAAAACTAGGTGTTCAATAGGCTATATGTTCAAGATTCCATGGACGAAGATTAAGCTAAAGGCATGGGCAGCAATGGCTTCACCCAAGAAGACGACGACATGTGCCTTTCCAATTAAAAAATTAGCGAAGAAGTAGATAAGAGATCAAGAATACATTTATTACGACAAGGAAATCAAATCTCCTAAGATCGTAGGTGGTCACCAGCCAGATGCTCTAGCACATATGGATTGTGATGATTCGATCATCCCTAAAAATTCCAGAGACCCTGTTGGGGTTCCCATGTTTTGGCAGATTTGGCAATACCAAAAGATGAGACAACATCAAACCACTTTGGGGCCCTAGGATCTATCCCTCCTGGACCCGGAGAGGGATCTCTCCAAATAGAGCAAAGAATGATAAATCTTTGAAAGCTCAGATTGAAATTTTAGGCTAGTTATGAAGCACAAAAGGAGGTTTTAAAATGATTTGGTTGGTTGGTTGCTAGGTTGGTCAGGAGATCATAGACTGAGAAAGTAATGGGAGGAACGGAAACAAAGCAGCTGGATGTTTCAGCAAAGAGGATAGGCCAAGACAGTGCCATCCATTGGGCTATGGAGTCATGAAAGGAAATTACATGCAACAACTAGCCAAGGCTTTCAAAGGGCAAGTCATCTACACTAAAGGATCTTTTAGGTAGATGATGGAATGGAACATTAAGGAGGGAAAGTGGAAGAAGGAAAGACAACCAAATTTCTGTCTATAGATCAGGTCAGAGGTCATTTAACTCCAGACCTGCTTGGACATACTCTAAGGCAACTCTCAAAGAGACAAAGGGGCTGCTTATAGATTAGACCAGAGGTCATTTAACTCCAGGTCTGATTTAGCAACTCCAAGGGGAAAACACAGATAAGATTAACGAAGGGATCTTAGAAAGGTCGGCTGGTCGCGCAAGGATCCTAGTGGACAGGGCTAACACTCATCCCCAGTGTTCCCAAACCTTCCAGCTTAAACCCAGCAAGAAACATCTAAGCACTGATTCAACCAATTCATACATCAGAGAGTAGGCAATAACATCCACTACACTGGTTAAATTGACTGAAATCACTTCTCAGATAACACATTTAGCAGAAAACATTGAAGGCAAGGAGAGCAGACAACATAGGGCACCTAACAAGGGTGAATCCTATACCATTATTCTGATGCAAGCCCAGAAGAACAATGAAACAATATGGAAATGCATTAAAAGAAGTAAGAAGAACATCACCAATAGTAATAGACCAGGATCCTGTGAAATGTGCTTTGATTAATTGATGCAAAACCAGTCGTGTACAATAAGCTCAATGGCTAATACAGTCCAGACTTTCTCCTCCCAGCCTATTACATACAACTACTCTGCTACTCCCTCCCAGGACTGTTCTAACAGTCGGACTGAATCCCTTTAACAGCAAATGCCCAACAAGGCAACAACAAAAACAACCTTTTCAATATGTTCTCGGGGATCTCTTATAGGAGAAGAGAAGCAACGAGGAGTAGAATACACAATAAATGAATCTCATTAAGACAGAGTGGTGGAGGTGTTCACGCCTCACTCTGTTTAATGGCAAACTGCAGCACCGTGCGTACTCATGGTATGGCCTGGGAGTCTCTGTCAGGCCGAATTTGGCCTCTGATGTTCTTTTAGAGTCCTTCTAGTGTTTGGAACTCTGCTCTGCCATTCTGGAATTAATGACATGGATGGAAAAACTGCAAGTCTCTCCATACTTCCATACTGCTGTCCAGACAGTCTTTAAGAAGTTCTGTCAGTGCAATTAACTACTTCAAGGCTCGAGGAAGCATGGAGAAGACTGTTGGAAGGTGTACCTCTGGGGGAAACGTCCTGCTGTTAGGTAGCGCAATTATGGCATTGCTGGCGCGCTCACTAGTCTTCAAACAACACCTTAATCCTTTGAATTCGGGATCAAATTGTTAATCTTCAATTACAAGTGTAAATCTTCTTCAAATCCCGTCTCTGCTGCTTCGCCGGCCGGCTGAATTTGCCTCTCTGTGCTAATCCGCACAGTGGAAAGAAACTGTAAAACCAGGCGGTGGTGGTGGAGAAATGCTTTCGGAGGCTGGAGGAGAGGTGGCAGAGTAGCGGAGGAAACGGTGGAAACAGTGAAAAAGGCGGAGGAGAGAATCATAGTGTAAAGTCCAAGGGTTAGACTCTTGGGAAAATTACAAAGAAAAAGGGCACAAAACAATGGAGCGGAGCATTGGATGTGGGACCCAACGGAGGCGAAGGGCGATTAGATCTGAAACCGTCGGATCATCCGACCTAACGGACGGTTAGGATGAAATCGGGCGATCGCAATCGGAGGTCGGAGCGGGGAGCAATTGCAATGCACATCACAAATGTCCTTAGCCGCGGATGGACTGGAGACGCACCGACGGATGACCATCTATCCGGGAGGAATGAATGAAGGGGAGCAAACGGCGCGGCGATCGGGAGTTGCAATGACCGTCGGATTTGCGAGGAGAATGGACGGTCGGGATTGAATCGGCGCATCGCAATTGGAGATAGGGAGATGGGACTTGCGATTGTGATCGGAGGGGCGGGTGCGATTAACGCTGAGCCATTGGATCAGCTGGGAGATGGACGGCTGCGATTAAATCGGGAGGTGACACGATCGGGGATCGGAAGGCAAGACTTGCGATTGCGATCGGGAGGGGGAATGTGATTGAGCACTGGCCGTCAGATCGCGGGAAGGATGAACGGTCGGGATGTAATCGGGGATCGCAATCGGAGGTCGGAGAGGAAGGCTTGCGATCAATCGCATCGCAATCACTTGCGATGGACCAATCGGAGGGTGCACACAACATGCCATTGCTACTGGGCGGGGCCGCACTAGCGCTTTCCGCCGTCGGGACCTCGTGTGGACAGACGACCGTGTGGGAACGCGTCGAAGACTCCCATCGTTATAAACAATCGCACCGAGCCAAGTGTTACAAAGGTCAGGCACCCGCCCGACTTCCGATTGCGATTAGCGCTTGGGGCTTAAGCGCTTGGTCCCAGTGCATGGGCATGTGTGAGAAGTGGTTAAGGGGCTGGCAGAAAGGGGCTAGGCCTTATAATAAGGTCGGAAAGTGGGTTTCAAGCCCATTTAAATTGAATTTAAAGGCGAAGGAGGGGAACGATAGAGGAGTAAAGGGGGAATATGGCCAACGAAGGGTAGAGGAATGATTTAAAGGGGATTTTGGGGGGAATTTGAAGGGTAAGAAGGGAAATAGAAGGGGAAGAAAAGGGGGATAAAATGGAGGCTAATTGGGGGTGAAATAAGAAGGGAAAGGGGGCCTTTGGGCATTTCTTCATAGAAAAGAGGCTTTATAAGGGAAATTAGCAGAGGGGATACTATCAAAGGATAAAAGACACATGGAGGCTTCAAGGAGACTGTGTTTTCGGAGGAAATGCATTCCTTGAAGACTCAACAATGATTTAGCCCCCTATTTGCTTGTAAAAAATTTCATAGGGGGCTACCGTTGGCTCCACATGGGGATGGCTTCTTCTTGAAGGAGTCAACAATCTCGTAAATTGATTCGTGTAGGCCGTATACCGTCGCTTGAACCATCCTTTTCTTCTTTGATTTTAGCTGCCACAACTCATGAAGACATCATATCACCAATAAAAATTCTCCCAAACAACTACCTACCCACACTATAGACCTAACATTTTTCTTCTGGGTGCATTTGGACTTCATGCACTTTTTACATCATTAATTTTTACAAACAGGAAAAAATAAACCTATTCTACTTCTACCCTTATTACTCCATGAGACCAGATTAGACTGTTGGTCTCATATGCTTCTCTACCTACACTACTACCTGCTAGGATTAGACTGCCTAGCAGGTTTCTTCTCTATATTCTAAGACAGAAAATGAAACAACTAATCTACTTGCTCATAGACTGAGCTTTATTGAGCTTCCTACCTACCCTACTCTAACTGGAATATTTACAAGTCTAGCTTACAAACATGGTCTTCCAATGTAACCAGTCCTTCAAGTGATCCCATGGCTGGTCCTTCTTGCTCAACTCCTTGAGCATGCTGGATAGGCAGGGCAGATCCCACTCTTTTTGTTCAATAACAGCAGCCTCGAAAAGTTTTGTTTCTGTTTGCAACATGCTGTCGAGCAAGACCTTTGATCCTTCTTCAAATGTATGCAAGAAATGTGCATAAGGATCATGAAAAGATACCTGGCTATGAATATTTGGCAGGCTGGCTTCGACCAAGATCTCTTCTTCTTCCACTGGCTCAAGAATGAGACTCTCTTGAGAAAGAGAATCTCCTTCATCTGCTTCACTTTCTAAACTGGAGGACTCGTCATATATGGCAGTGCTATCCTCTTGGAGCTCCACAATGTTCTGATCAGGTGGGTCGAGCTCTGTGAAGAGATCTATATATTCTTGAGCAGGGGTTTGGTCTATTGCTTCCTCTGTTTCAAGAGGATGCTATTTGCTTTCATCCTCGCTTTGTTCTCTCCTCATCTTCTGAAAGGAAAGGCTTCTGGTTTCCAGTTCCACCGATGATCTGTGGTAAAGCAGAATGAAGATTCAAAGAATCTTCATCTGCTATTATACTATCATATCTCTCTCCATCGGTGTCATAAATTGCATGCATTGGCTCGTTACTCTTTGGCAGTGAAGAGGATTGATTCCCCTCCCATAAATCTACTAATGATGAAACTACTCGATCTTCTTCTGTTTGGAGAACATCATCATCAGAGAGATCAAAAATAGGAAAATCATGAATGTAAGTAACGCTTCCAACCAGACGTAATGGATCACCAGCAGATTTTTCTTCACTCTGATTTACATTTGAGCTTTCCAACTCTGTACAATAGAGCTCATCAGATGAATGGGCAGGGATGTCTAATTTGTAAAAAAATTCAGAGCCTGGCAGTCTATTGATGATCTGGTCTATTCCCTCTTCTGTCAAAGGGGAGGATGATCTTGTGTCCCTTTGTGCAGAAGTGCAGCAGCTCTATGTTCCCTTTGAAGACTGGTTTTGAGGCTGGATGTCAGCGTGGGCCTCAACTATAAGGGATGATAAATCAGGATCTGAGTTTTCGGGGATATCTTGAAGAACGTCCAGCCTCGTCTTCAACATTCATCTAGCTCTGTGATAGCTAGGATGCATGAAAATCTTTGGAATGGTCACCGCATCTTCGTATCACATATTAACTAAATACTCATCAATTCATCAACAACAGGGTCAGACATCGTCCCGAGATTGATCACAACAGTCCCATGATAAGGATGGAGAGTTTCCTTTATAATTCTTGTAAAATAATTGGTGCGTTTCCTTTAAAGAAAACAAACTCCGAGGTTCTAACCATTCATACCAGACCCTAGCCTTTCCTTCCAATGTTGCCACGAACATTTTCATTAGGCAGTCTTCATGCCATTCAACTTTAAATTTCCACACATGTATATGAAACTTGATGAGATGTAGCAAGGGTCCTCAGCGTTTTCACCCTTAAAAATAGGCAAGTTTTTTAACCAGTCCACTTCAAGCATTTTGTGTGGGAATCCAGGGATATGCTCCCTGCTCATTGGAGCATATCTTCTCTGTATGCGTGGAAGCATGTTTGTAAATCAGAAAGAGGTCACTGTGTCTTTTCAACCAGTTCAGAGTCTTCCACCAGTGGAGTCATTAGGTCTTTGGATCGTAGGGAGTGTGGAGTCGCCAGGTGGATGAATTTAACTATTTGAAGCAGGCTGCTATCCACCATCAGCAATGAGAAGCCAATCTAAAGGCAAAGTGGTCTCTTCCCCAGTGGAGTCGTCATTATGTTGGGGTTCCCATGTTTTGGCAGATTTGGCAATACCAAAAGATGAGACAACATCAAACCACTTTGGGGCCCTAGGATCTAGCCCTCCTGGACTCGGAGAGGGATCTCTCCAAATATAGCAAAGAATGATAAATATTTGAAAGCTCAGATTGAAATGTTAGGCTAGTTATGAAGCACAAAAGGAGGTTTTAAAATGATTTGGTTGGTTGGTTGCTGGGTTGGTCAGGAGATCATAGACTGAGAAAGTAATGGGAGGAAAGGAAACAAAGCAGCTGGATGTTTCAGCAAAGAGGATAGGCCAAGACAGTGCCATCCATTGGGCTATGGAGTCATGAAAGGAAATTACATGTAACAACTATCCAAGGCTTTCAAAGGGCAAGTCATCTACACTAAAGGATCTTTTAGGCAGATGATGGAATGGAACATTAAGGAGGGAAAGTGGAAGAAGGAAAGACAACCAAATTTCTATCTATAGATCAGGTCAGAGGTCATTTAACTCTAGACCTGCTTGGACATACTCTAAGGCAGCTCTCAAAGAGACAAAGGGGCTGCTTATAGATCAGACCAGAGGTCATTTAACTCCAGGTCTGCTTTAGCAACTCCAAGGGGAAAACAAAGATAAGATTAACGAAGGGATCTTAGAAAGGCCGGCTGGTCGCGCAAGGATCCTAGTGGACAGGGCTAACACTCATCTCCAGTGTTCCCAAACCTTCCAGCTTAAAACCAGCAAGAAACATCTAAGCACTGATTCAACCAATTCATACATCAGAGAGTAGGCAATAACATCCACTACACTGGTTAAATTGACTGAAATCACTTCTCAGATAACACATTTAGCAGAAAACATTGAAGGCAAGGAGAGCAGACAGCATAGGGCACCTAACAAGGGTGAATCCTATACCATTATTTTGATGCAAGCCCAGAAGAACAATGAAACAATGTGAAGATGCAATAAACGAAGTAAGAAGAACATCACCAATAGTAATAGACCAGGATCCTGTGAAATGTGCTTTGATTAATTGATGCAAAACCAGTCATGTACAATAAGCTCAATGGCTAATACAGTCCAGACTTTCTCCTCCCAGCCTATTACATACAAGCTACTCTGCTACTCCCTCCCAGGACTGTTCTAACATTCGGAATGAATCCCTTTAACAGCAAATGCCCAACAAGGCAACAACAACAACAACAACAACAACCATTTTAATGTGTTCTCGGGGATCTCTTATAGGAGAAGAGAAACAACGAGGAGTAGAATACACAATAAATGAATCTCATTAAGACAGAGTGGTGGAAGTGTTCACGCCTCACTCTGTTTAATGGCAAACTGCAGCACCGTGCGTACTCATGGTATGGCCTGGGAGTCTCTGTCAGGCCGAATTTGGCCTCTGATGTTCTTTTAGAGTCCTTCTGGTGTTTGGAACTCTGCTCTGCCATTCTGGAATTAATGACATGGATGGAAAAACTGCAAGTCTCTCCATACTTCCATACTGCTGTCCAGACAGTCTTAAAGAAGCTCTGTCAGTGCAATTAACTATTTCAAGGCTCGAGGAAGCATGGAGAAGACTGTTGGAAGGTGTACCTCTGGGGGAAACATCCTACTGTTAGGTAGCGCAATTATGGCATTGCTGGCGTGCTCACTAGTCTTCAAACAGTGCCTTAATCCTTTGAATTCGGGATCAAATTGTTAATCTTCAATTACAGGCGTAAATCTTCTTCAAATCCCGTCTCTGCTGCTTCACTGGCCGGCTGGAATGGCCTCTCTATGCTAATCCGCACAGTGGAAAGAATTGTAAAACCAGGCGGTGGTGGTGGAAAAATGCTTTCGGAGGCTGGAGGAGAGGTGGCGGAGTAGCGGAGGAAACAGTGGAAACAATGAAAAAGGCGGAGGAGAGAATCATAGTGTAAAGGCCAAAGGTTAGACTCTTGGGAAAATTACAAAGAAAAAGGGCACAAACAATGGAGCAGAGCATTGGATGTGGGACCCAGCGGAGGCAGAGGGCGATTAGATCTGAAACCGTCGGATCATCCGACCTAATGGACGGTCAGGATGAAATCGGGCGATCGCAATCGGAGGTCGGAGCGGGGAGAAATCGCAACACACATCACAAATGTTCCGATTGCGATTGGGATCGGAGACGCGATTGAGCGATGACCATCGATCTGGGGGAGGAATGAACGACGGGGATGTAATCGGAGGGGCAGTGCGATCGGGGGATCGGGGGAGGACTTTGCGATCGGGAGTTGCGATGACCGTCAGATTTGCGGGGAGAATGGACGGTCGGGATTGAATCGGAGCATCGCAATCGGAGACAGGGAGATGGGACTTGCGATTGCGATCGGAGGGGCGGGTGCGATTAACGCTGAGCCGTTGGATCGGCTGGGAGATGGACAACTGCGATTAAATCGGGAGGTGACATGATCGGGGATCGGAAGGCAAGACTTGCGATTGTGATCGGGAGGGGGAATGCGATTGAGCACTGGCCGTCAAATCGCGGGAAGGATGAACGGTCGGGATGCAATCGGGGATCGCAATCGGAGGTCGGAGAGGAAGGCTTGCGATCAATCGCATCGCAATCACTTGCGATGGAACGATCGGAGGGTGCACATAACAAGTTGCGATTGCGATTGGGCGGGGGGCTGCGATTAGCGCTCCGCCGTCGGATCTTTGTGACAGATCAACGGCGCGGAATGCGTCGCAAGACTTAATGTTATAAACAATTGCATCGGAGCTTTTTGTTGTTACAAAGGGTTGTGCACCCGCCCGAATTCCGATTGCGATTAGCACTTGGGACTTAAGCACTTGGTCCTAGCGCACGGGCATGTGTGGGAAGTGGTTTGGGAAAAGGGGCTAAGCCCTATAATAAGGTCGGAAAGTGGGTTTCTAGCCCATTTAAATGGAATTTAAAGGCGAAGGAGGGGAACGATAGAGGAGTAAAGGGGGAAGATGGCCAACGAAGGGTAGAGGAATGATTTAAAGGGGATTTTGGGGGGAATTTGAAGAGTAAGAAGGGAAATAGAAGGGGAAGAAAAGGGGGATAAAATGGAGGCTAATTGGGGGTGAAATAAGAAGGGAAAGGGGGCCTTTGGGCATTTCTTCATAGCAGAGAGGCTTTATAAGGGAAATCAGTAGAGGGGATACTATCAAAGGGCAAAGGCACAAGGAGGCTTCAAGGAGACCGTGTTTTCAGAAGAAATGCATTCCTTGAAGGCTCAAAAACAATTTAGCCCCCTATTTGCTTGTAAAAAATTTCATAGGGGGGCTAACAGACCCAAAACGGGCCTGGGATTTGCCTCAAAAAGGGCTTGGGATTTGCCTGGACCCATATTTCCAAGAGTCTCAAAGCAAATAAATTGGATCCTGAAGAGATGACTGTGCACTCAGATGAGCAGGATTAAGGGTCTGTTCTAGAGGAGAAGCTTCTAGAGGCTACTAAATCCACTCAAGATGTAGCTAACAAAATTTTTTTTTATTGTTTAATTTAGGAATCGTTGCAAGAAACATTCCCATGAGGGACTTCTATTGGCTTAGGTGACGGGTCTGAATGGTAAATATTCTGCCAAAATGGTCTAGGGATTTCGTGTTATGCCATTTGGGTGGCACAGACCATAGTGACAATGAAACCTAGTGGTTGGGATAAACTCTTCTGACCTCACTAGTGAACCAATCTTACCTTGGCTGTCCTAGATTGATCAATTAGGCTTAATATCATTCTCATTCGCTCACTATTTTAACTGTTTCTTTGTTTTTGATCCTTCTTTCTTTGCCTTTTCTCATAATTGTAATTCCTTGCTGCCCTATTAAAATTTTATGGTTACTAGTGGAGTGTATTTTTTCTTTTGGTGTCATTAATCTAGGATGTTGTAAACACATCTTTCTTTTCATATGTGAATTTTATTTAGCATGAAACAAGTGAAAAATAAACATTAAAATGGATTTTTCCCTGTGTGGCTTGACCTTTCATGCATGGGAAAAGTAGATAAAGGATTATATTGACTATAGTTGATGTTTTTTTTGTGATTGATGATCTCAAGTTGAATGAAATGTATAGATTGAAAGATGGCATCATAGATCAAATGAAAATGGGATCTCAAAAGCTAAAAGAAAAGTTGATAGACTCAACCTAGAAAGTGGAGCAATTAGGCAAGAGTGTAAGATTTTTACCAAGATTCAATTAAAGCTATGGAAAAATATGTTAATAGTGAATTCACCAAGGTTTTTTCTTCCAACATAGGATCATGCTTGAGATAGAATCACCACAGGAGAGTTCTTAGGAATCCATTCTTGAAATTATCTTAACTTGCTTGTACCCACACCATAGAGAATTCTAGGATGATGTTCCTTCCATCGAGCACTCTTTGATGCTCCATAGACATAAAATGATGCCACACTTAGGTTCTTGCCTAACCATCTCGGTCAAATATTTGTCATATTCGCCCAAAACAACACACTTGCCCTCAGGGCCGCGATCAATAATTTTTTTTTGAGACTTATGAGTTGCTTTTATAGCACTTATGAGATTCTTCAAAGAAACTTCAAGATTATTAAACGAATATTGTCGAAACCATTTATCTCACGTGAATGCAAGAAGTAAATTTTCCATAGACCCAAAGGAATCTACATATTCTTTCATCAAATGCTATTTCTCAACTATTTGATGTTTACTCTCTTTTGCCACTTCTGGAGCTGATACCACTGCTCCCTAAGCCATTTTTGTTTTGCATTTGGGAAATTGATACTATTGTTTCTTGTTTATAAAAAAATAAATTGTGTATTCAACTCCTTCTGCACTTTTTGTTGCTCTTTCTTTTGCAATCCTGAATGCATGTCCAAATTATGAGCCTTTCTATAGTTTCAAATTCTCATCCAAAGGAAATTACAGATTATTTGCAGCTTGCTGATGCACCTTCCCTATTTGTTTCCACTCCATCTCATTCATCCTTCAACATCAACAGTGTAGGTTCATAACCCACTGAGATCATGCTGTGCTTCCTCACCATAAGCATGTTCAACATATCCAGTAATCATTGTATTTAAGGAAAAGTCCCTCTGTTCAAACATATTATCAAAGACTAAGCATGCCTCTTCTATGCTGCCACATTTGGCCTACGGGTCAATAATAGAATTTGGCATACAGGTCAACAAGAGCATTCTCCACAAAGATATTTGAGTCCAGCCTAACTTTAATGATGATTATATGGAATTGCATCCTAAACTAGTGCATGCTGCAAAAGCAGTGGAAAAGGTGAAATTATCCACTTTCATCCCATTTTGTTGCATCTGATTGAAAAAATTGAGCGACTCCTCACAAAGACCATTCTGAGCAACAATTTGAGCGACTCCTCACAAAGACCATTGTGAGCATATTATTCGTAATGGAGAAGACCTTAACAATTTGATCCTTCACCATAGCTAACATTTCTATATCCAACCTCCGAGCAACATAGCTCTAAGCTGACATTTCTATATCCAACCTCCCAACATCAAATTGGTTAACTCTTGATAATTCCCTAGTGTTAACCCTATGCCAAAATAGGGGATAACACAGGCTCCAACTCAGAGACGTTCTCTTTTTGGGAGTGCAAGAGAGTCTTAGAATTTTGTCATGTATATATGGGAATGGCCTCCCCTTCTAGTAAAAGCACCACACAATTTTTTCTTTTACAAAGAAAAAGACAAGTCCTCTATTTATGACAACATGAAATCAAATTTAGTGATCAAGGGAGCTTATTCATGCCACATTGTTGCTCAAAGGAGTTTATTCCTTTCCTACCCTACTGTGGCATGTGCAAAATGAGGGTGCTACTTGAAATCATTGATCCAGTGCAATGACCTTAAAACTTCACCAATAGAATGTTTTCTTTCGCTATGCTTAGTTATCATGAAAAATAATGAAACATTAAAATTCCAACATTCATAGGCTGGGTTTTCTATCACTGATGGGTTGAACAAGAATTTGGGTACCTGCAAATTAGCGGTACCTTCAAAGTTCAAACACATGTAAGTGTTGACATAAGCTACTACAGGATTTGTCCATCCAAGATTGCATAGGACTGTAATAATTATTTCTCATTAACTTTGCATGATGTCGTAGGACTTGTTACTCCCTTCTTTGCATGATCAACTATTTGATGAATCATATGCATTCCTAGAGTTTCAATTTGAAGGAAATTTTCATGTTAGCCAATTTTCTCAATATGAGAGACATCATTGTGTAGAGATGGATAGATAATTGTTTCTCGAGAGTTATCATTTTGAAATTTCGGTATTCAATTCCCTGTCTATTAATAAGATTTATACATCTACGATTAAATATTTTATTAAAAGTTTGGATAATTCTTCTGTCCACACCTCTATATGCTTTGCAACTCATAACATGTTCGAAATGCCCTTGTTTCCATGATAAAAACACATACATTTCATTAACGATTATGTTTTCTTAGCATGCATTTCATTTATTTCTGGTAGTTTTGTTGTTTTCAAGGTTTTCTTTTCATGTCTCTGGGTTTGATTTGGAATTCTCCAGAAAAACAAGAATTTTTAAAAACACAGTGACTAAATCTCTCCTGAATTGTTGCAATATGGCTCTGCTTTTAAAGCTCACCCTTGCTGGATTCAACATATGTGTTCGGGAGAAATTAAAATAAACAAAGAATATGTTAATTCTGGAAACATGTTCTTTTCTTAGGATAGTTACTTCATTCAATCATGAGCCCATTAATCCATTATCAATTACATTAAACAATATATGACAGTAACTAACGAAAGAACATAAACGAGAAATGCTGAAGACAAGCCAAGACAAAAGAACAAGAGAATATGGCACAAGCTAGGGAAAAACCCCAATATGGGGAAAACCCTTGAAAAATTCTTCTTATTATTCAAATAAAATGTACAACAGAGAGAGAGAGAGAGAGAGAGCTGATAGAAACATTATTGACTTGCCAAGGTGACGACTAGTATCACTGTCCAAATTCCAAAGACATGATCCAAAATTATGCCTTTAAACATCAACAATCATATTTTGTCCAGATTAGTGGTCAAATGTAGTCAAAGCTTTTCCTTAGTACTGACCTGCTTTAGATATGAATTGCATTCTGGTTAGGGTTTGTTGTCCTATGACAACAAACCTTTTTCACTCCTTTAAACATTATTACAAGGTTGCGGCTTCCCCTTTCAAGTCACTGTCCACAATCTAAGACTAGTTAGAGCTATAGTTATAACCTTCCACAGTTGGGTAGGGCTAGATGTAGCCCTCCACAACTTCTTGATGGCAGCGACATAACTGTGACCACATATCTAGCCCGTATAGGGTTGCGACCTGATTGAAACAACTTCCTTGGAGTTGCAACAATCCTTCTCTAGAGGATTCGCACAATAGGCAGCTCTAAGCTATCCACAGGTCTACGACTGACTTGAGGATGGATCTTGGTCTGTGGGAGAGGGTTAATAATGCCTAGATTAAGCATCATCTAACCCAGATCTGCTCGGCATCTTGTTTAAGGAGCTTGGTCTATTGTGAGGAGGGAAATAATGTAACGAAACCCCAATACATCTCTACTGAGATTGTCCTGAAACCAGCAGCAGTCTACCCATAGCTTCCTCGGAACTACAACAAGCAAATAGACTCACTCAAAATAGACCTAACCTCTGCGTTTAGCCATTATCCCCACTCGGATGCCTCAGAGATGCAAGAGAGATTTTTGATGCCTCAAATGGGTTGGGAGAGAATCCTTATATACAATTTAGAATAGAAGAAAACTTTGATATTTTGGAGGCAAATTCAAAAGTTGAATTTTCAAATTTCCTTCCTAAATAAAATCATGATTTATAGAATTTTTTTTTGAATAAACAAATATTTTCCTGATCCAAATTTGAAAATCTTTAGATTGAAAAGAGGAATTCAATGGGATTATAATATCCATCAATTGAGCAGACCAAATTGGAATTTGGCTCTAGTTGCCAATTTTAACACTCCCTCTCAACTAGGGAGAATTCCACCTACCAATCCATCTGCTGCCATTGGTAATCATGCCATCTTGAACCATCTCTGCTACGCTCTACTATGCTATGCTGAACAAATATGTGAATAATAAAGAAGAATTGATCGAGAGTGAGTCATAAGACCTTGCCACTCTCCATTGACAGAAGTCAGTCCGAAGGTAGAACCTGAATTGATCCCAAATCAAGTAGATAAACACCATGCATCCTAGCATAGGGAGTTCGACAGTATGCGATGCGTCCATCGGTAGTGCTATGGTCCCTAACTGCTTTTCCCAAATCATTGGCCATATGAGAGGTACTTCGCATGTGTCCCGGACTACATGGGTAGGATGTTGCAGGAACACCAGCAGGGAAAGAATATATCACATCCCGCACGCAATCACACATAGGGATAGGAGAATCCACATCCCACAAACACACATCACAATCATATGTAGGGAAATGATGGACCGCATCATACAAACACATATCACAACCATATGTAGGGAAAGGATGAACCACCTCCTGCACGGATGAAAAACACCAAGTGTAGGGAAAGGACGAACCACCTCCTACATGCATGCAAAAACACCGAGTGCATGCAAAACAACAATAGTAGGAAGAAATCTACACATGGGGAAAGGACGAACCATATCCCACCGACATGTCAACTATCAATTATAGGGAATGAGCATCCTACATATGGGGAAACGCTGAACCACGTCCCACCAACATGTCAACAGATGCCTATATGCATCTCTCACTGGGGTATCCACAGGAGAAGGTGAGCCACTGATCCTGCTCATATGCCATAGTAGAAGGTGAACCACTCATATTATGCATATGTGACCAGAAGTAGGGGAAGGTGAACCACTCACCGTACACACATGTCAACCATCATGGGGTGTCACAGGAGAAGGTGAACGACTCACCCTGTACACAACGCACCACTAGGGGAAGGTGAACCACTCACCCTATGGTCGCTCATAGATCAATAAGTACCCCAAGCCTCCAGGAACTCCTGGAGCTCAATCTTCAGCCAAGAATCCCTTCATATAGGGAATGGTGCCAAGCTGCTTTCTGAAAATCAAAACTAAATCAATGGGAGCCTCATAGCTCCATATAGCAGCCTGCAAACATATTGACTTACAACAAAGATCTAGTCAACATTTAGGAATCCTTAGATTCTTGTACATATAGATAGAGAAGATATTTGACTGATCTTACTCCCTCTTACACAGGGAGATCATAGCCTATATTTGTCTTTCTAGGGTGCATAGTGTCCATAAGACAATCTATGAGATTTGACCACTCAAACATGCGATAAAATAGAATTGTCCTCTGCTTAACCATATATAGTGGTATGTGAAATATTTATTCTGCAATATATAATGATAGTGAGCACAAATGGCTTACTGCAATAGAGTGGCTTCATAGAAATTCATGCTTTCTGTTTCATACATTCAGCTGCAATGGTGCTTCCAGAGAATAGACATCAGCCTTTGATTTATGATATAAAGAAATGAAGATGGTCACCAGGAGATATAGTACTTTTCCTTTTATTAGACCAATAGTGAACTTCAGATCATACTTGATCTTTAATGAGCAGCTATCCAATATATATGTATGAGGTTTATCCTTAAATTGTATTAAAGCCTTTGTATCAAGGCATACATCAGCTATCCAATATATATGTGTGAGGCTTATCCTTAAATTGTCTTAAAGCCTTTATATCAAGGCATACATTAAAGTTGACTATGACTGGGTTCAATAGCTACTATGTTTTGTGCTTAAGGACAAATCTAGGTCTTCCATTAAATCCCTCTTATTTGGACAAATGTTATAGATAGCTGAGCTCAATCATCATAGCTCCCTCTAAATCCTTGCATTGGTAATCATCATGAGCTACCCAGATTAGAGATGAGACTTACATGAGGTAATTGCATGGGACAATAGAGTGGCTTCATAGAAATTCATGCTTGTTGTTTTATACATTCAGCTGCAATGGTGCTTCCAGAGAACAGACATCAGTCTTTGATTTGTGATAAAAAGAAATGAAGATGGTCACCAGGAGATATAGTAATTTTCCTTTTATTAGACCAATAATGAACTTCAGATCATACTTTATATTTAATGAGAAACTATCCAATATATGTGTATGAGGCTTATCCTTAAATTGTCTTAAAGCCTTTGTATCAAGGCATACATCAACTATCCAATATATATGTATGAGGCTTATCCTTAAATTGTCTTAAAGCCTTTGTATGAAGGCATACATCAGAGTTGACTATGACTGGGTTCAACAGCTACTATGTTTTGTGCTTAAGGACAAATCTAGGTCTTCCATTAAATCCCTCTTATTTGGACAAATGTTATCGATAGCTGAGCCCAATCATCATAGCTCCCTCTAAAGCCTTGCATTGGTAATCATCATGAGCTACCCAGATTAGAGATGAGACTTACATGAGGTAATTGCATGGGAAAATAGAGTGGCTTCATAGAAATTCATGCTTTTTGTTTTATACATTCAGCTGCAATGGTGCTTCCAGAGAACAGACATCAGTCTTTGATTTGTGATAAAAATAAATGAAGATGGTCACCAGGAGATATAGTAATTTTTTTTTTATTAGACCAATAATGAACTTCAGATCATACTTTATCTTTAATGAGCAGCTATCCAATATATGTGTATGAGGCTTATCCTTAAATTGTCTTAAAGCCTTTATATCAAGGCATACATCAGCTATCCAATATATATGTATGACGCTTATCCTTAAATTGTCTTAAAGCCTTTGTATGAAGGCATACATCAGAGTTGACTATGACTGGGTTCAACAACTACTCTATTTTGTGCTTAAGGACAAATCTAGGTCTTCCATTAAATCCCTCTTATTTGGACAAATGTTATCGATAGCTGAGCCCAATCATCATAGCTCCCTCTGAAGCCTTGAATTGGTAATCATCATGAGCTACCTAGATTAGAGATGAGACTTACATGAGGTAATTGCATGAGACAATAGAGTGGTTTCATAGAAATTCATGCTTGCTGTTTTATACATTTAGCTGCAATGGTGCTTCCAGAGAACAGACATCAGCCTTTGATTTGTGATACAAAGAAATGAAGATGGTCACCAGGAGATATAGTACTTTTCCTTTTATTAGACCAATAGTGAACTTCAGATCATACTTGATCTTTAATGAGCAGCTAGCCAATATATATGTATGAGGCTTATCCTTAAATTGTCTTAAAGCCTTTGTATCAAGGCATACATCAGCTATCCAATATATATGTATGAGGCTTATCCTTAAATTGTCTTAAAGCCTTTGTATAAAGGAATACATCAGAGTTGACTATGACTAGGTTCAACAGCTACTCTGTTTTGTGCTTAAGGACAAATCTAGGTCTTCCATTAAATCCCTCTTATTTGGACAAATGTTATCGATAGATGAGCCCAATCATCATAGATCCATCTGAAGCCTTGCATTGGTAATCATCATGAGCTACCCAGATTAGAGATGAGACTTACATGAGGTAATTGCAACATCAAACGTCTAAGAAGCTTTAGGTCAAAGAAGAGAATGCAGAAGACCTTCTTCAATCAGAGAGAAGATATTTCTACCAATATATCAAATTACCGAATTCATGAAGCGGAGGGGTCATTTTATATTGAGACCATTCATTATAAGATCCTTGCTTAGAGCAACCAAGGATGTCAGGGATCTGTAGTGCACATTTATTGAGGCACCTCTGCTGACAAGGTTAGAACTGTTCCAAAGTGCTATGCACTTTTTCTCCAAGCAGTTCTTCAAGATTGAAAGCTTCAAAGGATCTGTCCATCCAAGATTGCATAGGATTGTAATAATTATTGCTCATTAACTTTGAAAATTATCCCTTGCTACCACTTGGGAGTACATAATGTTGTTATGTTCTGTCCCTCATGAAATATTGTCTCCATGGGATAATATAGCATGTTGTTTTGGTAACTCTGTATCAGGGAATGTGAGTGATAGACACATATCAACCATTATGGGATTAGATCCTGCTGTCTTGGGCACATAATTTCTTTTGAAAAATTTCATCCACGCCTCTATCAATCCATGCTTTGCCATTATCTATTGCATTAATTATATAACATCCAGTAGAAAATTGCCAACCCAATGGTTGTTGAGACTCTGTATTCACTGTTTTTACAAAGATGGAAGCATTTTGAAATAATTTGTCATGAATAGTAATTTTCCCAATTAACACCTACACACCAAAGCTATTGCTTCTAGTAGATAATTCTGTCCTTGTCTTCAAGAATTTAGAACCAATTTCCTTCACGTTGAAGACATTACTCAAATCTAAGTCTATTATAAGCACACATATTTCACTAGCCAAGATCATGAAAATGGCATCCAATATGTCAATGGTGGATATTCAAAACTTCCAAACCATTGTTTCACTAGGATACTGACATTGTTTTAGATTGTACGAAACTGAAATTCCTTGAATGCAACAGAATTGGTAGCACCTGCCTCTTGCAATCATCAAGACAGAAATTCAAGATGGAATCGAATCTCATGATCTTTTCCATACACAGATTCTTAGGATTAAGGTTGAGAAAAGACTTAATGATTAGTGAAATTTCAAGAATCAAATGTTGATCCCTTAGATTCAGAGAAATGCTTAGAAACATATGCTAGTATCACTTGTAGTGGTTTTATATTAAACCCAACCTCTAGGTCTATAGTGTCACCATTTTTATCCTTTATAGATGCAGAGACAAACAACCATTCCAATGTTTTCTTCAAAGGATGTCGTGCCTTCAAGATATTTTTATTGTCAAATTGGCAAGGTCTCCTATGCATATGTGGAAGTCATGGTGCCTGCAAAAGGAGGTGAACTAGAATGCATTAGTTACAAGCTTGGCATGAACCCTATATTGCTTCCTAGAGGCCAAGAGTAATATAGATAGAGTATATATTAAAGGATGTATATAAATCATTCTAAAAGGTTTTTATACTAGTCTACCTTGTTCTACTATGTTGAATATTATAAATTTTTCTTTATTTAACTATCGAGGCTAATTATTATTGTTTACATCTGTTTTCCCTTTACCAATTAAATTCTATTGAGAATTTGAACTCCAATTTCTGTGTTTGCGTAATCATTGAAAATGGGTACCATAATGCATGCATATTGTAGTATAGGAATTCCATTAATGTGAAATAGCAAAAATAGATCACAAAATAGCAAGAAATGAATGACTTCAATACAATGTGTTCTTTAGTTGTGAAGAGTAGTCATTGGCATATTTTTTTGGCATTGATTTCTTTGGTGTAATTGTACTGTAAATGGGAATCTCTTGTCAATATAATATAGTAGTTGGACAATGCCTAAAATATCTCCTGCTACTGGGGATTATATTCTTTAGAAACCAGTAAAATTGGTGTCTGAGATGAACTCTTCAGTTGTTGGCATTATCATAGAAATTCATGCTTGCTGTTTTATACATTTAGCTGCAATGGTGCTTCCAGAGAACAGACATCAGCCTTTTATTTGTGATACAAAGAAATGAATATGGTCACCAGGAGATATAGTACTTTTACTTTTATTAGACCAATAGTGAACTTTAGATCATACTCGATCTTTAATGAGCAGCTAGCCAATATATATGTATGAGGCTTATCCTTAAATTGTCTTAAAGCCTTTGTATCAAGGCATACATCAGCTATCCAATATATATGTATGAGGCTTATCCTTAAATTGTCTTAAAGCCTTTGTATCAAGGCATAGATCAGAGTTGACTATGACTAGGTTCAACAGCTACTCTGTTTTGTGCTTAAGGACAAATCTAGGTCTTCCATTAAATCCCTCTTATTTGGACAAATGTTATCGATAGCTGAGCCCAATCATCATAGATCCCTCTGAAGCCTTGCATTGGTAATCATCATGAGATACCCAGATTAGAGATGAGACTTACATGAGGTGATTGCAACACCAAACTTCTAAGAAGCTTTAGGTCAAAGAAGAGAATGCGGAAGACCTTCTTCAATCAGAGAGAAGAGATATCTACCAGTATATCAAATTACCAAATTCATGAAGAGGAGGGGTCATTTTATATTGAGACCATTCATTATAAGATCCTTTCTTAGAGCAACCAAGGATGTCAGGGATCTGTAGTGCACATTTATTGAGGCACCTCTATTGACAGGGTTAGAACTGTTCCAAAGTGCTATGCACTTTTTCTCCAAGCAGTTCTTCAAGATTGAAAGCTTCAAAGGATCTGTCCATCCAAGATTGCATAGGACTGTAATAATTATTGCTCATTAACTTTGAAAATTATCCTTTGCTACCACTTGGGATTACATAATGTTGTTATGTTCTGTCCCTCATGAAATATTGTCTCCATGGGATAATATAACATGTTGTTTTGGTAACTCTGTATCAGGGAACGTGAGTGATAGACACATATCAACCATTGTGGGATTAGATCCTGCTGTCTTGGGCACATAATTTCTTTTGAAAATTTGCATCCACGCCTCTATCAATCCATGCTTTGCCATTATCTATTGCATTAATTATATAACATCCAGTAGAAAATTTCCAACCCAATGGTTGTTGAGACTCTGTATTCACTGTTTTTACAGAGCTAGAAGCGTTTTGAAAGAATTTGTCATGAATAGTAATTTTCCCAAGTAACACCTACACACCAAGGCTATTGCTTCTAGTAGATAATTCTGTCCTTGTCTTCAAGAATTTAAAACCAATTTCCTTCACGTTGAAGACATTACTCAAATCTAAGTCTATTATAAGCACACATATTTCACTAGCCAAGATCATGAAAATGGCATCCAATATGTCAATGGTGGATATTAAAAACTTCCAAACTATTGTTTCACTAGGATACTGACATTGTTTTAGATTGTATGAAACTGAAATTCCTTGAATGCAACAGAATTGGTAGCACCTGCCTCTTGCAATCATCAAGACAGAAATTCAAGATGGAATCAAATCTCATGATCTTTTCCATACACAAATTCTTAGGATTAAGGTTGAGAAAAGACTTAATGATTAGTGAACTCTCAAGAATCAAATGTTGATCCCTTAAATTCAGAGAAATGCTCAGAAACATATGCTAGTATCACTTGTAGTGGTTTTATATTAAACCCAACCTCTAGGTCTATAGTGTCACCATTTTTATCCTTTATAGATGCAGAGACAAACAACCATTCCAATGTTTTCTTCAAAGGATGTCATGCCTTCAAGATATTTTTAGTGTCAAATTGGCAAGGTCTCCTATGCATATGTGGAAGTCATGGTGCTTGCAAAAGGAGGTGAGCTAGAATGCATTAGTTATAAGCTTGGCATGAACCCTATATTGCTTCCTATAGGCCAAGAGTAATATAGATAGAGTATATATTAAAGGATGTATATAAATCATTCTAAAAGTTTTTTATACTAGTCTACCTTGTTCTACTATGTTGAATATTATATTTTTTTCTTTATTTAACTATCGAGGCTAATTATTATTGTTTACATTTGTTTGCCCTTTACCAATTAAATTCTATTGAGAAATTGAACTCCAATTTCTGTGGTTGCATAATCATTGAAAATGGGTACCATAATGCATGCATATTGTAGTATAGGAATTCCATTAATGTGAAATAGAAAAAATAGATCACAAAATAGCAAGAAATGAATGAATTCAATACAATGTGTGCTTTAGTTGTGAAGAGTAGTCATTGGCATATTTTTTTGGCATTGATTTCTTTGGTGTAATTGTACTGCAAATGGGAATCTCTTGTCAATATAATATAGTGGTTGGACAATGCCTAAAATATCTCCTGCTACTGGGGATTATATTCTTTAGAAACCAGTAAAATTGGTGTCTGAGATGAACTCTTCAGTTGTTGGCATTGTCAGGTAAGCATGTTGCCACTGCACCCACTAGGCATTTTCATTCTTCAGGTGGCATGCCTTTATAAAGAAAAACCTACATCCATACTATGATTGGAGAATAATATGATGGTGCCTTCCCCGAGGGAAAACTTATAGATCAAGGTGCCTTTAAAGACAGCTTGGCTCCATTCATCCTCGACTCTATTCCATGTGATGGTTTGGTGGTCCAATACACCAAGTTATAATTAATGAGGGGCATAACTGTTGTAGTTCACTAATCAAATTGCATGAATACTTCAAACAACACCCCAAGCTCTAGCACTTTGCAATCCTATACGTTACTTTCCCAAGCATACAACTAGGAAAAGGAATTCCTCTAAGCATACTAGTAACTTTTTGATGGCCAAAATCAAATTCCACATGCAGGTTGCAACCACATGAAAAGAGCTTTAGTGAATAGCTTTAGTTTAACATTAATCAGCCCCCAACCTCTAATTATTAGTCTATTGAACATGTTGACAACATTTCAAGGTTCTGTTATATTTAACCATGCTTTGTATACACCACCTTTCTCATCACATAATGTAGCCAATACAACCAATCCATTCAATGATAGACAACCTGTCCTCACATTCAAATAGTTTGAAACAATTAACTTGTATTAATATTATTAATTGGCCTACACTTGAGCTTCATAAAGTTAGAACAATAAGAAACCTTCACCCTCCCTAAAGCTCTTGACCAAACTTTGCATCAATTCTTTGAAGTGAAAGTATATCTATATTAAGTTTACACCATTGCTGACTTAATGTTACAAAAATGCCCCTTGTTACATGAATCATTGCAGGGGTTTTTTCTGGCATTGACTCAAACTCAATTGATTGTTACCAAATTTGGCCTTATGGGTAGTTCCTAATAGAACTTCAGACAGATACAACCATATATTTTTTCCCATATAATTATGATATGGACCAAAAAAGCCTCTATATCTGTCTTCAACAATAAAAACGAAATTGTATCTGTTTGAATGGAAGGAGACAAAAATAAATAGTCCATGTGAAAATTTTTGTCTTCTTTCAATAGTGGATTCAATTCACTATTGATGTCTGAATCAAACCTGTTATCAATGGAATCATTAGCTAATTGACTACACCCTGGAGACAGTCATTCCCAACAATTAATAAGCAATAGCACTCTTGCATCTAAAAAAATGTACAATGCAAGATGTCATTCTAGCCACACAACTGTCTGTGCAAAATGAAATGATGGCATAGCTATATGAAAAAAAATTGATGATATTAAACCATTACCAAGGGTCAGGGTTTTAGAAGAGAGTTAAAGAAATAAATGCATTTTTTTTGCCTCATATCCCTATACTTGTGCAGCATGCTAGAGTCTTTAGAGTCTCTCAACATCCACATGTCACCATCTCATAGCATTGTTTTCAGAATCTATCTTATTGGTATTTATCTTTTGCATCATTCCCTATATGCCACAAATTTATCTAATCTCCATTTCACTAGATTTCTATTGAAATTGCTCTTCCTCGATATTGTCCTTAGCAAAAAAATTCCAAAGCTGCTTCACCATCCACATTAAGCACACAACATGAAACAATAGTGTTCAAGGTCAGAAAACCATGTATTGACATTTCATCAAACACTTACATTCAATACCCAAGCTCCCACCAATTGATTTTTGTTGTGGGTTGATGGGGATGAAAACCCACATTTATTCTTGCTTACAACACCCATTATTTTTTTTGTACCAGGACACCAATTTCATAGATGAATACTCACATGTTTTGCTATTAATCTCACATATAAGAGAGATTTTCCCTTTCCTGTGCATTAGCATACACAGAAATATTATTATACAACCCACTTCGAAGAGCCATTAACTGATGCAACTATGAAGAACCTTTCAATATTTTGGCTTCTTGATTTCTCAAAGAACCTAAATTTATCAAGGATTACATTATCAACTTTTAGTTTTTAGGATGTTTTCAAAGGGCTATGGTTGATTATAAATCTATGCTAGGAATTTAAGTGAAATATTTTGAACACTAAAATTCCTAGATGACTACTTCTATAGAACTATGCACCCGAGAGAACACACACCATACATTAAGTTTCCTTTAAATTGAGGTAGCGAGGTTTTAATTTTATAAATCTATGTCTGACTTGGTTTTCGAGTAGTGTAAAAGTGAGAAATGTTAATGTGAAATAATTCCTTTAAAAGGTTATTTTGTCAAACTTTCTAGTTTTCCATAAATAGAAACCAGCGAGGAGTCCTTCGTTAATGCGATAGCGGGTAATATACTTGAACATGGAGTAGTAGTTTTAGGAGATAATTACAATTACGGCCCACAGGGGTATGTATGACATATGAGATCCTGGAGTCGAGTAAAATGAATACAAAAAAAACCCACACCATGGCTCAAAGAAACTTATCGGTATGTCTCAAATAAGCTAATCGGTATGTGTGGATGGATCAAGAGAATATGAGAGCTCCAATCATCACCAGTGCCAACGATCAATTAAGACTTAGGTGCATAGTCTTCAGGTCGCCTAGTGGCGAAGTACTGACCACCAATTTTCACGGCTCTACTAGGTAAGGAGACAAGTTGCGACTATAGCTCGGTAGTCGATGTGTGGTCTTGGTAAAGCAGTCGAGTGGCAAAAACATCTTGGATGTACAACAATTTGTGATTAAGAAAAAAGGTACAACAAACATATTAATTTAGTAGATTGTACATTGTCCAAAATATTCGTACGTATTTAAAGCTGCCAACTATTAGTATTTATCTTATTAAGGAGTGAACCACCTCTTAACATCGAGTTTTTTATCTAAGGCTGCTGTTGAAATAGGCAATAAGTAGCACCGAGTTCAATTTTTTGGAAAATTTATGAGACCTTCACAATAATGATACTTTAGTTCACATAAAGAAAGGCCCTTACCGGCTCATATGAGCACGAATGAACACATGAGTATTTGGTTCTTTTCCATCTACCATAGTAACCAAGAGAAAATTTTGTAGTAACCATAGACTCCGAATCCTAGAACTCTAAAATGTCAATTATTTATTACGCGGTTTAGTGATTTAGAAAAATGCATTAATGCTATAACATTTTGTTTTCATTTCCTTGAATAGTGGTCTCATTTGTTTGAGTTTTAGTTCACGGCGTAAGCTACTACGGCTAATGCGTACCCACGGATCCATAATCCCCTGGATTTTTGATAATTAATTTTTCATATCTACATGCATTGTTTAAGCCATTAAATTATTGAGCCTAATCATGATATATTATCTAGATAGGTGTGTAACTATTATAATCGACCTTTAGAAGGTATTCTTATCTCTGTAATATAATGAACATGCCCAACTTGTGCTAGCCGATTAATTACTTTGTATGCCTTTGTTGTGGTGCCTATTTTGGCAACAACAATTTAAGCTTCACAAAAGTTTCCTTGATACATCAACCTCAACAAATCAGAATCTTCCACGGGTTGCTGCGGTACTCCAAGGCCAGGAATGTAGCACAAGATACCACTCAAAGCTATGAACTTCTAGTGGGCGCCACCAGTAATGGAATAGACCACCTATTTCTTCCAGGGTCTATTTAAGACACAAGAAATGGACAGAATTAGCAATGGTGGTGCAAAGTTTCCAACCATCATGAGGGTGATATTAAAAAACAATGAACAAAGATATTTTAAGAAGGGAAATGAGGTATTGTGAGATTTTACTACATGCATTTTGGTATTCTACACCATGCGTTAGACACAAAAATTCACAACATGATTATGTGATTTGTTACGATACTAAAGTGAAGTAGTAGTTACCAAATCCCGGAACTCCAAAATGCATGTATTTTACCAAAAAAAAAATTTTATTAACCTTAATATAGCTCCTTAGTTTTCTTAGGGTAGAGTGGTCACTTGGGTCAAAGTCCACTAGCGTTTTTTCTTTTTTGGAATTCATTTATGCACTATTGGTTTTAAAGCAATTGAACTTAGTGACCTTGACCAAGTTACGCATCTTTATGGAGTATCGCGGGTTTTTCTCATTCCATGAACCAATCCCCAAGCCTTTTGAAGGCACTCTTCTACGATATGTATATTGAATATGCCAACATGTCCTAGAATTGGTTACCCTGATGAAGTTACCCTTCTTTTTGGAGTATACGCCAGGGTTTTTCTCACTTTGTTAATCGATCCCCAATACTTTTGAAGACACTTGTATCTAATGCAATATATTGAATATGCTGACACATGTCCCATAATTAGTTCATTGTTTTGTATACCTCAAGCGCGCGGCTCATGTTCGCGGGACATCGATTGCTTCGATTTTGGAGCATGTGACATCTCGGCATGGATTAGGTAATTCTCGAGCGTAGTTATATAATTCTCTATTCCACGATGGCATGCATATTTATACGGTAAGGCATCATTCTTTTATGCTCCAACACAATTGAAGAATGCGAAAAAATTAGCGACTTTAGTGTAGGTCATCCATTATTTTTATTGTCAAAACATCTCTTATATTTACGGAAAAATATTTACAAATAGTAAATCAAAAGGTGGAAGTGTATATACAATGGATCTTATGTCGGTATCCTCTTTCCTTAAGACTAGAAACGAAGAAATAAAGTGTTTGTATAGGTTACGAATATAAATATTGAGCATCTCTTATCAATAATTCACCCTCGAGTTAATAGCTAGTCGTGTACCTCATTACACGACACGGAGCTAAAAATTAGACGAAGTTACTAATTTTTTCCTTAAAAACAAACTTACACTTAATCTTCCTAAGGAAAAACATAGAACGCTCAATCTTTGCCAAATCCCAATGTGAAGGAAGAGTTTGGAATGCTTCTAATTGCAGGCAAAGTGCACACTAGTGAGCCCGACATTGAAGGAGAACTAAATAGTGGTCTTGATTATCTTTCCAAACGGATTAGAAATGGTGTAATTTGTGTGCTCTCTGTCTTCTAGATCCGCCCAGAAACCCCATCTTGCATTGAGAGTTGGGTGTCTGGGTCTGCTAAAGCAACGAAAAGGTTAAAGCCTTTGTGGTTGACACTCTTGTAACGATCGACCAAAGATCCACCCCACATCCTTTGCCAAAATAGCCTCCATGTCGCAATGTAATTTTTCAACACATGTTGGCGAGGGATGAGCCCCCCCATCCTTTTGGAATATTGTACTTTCCACCATACTTTTGACCACGGTATGATTACATGATCTGTTCTAGATGTTGAAATTGAGTCTTCTTTAGGCAACCAACAATTGCTAGTTTAAGTTTAATTCTTTAAGGGGTGCTAGCTTTCCCGTGGAAGAGCACACCTTTTACAAACGGGGAGAGTTTGTGGTTCGATTCCATTGACCTTTGATATTAATAAGGCCTTAGCGATCATTTTTTGGTGACAAATTCTCTTTTGACCATCACCCAGTGAGCTTATGGTGACATTTTTCGACCCTCACCAAAATGAAATGGTGACGGTTAACGAACGCCACCATATATACGCATCAATAGTGACGACCATGAAAGGTCCGTCACCATAAATCGTTGTTGTTGAAGTATGAAATGGTGAGGGTCAATTTTTGTCATTATAGTCATTATTTGTGACGGACCTTGATGTACAGTGAGCTTATCATGACATTTTTTGTCCCTCACCAAATATACAAAATGGTGACAATCAATGAACGTCACCATATATATGCACCAATAGTGACGGTCATGAAGGTCCATCACAAAATCGTTGTTGTTCACTTAAATGAACGGTCATCATCCGTCATTTATAATCAATATTCGTGACGGATGTTGAATGTCACCATAACACATGCTTTCGGCGACGCCACCTTTGGTGACGTTGGTTTTGGTGATGAAGGCTGTTATCCGTCCTGCCATTACTCATATGAAATGGTGACGGTCACGTCCGCCATTATAAATCATTATTGGTGACAGGACCTTGAATTTCACCACAACACCTATACTTTCGGCGACGCCACCTTTGGTGACGAAAGGCTCTTTTGACCCTCATACCAGGCTTATGGTGACCATTTTGCATCCCTACCCGATGTCCTTTTTTCTTGTAGTGTAACATGCCCCTCTCCTTCAAAAAGTTTCGTCCTCAATGCTTCGGTAGCTCTAGGTGCTTACGCTTCAGTCCTCATCCTACCATGTAGAATCTTCGGTGGGTAAGTTATTCCACTTGATGAGATACTTTGAAATTGATCGATTAAGTAGTTGTCGAGTTCTTGTTTCCATGAGCGCATTCAAAGTTTCAATATGATTTTCCTTCCTCATCGAGTTACGCTGATATTGTTTGAGCTGAAGATTTTTCACCTATAACCTTCTTTAAGCATAAGACATGGAAAATTGGATGCACTCATGAAGAAGCGGAAGCTCCATTTTGTATGCCATAGTACCCGATCTTTTTGCAACACCTTGTAAGGAACATATTACTTTTGGCGATAATTTGTTATCCTTCTAGCTTGATTGAGGGACATTTGTTTGTATGGTTGTAGCCGTTAAAATACCCGATCTCCTACATCGAGAACTTCTCTCGCTGCGATGTTGATGCGCCTATTGTTTCATTCGATTTTGTACCAAATTCGGGTTTGTCCTTTAGAGTTGGAGAAATTCTTGTTGATTCTCAATGTGATCTTCCTTGCTTGAACCTTTAGATTTCTCTTAAGATGATGTGATGGATGGTGGATGATATCCATAAAGTGCCATAAATGGGGTCATTTTTGTTTGCGAGTGTGGAAGGAGAGGTATTATACCACCATTCGGTTAGAGGTAACCACTTGACCCATTGTGTTTGTTTATCAGGATACAAAACAACGAATATATCCTTCCAAACATTTGTTACTATCTTAGTTTTACCATCGGATTAAGGATGATAAGATGAGCTATGAGCTAATTGAGTACCCAAACAAGAAAATAACTCCATCAAAAAATTTCCCGATAAAAATGGGATCTTTGTCACTCACGATAACCCTTGGGTTTCCATGTAGCTTTTGAATTGTGTCCATAAATGTAGTAGCAAGTGTTGTACTTGCTTTAAATGGATGAGATAATGCACAAAAGTGTTCGCATGCCATGACAAGTCTATCAACTACCACCATGATGACACTCTTTCCTTCGGACTTAGGTAAACTAGTGATAAAATCCATTGAAATCTCCTCCCAACGTTGAATTGGAATGAATAAATGTTGTAGAAGACCCGGGGTCTTAATTGTCTCAATTTTATTCTGATATAAAACCAAACATTCCGCCAAAAACTTTTGAATATCATATTTAAGGCCATCCCAAAAAAATTCTTTCTTCACCCTGTGGTAAGTTTTTAAAAATCTTGAGTGTCCTCCTAAAGGAGAAGTGTGCAATTCCAAAGATATTTTGTTTTGGTTGGGAATTCTTCCAAAGATATAAGCGATCCTTGTACCATAAGGAATCATTTTTCCAACTAAATGTATTAGATGTACTAGGATCTTGCTACACTAACACGAATGAGTGTCCACACTTCTTCTTCCTTCATCCATTCATCTCTTGCTTCGGTTATCCAATGCGGTTGGATAATAGAAGTAACATAACAATGCTTCCACCTCTTCATTCTTTCTTGATAGTGCATACGCAACAACATTTAGCTTCCCTTTTTGTATATTATTTTCAAATTCATAATCCAACATCTTTGTGACCCATTTTCTTTGCTCTGCGAAGATAGTCTTTGTTCCAAAAAGTGTTTAATAATATCATGATCAGTTTTTACCTTGAAGTGTCTTCCCATGAGGCTGTAAGTTCTCCATTCTTTAGTGCATACGTGTATAACATTTCCTTCTCATAAATAGGTTTATGCCAAATAATTTCCTTTGATTGGACGGCTTTCAAAAGCAACGGGTCTTCCTTCTTGCATTAAAACAACACAATTCAATTCTGTGAGGCATCACATTCCACAATAAAGGTTTTTGTAGTACGGCGTAACTAAGAGGCTTGTGCTAGGCACATTTCCCTTTAAGATGTTGAAAGGCCTTAGTTGCTTCAGAGGAGTCCATGAAAATGCATATTTCTTCAATAATGTTGTTAAGTGTTGCTATTCTCTCATAATTCTTAACAAACTTTCGATAATACCCTGGTAACCAGAAATCCTACTTAGCGCTTTATGGTTGTGGGGACTTTCCATTCCTTAATGGCTTTAATTTTGTAAGTGCTGCCTTAACACCATCGTGAGATACGTGCAAACCCGGATAACCTTTACCTCTTATACTTCAAAGAAAAATTTGGATGTTTTTGCATAAAATTGTTTCTCCTGTAATGATTTGAGAAACCTTTGTCAACATGTTGAACGTATGATCCTTCCAAGACATGTTGTAGATTAGTATATCATCGAATGTACACTTACATTTAAGGAAGGGTTGAAAATGAGATTATCAAACCATTGAAATGTAGAAGGTGCATTGGTAAGGCCAAAATGCATGACCAAAAATTCATAATGACCCTCATGAGTTCAAAATGCTGTTTTCGGAATATCTTCAGTCTTCATTCTAATTTGATGATACCTTGAATGAAGATCCAATTTGGTAAAATAAATAGCTCGATGTAATTCATCCAAGAATTCATGAATCACAGGAATGGGAAATTTATATTTAATGGTGAGCTTATTGAGCTCCCTAGAATCTGGATGCATGCGCCATGATCCATCCTTGTCTGTACCCAATACTACGGGAGCGAGAGAAGAACTTTGTCTAGGTTGGATATACCCGCCTCTAACATTTTTTGCAATCATCGTTCAATTTCGCTCTTTTGGACATAAGGATATCTATAAGGCCTAATGATTGGAAGACACTTCTGTGAGTCAAATGAATAGCATGATCATGATCACGAATAGGTGGGAGTCCTTTTGGAGTTTCAAAAAACTTGGAATGATTGTCCGAAGATTTTTAGAGATCTGCGAGAAATAGATGATTTTGATGTTGGAACTTCTAGTGAGCATAATTGTGCAATTATGCCCTTACGTTGTTCTTTCTTTAGAAGCTTTGTCATGACATTAGAGCTTATTATATTTCGAGGCTTCTGCAATACCTCGTAATTTGACATCCTTTCATTCCTAAAAAAAATTTCAAGAAAGTTCTTGAAAATTAAAAGCTACCGTCCCCAGATTGTAACCATTGTTACTCCTAGTACAACATCAACACCTCATAGGAATGGAAAGCATTGGACTATTGACCACATATTCCCCCATAGTTTTTAAACTGATATTATGGCATTTCCGAGGAGAAATTTATAGTTCCTCCATTTGCAACCATCACTTGACATTACAGTGCTAGGTATAGGAAACAATTCAATTCCTTGGCTACCTTACAATGAATAAAATTATGGGTACTACTTGAATCAATCAACACTATTACCTTTTTCTTCTTGATATGTCCTTATCTTGAGAGTTTGAGGTGGTAATTCCTGTAATGCATTACATGATATGGTCGGACTCATTTCTTCCTCTTATTGGGTTGGTTCCTAGTGTATATCCTCTTCTTGTTCATTTCTTATTTCCTCTTCACAATATGTACAAAATAATTCCTTCTCATCACACTTATGACCTTTAATTGTGTGTTTTCTATATCACAAGCTGTGTGAGAGCCCTTTTGCTCTTTTTTCTTCCAATTGTTAATGGTGTCAACTTTGTAGGTTGTGGAAATATAGGAGTAGCGACACTTCCCTCTTTATAGAAGTGAGTGGTAGGTGCTTCCTTGTCACCATAATTTTACATTCAATTTTTCTTGCCAACTTTGAATGCCTTCTCGAATGAATCGGGTTCCAAAATGAAAACTTCATGTTGGATGTTATCCTTTAAAATACCTATGAAGAGATCAATCACATGTTTTCTTACGGAATATCGGTTACCCTTATATTCAATTTTGGAAGTCCTCAATGTGCTCCCCCATTAAACCCTTTTGTTTTGACATTTATCAATTGGCTAAAGAAGGTATTTGCTCTTTGTATCCTCATGTTGCTGCTATCATTTCCTCGTAAAAATTGACCAGTGACAATTTTTTTATGGGAGCAAAGCCATCGATACCATACAAGTATTTTGTTCTCAATGTAAAGTTGCAATGTGTACCTTTTGTGTGTTTTTCACATTATGGAGATCAAAATATTGCTCCATACATTGTATGTATTGGGATCCTTTCCAATAAAATTCCTCATATCCATTTTTGGAATATGGTGGTTCTTCCCGCCCACGATTAGATTTTATGAAATCATGATTAACATTTATTTTGTTCTCATCATGAATTTCCTCTACTATCTTTTCACCATTAGGAAACATTTCTTGTATCGACTTTGTCGAACCTTCCATATACCTTTTTAGATAATTCATCGTGTTTTCCATTTTAGATTCCATGCCGAGCTTCCATGCCATCTATGCCAGATTCCATGCCATTCTTCAAACCATCCATCTTATATTCCATGTCTTTCTTCAAACCATCCATCTTAGTTTCCACGCCTTTCTTCAAAACTTCCATGTCTTTTTTTGCTCTTTGCGAGAGAGAAATTTGTTGCACTTGCTCTTTTAATTTTGATATGTCATGTTGCCATTATTCATCTTCATGAGTCTTAGTAGAGCTTTCTAAAGGCTTAATGGGTGTTGAATTTATTTTGAGGCCCATTTAGAATCGAATACTAATATCTTATTATACAATATGCCCTTGGAATCAATTCAACTTTATTCTTTAAACAAGACTTATGTAATTGGAAGAAAAATACACACCTTTTACCTTCTTTTGAAGGAGCTTGATATTGAAATTGAGTTATCTCTATAATTGCGGATCCTCAATACTCCCCGAAGTCGATCCTGTGGCCCAGCCCTCGGAAACTGCTTTCAAATGCCACGGTCTGATCGGTTGGATTCTTCAAGCGAAGTTATGTCCAATCTCCCAAAATGACCCAATTTGGAGTACAGTTCGATAGAGTGAACTTGTATGACTTTCCGTGTCCTTGTTTCCTCTTTAGCTCTAAAATTTATAGAAAAAAACTACGGTACATTGCACTTGCAACCAGATTTTTAGCATTCCAATCCGATGCTCGGAGAGAGATAGCTATGAAGATTTTCCCATGATCACCTCTTTGAGATGAAATTCGGAAGCCTCAAAAAGCCTAACTTCCACAATCATATCTGCAGAAAAATATTACAAACCAATATACGAAATTGTTTGACACTATTCCTCACAAATGTGGCTTCACACTCTATAGATTTCAGATTACGAACCTTTGTAGAAAAAAATTTATTACGAAAACACCACGATGTCCTGGCTTAAGTTAAATTCGGGAGCACACTTAAAAATTACACAACTTTCCTGAGATCATATGTAGAATATTGTGAACCAAGCTATGAAATTTTTGAAGATGTTCCTTAGGATTTTGGCTTCGCACTCTTAAAATTTTCAGATTTTTTTTTTGAACAGCTGCGAGAAAAAAAAGTATAGTGAAAATGGAACGGCGACTGTTTTGAAGCGGCGAAACCTAGAAGATACGGCTACGATGCAAATGTTGTGAAACCCGGCTCAAAAAAAAGAAGAAAAGAGAGATATCAACGCCTTAGAAATAAGCCACTTCGAGGGGAAACCTCCATTACATTACATGAATGAAAAATTAGGATGATTCAAATTACAAAACCTCTTTTCTATATATAGGGTACATGGGGCCACGATGTAATCCCCTAGTGGGGCCTGATGTAATCCTAGCCGACCTAACAATAATAATTTAAGGGCACAATAATAACAATATGAGGGATTCTGAGGAAAAATAATAATAATAAAGGGGTTACACTAACGACAATAAGGGGCTATACTAGTAATATAGGGACCTAACAATCTTCAACGGAGATAAAATTCTATCACATGGTAGAAATTCTTTAGTGAAGAAGAAGAAGAGGAGAAACCTATTTAAATATACCATTGATAGAGGAACCGGAAGGAGCTATAATAGGAACTAGAAAATCCAATTTTATAACCTTAAATTAGTTGCGAAGAATCTACAATGGTTGAATAAGGAAAGGAGAAGTATACAATGGTGGAAAACCGAGGATTGGAGTGGAAAGAGACCTAGGATTGGAGGTGGAAGGTGGAGGAAGAGGAAGAGGAGTAGATAGAAGAGACCCCGAGATCCTTTTTTATTTCCTATATTTGATGAAGATATGGCACAATAAAAATGAAAAAATATCTCACAGTTCGTCCTTCCTAACTTCCATGGATTAAGAAGTGAGGATCCTAAAATTTCTTTTTGAGTTTGAAGTTTTATGTAGATCTTATGACTATTTGTTCGATTCTCAAGTGGAAATTGTTGACCACGCAGGATGCAACATTAAGTGGTTTGTGGGTTTAGTAACAAACTCTATTGAAACATGGGAACAAATGAAAAATTCATTCTTAGAAATACAAGGATTCTGCTGACACCCCATAACCTTAAAGATGAAGTTTTCAAAATGATGCAAAATAAGATGAAAATATTGAGGATTTGATTGAAAGGTTTAGCTAAAATATTAAAAGAGCTAAAATGGAAAATTTATATGAAGAAACTTTGAAAGATCTCTTATTAAAATCCTCGAAGATGAATGGATAGATCTTCTCAACTTGATGGGTAAAGGGGATATTTCTCGAGTTATCATTGCAAATATTTTAAAGGTTATGCATACACATTTTCAAGAGTAAAGACGAAGAATGGAAAAAGCCCAAGATATCTTGTTATTTCTAGGATTAACAAATCTACGGTAGGAACGGTAAGTAGGGCTAATGTAATATTCCTTTTTTGGTATCACCTATGATAGGGTTAGGATGGACTTCCAAATTTGGGAGCGAGAGCGGTCACATATACGGGTTGGTGTCATCGGGGGCCCGAGAGGTTTTTTGGAGGAGTTTTGAGGAGTTTACATGAGGAACGATGACATTCGCTTGATAAATTCCATCATCCGCATAGTTTTCCTTTTGTTTCGGCGCATTCGGAAACTGACTTTCAAAAAGCTTGAGTTATTTTTTAATAACTCAATTAATTACGCTCACGGTGACATTAAAGGAGGAATACATGATAAACACTTTAGTGTAATAGCTCGTTGGAACCCAAAATGTGGAGATATTCGGGATGGGATGTTGAGAAGTGACTTATAGTGGCTTTGAGATAATACACAGGCGATATACTATTTTCCTTAATTAAAAATGACTTTAATTAGCCATTTAATTAAAGGAAAAATAATATTTAGAGAAAAGGGTCCAAAAGTGACTCGAAGTGAAATGTATTTAGATTAAAGTCACTTTGAATGAGTCAATGGTGGATCTTCTAGAATAATAATAAAATTATAAAATAATATGCTTCTAGAGGATTGGAGATCTATCCATCGGATCTATAAAAAGGAGAAGCGAAGGTCATTTGGAGATATCTTGGATTGGATCATTGTTTGTGTGAGAGATTTGAGAACTTAGATTCTCTACTTGATATGCTTACGGGGAAAAAAATCCTTGGGTGATTTAGTGAGAGTAGACAAACACTTATCTCTTCCCTTGGTGGACCCATTCGAGTTCACATGTTGTAGTTATTTCCGGTTTATTTTCGAGGCCGGTTGCGGCGTTGTTGTAGAACTATTTACGGCCATTTAGCTTTAATAATATCTCGATTTATATTAATAAAATAAGGTTTGAGATCATACACATGAATATAATATCTATTATTCGATTTGCATGTTCTATTTTCCATTTTACGGGAAATATTGTGGTTGATTGTTTATAATGTTGACGACTTGAATTTACGAAGGTATTTTTACATGGAAATATTCGTAATTTTATGGTTGAATTAATTTGCAGCGAAATTCATAAAATATCCATTTGAGATATTACGGTGGTATTAGAGGCGGTGATCTTGCTAGCCTCCGGTGTTTGCTTCCAGGAATTACTAGAAAAAGCCAAATTCAAGGGTTTTCTTGTAGCTCAATTTTAGAGGAAGGTGATGGTTTATTATTTTTGAGACATTATTGGAGGAAACAATTCAGTTCTTGTGTTTTGTGGTTGGTTGCAAGGTTCATTAGCTTATGAGAGCTATAGGCGAACCTAGGTTTGTTAGCTTTTCGGTATAGGTGAACCTCCGAGTTTGAGATTGATGTTCTATTTACGGGAGCGGCGTGGTAGTGTCTAGGCCGGCGCGAGAGGAGAGTTGAGCCTAGTTGTGGAGAAGGTCTCAACCATTTTGAGTTTTTTTTGTTGAGGAAGTATAGGAGGGGTTAATTGATGCACATTTGAAGGGTTTTGAATAGTTTGTTGATCATTCTACTGAATTGTATTCGAGCAACTACGAGGAGACGTAGAGATTATTGGGGTCTAATTTCGGAGGATGCGTGATTTGGCCAAACCATTTACGGGTTTTGATCGAGTTGGCTTTGACGGGTTTGGGAGTAATTTTTGAGAATTTTCTAAGCACCAAATGTGGTTTTTTTTCCAATCCATTGCAACATCTAGTGTGGAATTGCTACCGAAGAGCATTTTGCAAGGTCAAAATTATGCGGCTAAATTTTCCCAAAATATTTTTCTAGGTTTTTAAGGTTTTTGTTAGTAGAGTTTGTGGTTAAAATGCGGCATTTTTTAAGCAACGAGTCAGTTCATTTATGTTGTCCCTACTCAACTAAGGTATAGGAGCTAGGAAAAAATGATAGATTTTAAGTTATAATTAGAGAAAACCATTACTGAGTTTCTGAGTTTTTTGATAGAGAGTCTAGTTAGTTAAAATCCCGAGAATTTTATGAGCCACATATCGGTTCATTTATGCGGTCCTACTCAACTTGGGTAACCATAGGAGTTGGGAGAAAAAGGGTTAGATTTTGAAGGTTGGAATTTTAGGAAACTACATTACGGGTTTTCTTGGTTTTGACGGACATGCAAAATTGCTAGAATTTTGAGCGATGAGAAAAACTTATTGACAGTTTGAAATTCGACCTTGACAACAACATTTCAAACAATTATAGAATTTATAGATTCGGCCACGGAAATTTTGAGGAGAGATCATTACGCATTTGGGGTATAACTTTCTTTATCTTGCTTTTCTTAGGATGAATTCATATTTTTGTCTGAAAAATGATTTTACTAGAGCGCAATTTATTTTCCGGAGACGGAATTGTTTGTAGAGCTAGATTTTGTCTGTTGGGGTAGGGTATTGAAATGAGAAATGTAACGACATGCCAATAATGCATCATTGTTGTTGGCATTAGTTCCATTTCCGATTGATGGTTGAGCGATGTGCTAATGTATGTGGGGTATTTTTGTGGTACCTTTCATTGTTATCATAATTTTGTATTGTTTCCATACACATGAGGTTCTTAAATTACCTCCTTAAACCACATGGCAACACAACCGTTGAAGCCTTGAACTACAATGTTTCTATGGACCAAGAAACTAAGAATAACAATGATGCCTCTCAAAGGTAGTCGATGCCATTCTTGAGGTGGTAGGACTCTGAGAAAGGAGCAGGATATAGGGAACACAATCCTTGCGCTTGGATGTATTTGAAACACACACTGAAGATCACATGGAGTGCTGGAAAACTTAAGGGAACTTGATGAACTCCCTTTCAAAAGTAAAAATCGGATAGGAGAAAAATAATTTAGGCCTTAAAACCATGTATTCTTGATCTCATACAACCCAGAGTTCTTGGAAACTTATGGAGGGGTGACCTTCATTTCTTTCTTGTCTTAGAAAATAATGAGACTAACTACCCCTATAACCCCTTACAATGATGACATTATGAGGATATTTTTCAAACCCACGATGGTAAGGACCTTTAAGAATTTGGAAAAATAGTGCGGGCTCTACCTTTGGGAAGAAGTTGAGGTTTTAGAAGTGTAGCACATTACGTTATGTTACCGTAATTTTTATCTTGAATGTGATGGCTTGATTAACATGAGATGTTCCCGTCTTCATCGAAAAACATTAGGAAACATCATCTTTGTGAAATCCTGCTTTTATCACGATCCCATCCACATCATCATGTATAAGATACCATGAGGCCATTTGCGGAAGTTTCATACTGGGTGTTGGGCATTTAGAGGAGAGAGAAGTTGGTCTCCTGTCTTGGAAGTTATGAGCTGACGAGGGCGGTTGAGCGAGAATATTAGGCTATTTAGGAGATAGTTGACTAGGGAGGAGATATGAGTTTGGTGGATCGGGCGGCGGAAATAGAGGTGAGGAGGAAGGGACTTTTCTTCATCTGTGAAGAACCTTGGGGGCTGATCACTCGAGCTTGGTGATGCGGATGATGTGAGAGGTAGAATTGAAGGACATTCTTTACGTATGCAGGGATGAGGAATCTTCGTCGGATGAGTCCATGGGATCATAAACCAGCACGGGGAGCGAGAGCAATGTTCCATTAGGCTAGAGTTGTATTCCATAGTGCGGAGGTGAGCATTCGGGGGACTGTCGAGATGCTCTAGGTGATGAGTCACTTGTGATGATTCGGTTGGGGTAGCATATGATGGAGAACGAGTCAACGAGAGGAGGAGGGTGTGCACATCATGCATAATACTCCTTGGGGAGAGCTGATGAAGGCTCACATTGAGTCTATGATGAATGTATGGATACTATTACGGTCGACCATGGGTGAGAGTAAACGGATGTACGGACATCGCGGGGAGCGGTAGTTGCGGATACTTATCCTCATGAAGATGATGGAGGTTGAAGTGATAGTTCTGCGGGGAGGCTGGTGTACAAAGAGCATGAAATTACCATCGAAGGATGGGATGTTGGAGATGGTGGAGCTTCCATCGTCGGAAGTGAGTACGGAAGTGAGGTTAGATAGATGCATTCCACTGATTAGCATAGCATCAATGTTTTCGGGGAATAACACTCTCCCGGGAGTACATCAATGGGGCTTGCAACATATCTCACCACTTTGGTCTTTTATAGATAGAGAGGCCTTCCTCTACGGGCGGATCGTGTCGACGGATGAGACATAGCGAGCGTGAGTTGAGTATCGACTAGCGAGAACACTCCGAACGTGTTCCATATGCGATGTCTAGATTTTCCTTCAGAGTTAGGTTGGCGAGAGATCATGATTTGGCACCCTCTTGATGGTACTATGTTCTTCGTAGACATGGCACAGAAGAGGGCCCACCTTAGACATGAAAGAGATGCTAAAGATTCCCATTAGCGGTGGGGGCACGGACGGCGGGTTATTCAGCGAATTCCATCCTACCAAGAGAGCGGGGTTAGCATCGGATTGAGTCTGCGAGTTAAGTTGAATAGAGGTGATGAGTTGGTATTCTATTGATGAGGTATCATTCTTAGTCCTGTGTACATTTCGGGAGGAGCACTTAGATGGGAGAGACGTTACATGTTCCATTGGGCCATGGATTGTGGGCCGATAATCCATCGATATTTTGGTAGCACTAGCTCGACATCCTGAGATCGGGATTGCCCTCGGCCCTGGAGATCGAGTTGGACCTGAAGAGGTAGTGAGTTGGTACGCAATTGGTGAGGAAGCTTATACGGATTAGAGGTACAACACAGCAAGCCATGGAGCATTAATGCTCCTTCAGCCAGGCTTCACTGTGGAAGCGATAGATGTAGGCGAGAGGCGATGGCGATGCGAGCCATGGGACTTATGCGGCGTTAGCCATGGTGACGTTGGGATGC
Organism: Pinus albicaulis; assembly: GCA_034641835.2. Lineage (NCBI taxonomy): Eukaryota > Viridiplantae > Streptophyta > Pinopsida > Pinales > Pinaceae > Pinus > Pinus albicaulis. Next base: position 353,482,524 of record CM076570.1, on the reverse strand, counting down.
AGGAGGATTATTTGATAATAGGTACAATGAGAAATTGGTTTGGGATCACGACATTGAGGGGTCTGTTAAGGTGGCTTTACACGGTGCATTGCGGCACGAGGGTTTGTATGGGATGCGGGCATTGGGTCCTGGTAGGTTGCATCGCGCCAGCAAGGTGGCCCATGTTGGGTGTGAAACTTTGATTATCTTGTTTTATTTTGTATCACGGTGTTGGACCCTTGTACGTTAACCTTACTTTGTAATTAAACACGCTTGGGGTTTCCAAAGGGGGGGCGGGCTGCGACTTTATGGAGCCCCCCTGGCGAGGGTTTCGAGGGCGAGTGTCCCGAAAGTAAAAACATATGTAAAATTTCCATAGGTATAGTAATTTCTAGTCAAATCTAGGTCGTTCATTAGGCGGATGATCGACGGTAGAAGTTATGTTCGGTTTAGGGTTTTTTTCCCTAGAAGGAAACCCCTCGCTTTGTATAAGGGTATTGTATTATGTTTGTGTATTATATTTGTATTCTCGAGCAAGAAACGAGATAGGGATGCGCGGAAGGTAGAGAGGATATTACGGTGGATCTCTTTTGTAGGTTATGTCTCTTCATTTTCTTTGGATAATAGAGAAGGACTAGTTGTTCGGGGTGGACGCGTAGCCCAAGCTGGGTGAACCATGTCTGTGTCTCTACGGATTTTATGTGTTTTTGTGCTTGTGTTTTCTACATATTTTATGTGTTACATTGCTCTGTAATATATAATTTTCTAACGACCCACATATTTCAATTTCTTGATGGAAAGTAATCTTGGGGCGGAAGGTCTTTCATATTCCTTTTTTTTGCTTATCACCCTTGATAGGTTAGGATTGACTTCCCGAGTTGGGAGTAAGAACGGGTCACGGAAATATAGGTTGGTGTCATCAATGAGGCCTAGGTGATCTAAAAATGGAATTACTTGAAAAATGTGTGCAAGGTATCATTTTCATTAATTAAATGTGTGCAAAATTCTCCATGTCTTGTTGCATAAAGCATCTACTTAGATCTAATCCGGCGATTGAAAATTTGTGAGAGATTTATTGGATATGTCACCTTTAATCAAGGATGAGATCCCGAGAGGCTACTTGGCCCTTTATAGACTCTGTCTTTAGAACATGTAGAAGTTAACACTCAATTTCCATGAGTGTAATATGAAAACTCTTATTCATGTCTTGCGATTGAAACAAAGTGTTTGTCTAGAGCTGTATAAGAGTTTATGTGTGAAGGAAAAGATATTTTAATTTTTTGTTTAACATATTAAATCAGAAATTTTCGGAAAGATAACTTCGGCATAACATGACACAAATGTTTGATGAGTAGTTCACCCCTCTGGGCTACGCTCTGCTTGGATCCAAGCCTCCCAAAATGAGCTTGTCCTCTTGTATTAAAATGATTCAAAATGATAATACAAGTTTAAATGTGTCTCGATAGAAAAATATGAATGCAAATGCTGATTCGAGAAAGTATGAAAAATCTAAGAATGCCTTTCCAAATCCACTAAACAATGAAGAATTACCATAAACGATGATTTACTGCAATAAGGCCACGATGGCTCTTTGAACTCTCCTATATAATTTGGGCTATATAGAAGTCCTCAAATAGGTACGAAACCTATTCCCAATAGGTTTATAAGTTCGAAATTAGCTTAAAATGATCTTTGGTTCACCTCGAACGAAGGTACAACTCAAAACAACTCAGGCCCCAAAATGGCCTTGGTGACCACGAAAACTCTCACGAAGGTTTTCGGCCTGCGAAGAAGTCTTGAAACGGTTCGAAACCTCTTCCATTGGTTTATAAGGTGGAAAATATCTGAGAATGGTCTTTAGTTCACCTTAAACGAGAAAGTTACAACCTAATACAACTCTATTACCTCTTGGCCCTCATGGCTCTCATTGCTTCCCTAAAGAAAAAGGAATGAAAGTCAACTCAATGGCTGCGCAACATATTCAAATGGATTCGGAGATACTTTCTGAATACAGGAAATAAAAATAAAATCGTTCCAAAAGGTTACGCCGCGAGATTATGACGGATACGTATTTTTTTCCCAATGTCGAGTAAAATCCCACTAAAAGTGGGTAAAGCACGAGATAACACGACTAATTTGGCAAAAGGCCACTGAATTGGTGGAATGCCTAGACTTTGTTGTAGGCGCAAACAATTTAATTAAATGCTGAGCATGGTAGCCACATGCCATAACTTGCCTAAACGCGTGAAGATTAAATGTTTAACACCAAACCGGTAGCATAAAATGTTGACCGTGGTGGTGGCCACATGTTCGGAGACCGCCAACAAACCTTTTGATATCATTGCCCAGGTGATGAGTCTGTGGTCATAGGCGATGAGTTTTATGTGTTTTTTATGTGGGGGTTGGCCTTAGGGGCTAGCCTTTCCGCGCGAGCCATTGATAAACCTTAAATATGTCGTCTTGTCAATATATAACAAGAACTAATTTTTAGACCGGACGGTCGAGAGGCGGTAAGTTGCCAACGCGGAGACTAGGGGTCGAATTCTCATACCTTAAAAAATTTATGTTGCCAATTCTAGCACGGCACAGGGCCACATGGCGGCCTCTGGGCTTTGCCCATGGCACCTACGATTGGCCAAAATTTTCAAAGAGTCAAGCAGCCATCAAATAGTTGCCGCTCTTACTTGTCAAATGTAGATTGGACCGAAATTGGAATATTCTAGGGAATATTCCAAGGAATATTCTAGGAATATTCCTTGGAATATTCCTTTTTAATTTTTCAATTTTGGAAGTCAAACCTGGTCAAACTAGTCTTTTACCAAAAAATTATGGATACTGTGAGCTGAATAACTTTCACATACGATTGTCGGATTTGAGTGTCATTCACGACATCGGGATCGTATTGCCGAGGCCTATCCCAGTCGTTCGGGTTGCAAGTGATTTTGAACACTTTCAATTTTGAGCTTTTTCCATGGCTTGGACTTGAGCTCGTGATCACACCTCCCAAATGAAAAGCTTTTGGACCCAAAAAACAACGAAGTCTAAAAGCGAAAATTGTAGTACGAGAAAAATGAGAGAATAACAACATCTTCTTCTCTTGACTTCAAAATTTTCCTGAATTGCCAACTTTTCACATGGCGAATTTGTTGAATAGGCCATGTACTTGTGCCAAATCCCGACCAAGTTTTCTCACCATACCAATCTGCCATCTTGAAACCCGGTAATGACCCTTCTTGAAATTTGTGCCCTCTTTGCTTGCATGCCTTTCGACTCATGGGGTCTTGCATTGCTTTGCAACGACACTTCGTTCTATGCACCGATCGACACAGGCACCTTGTGCGACATCGACATCAACAACAAGTTGACAATGAAATGTGCTATACAATTGACACACAAAATCTGTAATAAGTGTGCACAACCGACACAAGTCGATAAACATGTATGACACAATCGACACAAGTCGATAAACATGTGTGACATAATCGTACAAGTCGACAAGCGAATTAATGAACCACAGTCGACACAGAAGTCGATAATAATGCGTAACACAATAGACACAAGTCAAAAAACAACAAGATACATCTTGACAAACACATGTGTATGTATCATGCACAATGAACTATTTACAATTAGCTATTTACACATACAACCTCTATGTACATGTGCTGACTTCAACTCTTCTTTTCAAATGCCAATATGCAATACATCATCCCAAATACATGTGGGTGACTAAGAGCTGAAACTTCCTAATACATTGCTGCAACATAAGTGAGTATCTTACTCATCTTTTACACCCTCCATGGCGAAACTTTGCAACTTAATAAATAAATTCCTTCAGCAGCCTAGCACCCATGCGATCTTGCATCAACTTTTCATTTGAAATACATGCATACCAATGCGAAATTTGCATGCAAAATAGAAGATGACTTCTTGCTGAAGAAGTTAATCCACTTCCTACCAAGCCAACGCTATGGAATCTTTTTCATTTTCAATACACCTTCATGTGAATATTCCATTTCCACATCGATAATGGACTCCATAGATCCCCTTCTGCCAAACTTTTATCATCTAGTTGCATATGCTTTAGATGACTTGGCTGGTTGTAGTCTCTGATGAAGAGACATCGCCATTCCTTTGAAAAAGCTCTAAAACTTTTATGGAGAAAGTTTTCTGCCTCTTCTTCTTCTGTGTGCTTCTTTTCATGTGTGTTGAAGCAACATTAAATCCACACAAAATGTGCAATAAAACTTTTCTTTCATTTCTGAATAGAAAATTCATCATTCTTTGTTTAAAACATAATAAATTGATCATGTAGAATAATTACCTCTTGTCTTTGATTTCATCCTTTGTAACAGACAATGAAACCAGCCAGAGCAAACATTTCACACAGACATATCACAATTGTCTTGAAAATTAATTTGAACATAAGAAAAGACTGTAATAAGGCTTATATTTACCCTCTTTTATTCTGCATGATGGCTTAAAATGTGATCATCTTAAAAAAAAATGACAGCTTCTGCCTTTAGAACTTGGAATAAAAGGTTCTCTTTCGTTGCATCTACATGCATTCAAGGATTTGGGTCTGTGACATTAAAGCGCACATAACCAAGACCAACATTCTTGGGTCGGCTCCACAAGCGAAATAGGTTCAAACATGCCTTGTGCATGCTTTACGAAACCTTTTCCTTCTTGATAGCCATCTTAAACATTAATTTGGACCCGATTCCCCTTGTATGTTTTCAAAAGAACCAACACACTTTGAAATGGAGAAAATTGAAGATAAGTTGGAATGATTTACCTCTTCCTCAAAGAATTTTCTTGGACAAACCTTCTTGAGCTTGAAGGAGTTGTTTCTCCATGTCATGTAACCTTTGGAGAATTGCTTCCTTCTCATCTCGCATGGCTAACAATCGTGCATGAAGCTTAACACTTTCTCTTTGATCCTCGATGAGAATGCACCATGTCCTTCACCTTAATGAACTCATTTCTTCATGTAATCATTAAGAATATCATGAAGGAGGAAACTTCACTTGTAGAAGAGGTTGACATTATGTAAATGGTCGAATTAACAAAAGGAACTTCCAAAGAAAAGTTCTCAAAGCTTTCCAACAAATGACAAGATTTTAACCAAATGTCGGTAAAGACCCCTTCTTAATCGAGAAGCCATAAAACACGAGACTCCAATAAATTTTGTAGAAAACACTAACCAATTGGGTTTGTTTTCCAAAATGTGGTACTTTGGGATAAGGAAATAGCCTACAAATCCTTTTTGCCTTCCAAGAATTAGCTATCAACAACTATCTTTTCAACTCAAGCAAACTCATACAAGCAACCATTTTGCAACCAATAAAACAACTAATCTTTTACCTTTATTTTAACACCTTTTTCACAAAAACAAATGCTCAACATAAGCACAACCAAGCTTAACTTGGCTGCGACCTGTCGAGTACGGAAATGGAAGTACTTGAAAATGTGTGCAAGGTATCCATTTTCATTAATTAAATGTGTGCAAAATTCTCCATATCATGTAGCATAAAACATCTCTTAGATCTAATCCAAAGATTGACTGTAGGGGCATTTACTAGATATGTCACCTTTAGTAAAGGATGAGATCTAGAAATACACAACTGAATTCTGGGACTCTATCTTTAGAACTTGTAGAGATTCTTTTCGATTTCCTTCAAATTATATGTCTGTTGTTATTCATGTCTTACAATTGAAACAAAGTGTTTATGGAGAGCTATTATAAGACTTTATGTGTGAAGGAAAGTTAATTTAATTTGTTGTTGTATCATATATCAGAAATTTTCAGCGAGATAACTTTAGCATAACATGACACAAATGTTTGATGAGCGGTTCACCCCTCCTGGGCTACGTGTTGGATCAAGCCTCCCAAAATGAGCTTGTCCTCTTGTATTAAAATGATTCAAAATGCTAATAAAAGTTTAAAGGTGTCTCAATAGACAAATCTGAATGAAAATACTGATTAAAAAGGTATGAAAAGCCCCTGGAAATGCCTTTCCAAATTCACTAAACGGTGAGAAATTACCATAAACAATGATTTCTTCAATAAGGCCCTAATGGCTCTTTGAACTCTTATGTAGCTTTTCGGGTGGCATAATTCCTCAAACAAGTCTTAAAAATATTCCAATATGTTCGGAGAGGTCGAAATTAGCTGAAAATGATCTTTGTTTCACTCGAATAGAAAGGTACAACTCAAAACGACTCCAACCCCAAAATGGCCACTGGTGACCTGAAAAATCTCACGAAGGTTTTGGCCTGCGAACGTCTTGATAGTTTTTAAACCTCTTCCATTGGTTTCGAAGGCGGAAAATAGGCTGAGAATGGTCTTTGGTTAACCTTAAACGAGAAGGTACAACCCAATACAACTCTATTACCTCTTGGCCCTCATGGCTCTCATTGCTTCCACACAGAAGAAAAAAGGGACTAAATATCAACTCCAATGGATTTTAAACCTATTCCAATGGATTCAAAATGCTCTAAATACCCCAAATCAAAAAAAGAATTGTTCAAAAGGTTATGCCCATGAGATTATGTGAGAAGCAGTCATTTTCCCAATGTCGAGTAAAAATCCCACTAAAAGTGGGTAAGCTGAGATAACCCGACTAATTTGGAAAAATTCCCTTTGAATTGGTGGAACACCCTAGACTTGGAGGTAGCGCAAGCAGGTTTAATTAAATTCTAGGCGCGGTGGCCACATGCCATAACACCTAAACCGCGAATATTTAAATGTTTAACACCAAGCCGTGGCATAAAATATTAACTATGGTGGTTGGCCACATGTTCGGAGAACCCGCCAGCAAAATGTTTGATATGATGCTTTAGTGATAGGCCCACGGTCGTAGGAGTAAGGTTTTATGTGTTTTTTATGTGGGGGGGGCGGCCCTAGGGGATGGCCCCTTTCCGTACCCAAAACCATTGATAAGCCTTAGAATATGTCATCCCCATCCAATATATAATAAGAACTACTTTGTAGATTGGGCGGTTGGGCACAGCAGGTTGCCAACACGGAAACCGGGGTTGAATCCCTTTGCCATACAAAATTTTACATTTCCAATTCTAGCACGACACGGGGCCACATGGCGGCCTCAGGGCTTGCCACGTAACTTTCTGCGATTGGCCGAATATTCAAAAGTCAAAATACCATCAAATAGTTGCATGCCACTTGTCAAACGTAGATTGGCCCGAGGTGGAATATTTCGAGAATATTTTGAGGAATATTCCTTGGAGTATTCCTTTTTAATTTTTCAAATATGGAAGTCAAAGGCGGTCTTTTGCACGAGGTCTGAATTTTCAAACTTGAATAAATTTCACATACGGTGTCGAGATTTGAGTGTTGTTCATGGCATCGGGATCGTATCGCAGAGGCCTATCCAGATCATTTAGGTTGGTGATTTTGAACACTTGAATTTGAGCTTTTTCCATGGCTTGACTTGAGCTCTTGATCACCGGGGGCTTTTTGGAGGATTTTTGAGGAGTTTATATGAGGATTTATGGCATTCTCCTTATATTTTCCATCATCTACCAGTTTTCCTTTCATTCTAGCGCATTCCAACAACTTTCAGCGAGTGAATTTTGGGGTTAACTCAATTAATTATGCTCAAGGTGGCATTCTGAGAGGAATAAATGATAAGCACCTTAGTGTAATAGCTCGGTGGAAACGAAATGAGGATATATTTAGGATGGGATCTTTGAGAAGTGACTTATAGTTCATGAGATAGTAATATGGGCGATTTACTATTTTCCTTAATTAAAAATGACTTTAATTAGTCATTTAATTAAAGGAAAAATAATATTTAGAGAAAATGGACCAAAGTGGCTTAAGTGAAATGTAATTAAATTAAGAATACTTCATTGATCAATGGTGGGTCTTCTAGAATGGTCTTAAGATAATAAAATAAGATTCTTTTAGAGGATTGGAGTTTTATCCATCATATCTATAAAAGGAGAAGTGGAGTCATTTGGAGATATCTTGGATTGGATCATTGTTTATGTGAGAGGTTTGAGAACTTGGATTCTCTACTTCATTAGTAGCCCTAGGATGGAAACCCTCGGGTGATTTAGTGAGAGTGGCGAGGACCCATCTCTTCCCTTGGTGGATCCATTCAAGATTCATAAATTGCGATTATTTCTAGTTTGTTTTGGAGGCCATTTGCGCCATTGTTGTAGATCTATTTCGACTATTTCTTGACCATCTATAGTTTTTGTCTTTTGGTAGTTTATATTAATAAAATAAGCTTGAGATATTCTACATGATTATAATGTCTATTATTCGGTTTCATGTTCTATTTCCATTTTCCGTAAATATTGTGGTTTATTGTTTATAATGTTGATGACTTGAATTTACGAAGGTATTTTTTTTACATGGAAATCTTGGTAATTTTATGGTTGAGTCATTGAGACAAATTCATAAAATATCCCATTTGGGATATTACGTTGAAAATAGGCGATTTTCTTCATGATTTTAAGACATATATTTTAGGAGTCTTAGTGAATAAATACACACCCTTAAAATACAAAACAAAGAAAAGAGCTAAAAATGTTGCTCTGTCCATATTCTATGACGAGTGTAGAAAGAAACATGCCTTGAGAGAATGTCCTCTTGATTTAAAAACATAGAAACTTGTGTCATATGTACGAAAAATCATGATACAAAGAATTTCCTTCAATTCCAGAGTCTTAAAACTATTTACCAAGAGGAATTAGTGCAAAATTAGGTATATCCTCTTTTTTTATTGTAGAAAACCATGGAAAAATCACGGATTTAACACCCAAACATATACACAACCATCACAAAATAATTGGTACACCCATGCCTTGGAAACCTTTGCCTCAACCTTTGGCACAAGCATTGAAAATTCCTTATGGAATATATCCTCGGTACTCTAAATTTCCTCAAACTTACCCTACTTTTCCACCACAATGTTTCCTCATCATCTGATCACCTCCAAGCTCAACCTCAAAATCCAAATCCACAACTTTCATTACCGTTTCCCACAAAGACCAAATAAATTTCTGCCCAATGTGACCCCAAATAATAATATAAATTCACAACTTTGTTTACAATATGGAAGGACAAATTTCCAAACTTCTGAAGATAATTCCATTATATCTAAACAATGTTCAACCTAGATCTCATAGATTATTGGAAAAGAAGTCACCATTAGTTGTTATTCGGGAATATGAAAAGAAAAATGTCTATGAAGAAAGATGTCTCTCGATAGAAAAGAAAAACTTCAAAAAACAAGTCACCCCTACACATTCGATGATATTCAAATAAACTCAACTCCTATTATGGAACGACCTTCAATATCTGTTCAAAACCATCTTTTCTTGAGAGACTAGAAATTGATGAAGGGTGAAAAACAAATGTTGTTGATTACGATATGTTAGATGGTAAGATAATGCTTGCATAAAAAATTCCTTTGCTACGATCATTAAGGAAATACCAAATTTTTGCAAAGGCAAATTAGGGAGTTAAGTATTAAAAACCTAGGAAGGAAAATAAAATAATTCAAAGAATTCAATTAGTTGGAAAAATTCTGAGATATCATGATGGGTAAAAAAAAAATTCGAGGAAATATCTTGATCTGAAGTCCCATCGTGAAAACGCACATCGATGGTGTTGAGATACTAAATACATTGATTGATTTAAGACGACCATAAACATCACGAGTAAACAAATTATGGATCAATTAAAACTTCCTAATTTTCAATACACACCTATATTGTTATAGTTAGTAGACATATTTGTAATCAAGTTTGATGGTGTATTAGAATATATATATGTATCCTTAGATTCTTGGGAATACCACATTGATTTCATTATTCTAACACCCGAGAATAACTTAGGAGGACCATTTATTCTATGAAGACCATGGCTAGCTACAAAGTTTGATGCTTTTATAAGTTGTAGATATGGTGATATATTTATCTACGATGGAACTTCAACGAGAGAAATTCCACCACTTTGTATCCACACACGAAACAACAATAGAAGTCGAAAATGAAGAATGGATAGATGATGACATTGATATAAGACCAATATTTTCTACTTCACAAATAGATGAAGAAGATCAAATTTTGAATTTAATGGAAAATAATGAGTCTTCCTCATATTGTGAATCTAGTCAAAGTTTTCAAGAACAATGTAATATGGAATATTTATCATCTCGTTAATTATCATTGCATTCAATGGAAATTTTGAGGGCCAATTCTACAATAGAAATCTTACGAGGGAAAATTTTGAATATCAATAATAATTTGAAATAATTTCAAAAGAAAGAACTAAAGAAGATATTCTACAAGAACATTCCTTTGCTTATGCATGGGAATACAACGATATGAAGAGAGTGATCCTAGTACTTGTATACATCATATTTATATTGAAGAGAGAATTCCACACCATTTCGACAACCTCAAGAAGAATGAATCCAAATTTAAGGGGAGATTTTTAAGGAGAAATACACAAATTGTTAAATGTGAATTTCATCTGTATCCAATACGAGATAGTTAGTGGGTTTCACCCTTAATAAATGTTCCAAAAAATAATGGAAAACGGAAAGTATGTATTCACTTTAAGGAACTGAATAAAGCCACTTTAAAGTATTTCTTTCCACTTCCATTTATAGATAAAGTTTTAGATACATTGGCGGAAAACATTTCTCATTTTTGGATGGTTTTAGTGGATATAACCAAATCCAAGTAGCTCCGAAGGGCAAGATAAAACCACTTTTACCTTCCATAGAACTTCGCCTATCGAGTACTTCATTTTTGTGTAATGCACATGACATTCCAAAACGGAAATGTTATCATTTTAATTTAATTCATGATTGTGTGGAAGATTATGGATGATTTTACGAGTTTATGGAAATATTTTTGAAGAAGCTCTTAAGAATTTGGAAAAACTTCTTATTAGATGTAAGGAATAAAATCTCTCATTAAGCCATGAAAAATGTTTTATGATGTTTGCGAAATTTTTTTAAGACACCATATTTCAAGAAATGGAATTAGAGTGGACACATCTAAGGTAGAAGTTATTTCCAAATTATCGATTCCTTGTCGACAAGATGTTAGAAATTTTCTTAGTTTCTTGTGGTTACTATAGAAGATTCATAGAAAACTTTATAAAAATTGCATCTCCACTTTTCAAATTTCTCACAAAGGTGTGAATTCATACGGAATTTTGATTGCCAAAAAATGTTTGAAACACTAAAAGAGAAAATTTCTAAAGCACCCATTCTTAGAGGACCAAACCGAAATTACCTTTTCATATTTCAACTAATGCTTCACATACAAATTTAGGAGTTGTATTAGGAAAAAAGGATTTAACTCCTTATGCCATTTATTAAATCGGTAAAATTTGACTCTTGCGAGTTAAATTACATTGTAATAGAAAAGGAGTTTCTAGTTGTCATTCAATCAATAAATTTAGACATTACATCACCCCAGATTAAGAAAATTTTGTACATACATACCATTATGCAATTAGGTACTTAATGAGTAAGCCAATCACTAATGGAATAATTACAAGATGGTTAATGCGGCCACATGAATTTAACATCACTATTTTGGATCAACTAGGAAAAAAAATACAATTATTGAATTTCTATCTACGATTAAGAAATGATAACAACAATGATACATGTAGAAGATAATTTTCTGATAGAATATATTTTCAGAGTATACGTTAAATCTCCATGGTTTTCATATATTTCTAACTATTTGGCTACAAAGAGAAGTTACCATCATATTTGTCTCCTCGAGAAAAAGAAAGGTAATTCAAAATAGTGCATCTTACTCTTCTGGATAAATGAATAATTGTATGAATAAGGCCAAATTTAATCATTCGAAGGTTTGTTAGAGAAGATAAAGTACCAAAGATACTAAAGGCTTGCCATGATGAGCGATGTGGATGACACTTTCGATAAATAATTGCTTAGAAAGTCCTTGTCTTAGGATATTATTGGCCTTCCTTTTTAATTAGGATGCCAAAGAATATGTTAAGAAATATGATAGTTGTCAAATAATGGGGAAACCTATTCCCTTTAGTGAAATTCCTCTACAAACTTGGGTACTCATTGTGTCTTTTGAAAAATGGTCTACGAATTTCTTTGGCCCAATTAATCCACCATCGAAGACAAAAAAGCTACATCCTTGTTTTGCCTTGATTATGTTACAAAATGCGTAGAAGCTAAAGTATAACACCATTTTTAAAATGTGAAAATACTATAGTTTCATTTCTTTTTTAGGATATTTTTACTCTTTTTGGTGTCCCAAGGAAATTGTGACATATAAGTGCTCAATTTACATCAGAATTAATTTGCAAAGATAATGGTGGAATATAAAATCAAACAATGAAAATCCACTCCCTATCATCCTGAGAAATTGAGCCAAATTAGCAATCCACGAAAAAGTAATTGAATCAATTATTACCAAGACTATGCATTTTCAAAAAGGGCGGGAGAAAGAAGCTTCCCGAAGCTTTATGGGCATACCGTACCACATGGAGGAACAATGGAAGGACATACTTCCTATGAACTTGTTGTCGGGAAACTTATTGAGTTGGTAAAAAATTTCAAGACAACGATCGAAATGGGGTCTTGTTCTTTCGAGAGGCACGAGAACGAAGAATGGAGCAATTAAATGAACATGATGAAATGAGACATGATGTTATCAAAGAACCAACTTATTTCTTCAACAAAGATCTAGGTGGAATAAAAAATACACAAGAAAAGGAAATTTCAACTAGGAGATTGGGCATTACTTTTTGATCCAAAGTTCGAATATTTTCGGGGAAAATTTCAAACTCATTAGCTTGGGCCTTATGAGATTAAGCAGTCTTTGATAATGGTGTAGTCGGGATCAGAACCATTGATGAAGAAAAAACCACCTTGCGTGCGTGGCCATCGATTAAGAATTTATCGCAAGCCTTGAAAAAAGGATGAATTTGTTAAATATTTACGAAATTATTGATTTGAAGTTGGTTAAGAAGGATTTCCCTTCTCCAACTTGACTCGCAAGCCTTTTATTTCTGAATTATATATATACATAAACATAAAAAATGATGAATAAAATAATAATAATAAGAAATTGTATAAACATGAAAACCAACAATATTGGCATGTTTATACGGAAAATATAGAGTGAAAACCAAGTATTCGACTACTAAATTTTGTCTTTCAACCCTATTCTAATCCCCATTTTAATTTTATGTCTATATTTCTTTCAAAATAAGTAGCTACGAGAATTTTGAAAGCTACTTTGACTTTGATGGAATTACGCGATTTATATTGACGGGAATCAGCATTTCGGAATGATTGAAGATTTAGCGAGAAAATGATCGAGTCTGGAGTTGAGCTTTTGATAACAATTCAACAATAACAACTAAGTATTATAATCAAAAGCTTGAAGGTATGTATATATTGTGTTTAATAATAAAGTTAAAAACATTAGGATTATGAAATAATATAAATGTTGTATCACTATTCAAAATAATGATTACTATCCTAACTCTCTTTTGAATCATAGGTTATCATGTCCTATCGAGAGTTAAGCTGTGAAAGGTCATTTGTAATTCATCATTACACAAACACTTCATTTTTTGAAACCTAATTCATTAATAATCCTGTCACTCATATCCGTTATATCTGTATTATCGAGGGCCTTTTCACTCATCTCCATTTTCATTTCACATCTCTTGTTCATACTCATATCTATGAACCCTAATACCATTATGAAACCATTATCGGAAGAAATTGTGAAGTAAAAATTCATCGGCATGGAAGTCATTGTTAGGAAAAATTTGAATGGAAATAAATTTATAGAAATAAATCCATAGGTCGAGGAGATGCTACAACAAGTGCAATGGTTGAATATTATAGAAAAATTTTGTCTATGACGGGGAGGTAACCAAGTCTTTTCCTCGTGCCTTTGATGGAGCGGTAGAAATTAGGGACATGAAAATCATGGTGAAATAATCATTCATGGCCGAGGTGACTAGACTACCAAAGAGTTGGTGACACTAGAAAATTTAGCGGAATTTAAAATGACGATTGATCGCTATTCCAACACATAGTCGTTGCGGAAACGGTTCGAGCGGGCAAACGTGGTTTGCCATACGTCGCGGTTCCAACACACTTAACAAGTGTCGCACTATCGACACTTTTTCATCGCTTCCAAACACGCGTCGCTCTCTCGACGTTTCCCAAACCGTCGCACTTAAGAAGACGTTTGTAAGCGCCACTTCCGATGAAATGTGGTCGATGTTTTGAACATTGGGTAGTAAGCGCCAGTACGGTGATGTGGTCGAAGCCCCGTTTTGAACATCGCTCTTCCGACATTTGTAAATTGTCGCAATTACGACGCAATGTGGGTACACCGGAAGTTTTGGACGTACGCTCTTAGAGCGTTTGTAAGCTGTCGCGGTCCCCGGCGAAATGTGGTCCGACATTTTGAGAACGTCGCTCTTCGGCGTTTGTAGTATCACAATTCGATGAAATGTGGTCCAACGTTTTGAACGTGTGTGCGTTCGAAACGTTTTATCTTTAATCGCTCTTCGACGTTTTTAAGCGTCGCAATTCGACGCGTGCAGAGCGTCGAATAGTGGCTGTGAGTTCAATTTTTAAAAAAGAAAATGAAACTTTAAAAGAGAAAAAACGTTGTTTTGAATATATTATATGAAGTAAAACAATCCATGAAGTCATTACATTTTCACATCGAAGATTGGAACCCAAATATCCATCCCGAAGAAAGTCATTTTTAGGACAATGATAGAAAAATGCCCCATGTCACATACAAGGACATGATATAAAACCAGGTAACGGTCCACATGGAGATTATCGACAATACGAGAAAGCATCCAAATATGCAAGGCATCTATAAGAAAGTGAAATAGTAGTATGTAGAATGGTAAAGCAACGGATAGAGTACCGACGTCCATTATTCCAAATACAAATTAAAGTACCCAAAATCCTTGAACGGAAAACGCTAATCATGTGAGGAGTGTGAGAAGTATGTCCAAAATATAAAAATACCATCGGACCATAATAAATGAAACTAGCGAAGACATAGACCCGGCCCTTAGTTTTGAAGGCGAGTGATAAACATTCATCAATTTTTTTTCACAAGAGAAAAAATGTTGTTTTAGATATATTATATGAAGTAAAATAGTCCATGAAGTCATTGTTCCCATCGAAAGTTGGAACCCAAATATCCATCCGGAAAATTGGAAGTCCCACCGGACATTGATAGAAAAATACCCCATGTCACATACAAGGACTTGATATAAAACCCGGTAACGGTCCACATGGAGATTATCGACAATGCGAAAGCATCCAAATATGCACGAGGCATCTATAAGAAAGTGAAATAGCGATTATGTATAATAGTAAAGCAACGAGGATAAGTACCGACATCCATTTGTTCCAATCTCCTGATTAAAGTACCCAAAATCCTTGAGCAGAGAAAAATGCTAATCATGTGAGGAGAGTGATATCTAAAAATAAAAATACCATCGGACCATATCAATAAACCCGGCAACATAGAACAACACCGCTAGTTTTGAAGGCGAGGTGATAAACATTAATCATTTTTTTGCAAGAGAAAAACGCGTTGTTTTGAATATATTATATAAAGTAAAACGATCCATGAAGTCATTACATTTTCACATTTGAAGATTGGAACCCAAATATCCATCTAGAAAAGTACGGAAGTCCACCCAGGACAATGATAGAAAAATACACTCTCACATACGGGGACATGATATAAAACCTAGTAACGGTCCACATGGAGATTATCGACAAATACGAGAAAGCATCCAAATATGCCGGCATCATAAGAAAAGTGGAATAGCGAGTATGTATAATAGTAAAGCAATAGATAGAGTACGACGTCCATTGTTCCAAATACAAATTAAAGTACCCAAAATCCTTGAACGAGAGAAAAATGCTAATCATGTGAGGGAGTGTGATAACCATGCGAAACCTAGGCTCGCTTATGGTCCGGACTTGCTTGATTCCAAAATTGGTAACCATCTGTTGCATTCGAGATGTAAGGTTCGGGCTCGCTTGTTTCCCATTAGTAGCCCGCTACGGCATCACCTGTTCTGTAGAAAAAAAGGTTCTGTAGAGATACGAGAGAAAGAGTATAATACGTAGACCATATATACATGGCTACGTATTTCAAAAACGGAGTTTAAAATAGAAATAGGGCAACATTATTTTCTAAGTAAAGTTATTACGTATAACGATGGGAATAGCGATGCAAAGTCAAAATCATTGCCCAGTTCATGGAAAATTTGTCATCAAAAAATCAAAAAATTAAAAGTAACCTCATGCGAAACCGAGTCTTAAACGTTTTAATTAAATTCAAAAATATTACAAGGTCCGGCACGGTAAAATAATCTAAAAGCAACCCGATTAAGTGGGCGCCGAGAAGCAAGGAAAAAAAAAAAACCAAACTACTCCTCGGCTCCTCGACGATTCGGCACCATCCTTCGAGAGGTCTGGGATCGCTAGGTGATACCTCCACATTCATGCCACGACTCCTTCACGAAGGCCCGAATGCGTAGGCCTTTTAAAAGCTCGGAACCCTTGGGATGAGTGCATTCTTCCTCGTTTGGGCCTCCTCGCGGAAAACCACGGTGAGCGGGCGCCCGATTCGTGGGTGGTTGAGAGAGCAATTAAAGGAAAATTGTGCGGTCACGTCGTGGGGTCAGGGTGAACTAGCGGTGGGGTAACGAGGCCGGGGGGAATCCATGCGGTGGCCGGATCCTACAACCGGGCCGCCACTCTAGTATTTGGATAGCGACCTACGTAATAATCCTTTCGGGTGGGAAGACGACTCGGTTGAGGGGCACGGAGGGAGCGTGCGGTGGTCAACCTCTAGTGCTCCCCCCTGCGGCAACGCATCCTTTGACGCACACGAGGCATGGGTGCAGTCTCACTAGCGATTGGGCACGGGGGGGAGACGGAAAGCGAGAATTCAAGAAATAGAGAGGAACGGAGACAAGGACCGGACAGAGAAATGCGGATACGCGACAAGATCTACGCGGCGGTTCGGTGGCCACTTCTCCTTCTCGTCACGGTGAGCGGCCGGTGTAACCCGGCAACCGGCTCGTCGAAAAACCATAGCGAAATGCCATTTTATTGACCCGAATGTAATGCAATCGAAGGATACCCGTCATAATTAATCTGCGATCATTAATGAGAATCGGCGGCGGATCATATTCGAAGCATGCGGAATCGCTAACGGAGTGGAGGTCCGATCTTGAACGGTGTTAAACTTATGCGATTAGATGTGAAAACATTGGAACTTAATTGAACGGCGTTAAAAATTAATGTGATTGATATGAAATCGCCACATCCATGTCCCATCACCTTAAATACCCAACGAATGCACCCGCGGCCAAGGTAAGGGCAAGTTTTGATTAAGGACACATGGCGAAATTGATTACGGCGGATCTTTGTTTGGGGCCTGCTCCGCCGATGCGTCTGGGACCCGAAAAATGTTTAAAGTCGGAATTGATAAGAAATTCGCGTCTGACTCTCCCTTCGTACGCCATTTAACCGGACCGAAAAAGATTAGGGCGAGAATTCATTTGGTTTTCACGTCACAAAATTGGCCGACGTCGGCGGGCTATTTTGGAACGCGAATTTGTTTGAATTATGGTTTATCGCGTTTGAAGTCAGAAGCGAACTCGACTTAAGAACAATTTTGTTTGATCCCATCTTATAAAATTTGTGTTGGTTTTCTTTGATAATACAAATATTTATAATAAATCATGGGAATACCACAAATAACATGTGGAAAAGTTATATAAATTATTTATAACAATCATTTTTATGTAAAAATATCCAAATGTGCTTTTGGGAAATAATAATTCGAGTATTTGGTTCATATTATTTTAAAGGAAGGAGTGAAGTTGGAGCCTCAAACGATGCAAGCTATTACAAAATGACCTATTCCTAAGAAAATCAAGGTTCTTAGAAGATTTTTTAGACTTACATGATATTATTGATCATTTGTTAAGAATTATGCATGCATTTCAAGTCCACTCACATATCTCTTGAAAGAAAATATCATTTATATGGAATGATGAGGCTACTTTTGCATTCTCTCTTTTAATGGATGCCATGTCTTCCTACACCAACATCGGTTGCACCTACTTTTGGTAAAAAATTCATAGTAGAGTGTGAGGCACTAGGACTTGCAAAGGAATTTACGTAACATTAACACAATAAGGGATATCATTGGCTTTTAAAAGCAAGGAATTCAAAGAAAATATTTGGTGAAATCTACGTATGAAAAATAAATGGAAGCAATATTACATGCAATAAAAAATGGGGATAGTATATCATTGGGAGGTACTTTAAAGTCAAGATATACCATGATAGCATAAAGTATTTTTGAAGCTATGGATTTCATTGGAAGACTAACAAAAATGAGGAGAAAAAATGCCAAGTTTTAATTTGAGATAATACGCAAAAGGGGTAAGGAAAATTTAGTACATGATGCTCTTTCTAAAATAGAAGAGGCCTCAAATTTATATCCAATTACATTTTCTATTCCTAGGTGGCTAGAAGAAGCTTGCCATAATGGAAAAATGACAATAGTACTAAACAAAACTAAAATTTATAAAGGATGGGATGAACTCTATGGAGCATTGGGAGTGAAAGAGAGATATACTTTGGTGCAAATGTAGAATATTTTTATGCGCGCAAGCATATTTGAATAAACAAATATTAATGTAGTCCCATGTCTCTCTGATGGTAGGATGCAGGGTTCCTTAAAACATCTCAAAGGATCAAAAAATATATTTTTGGAAGGAATGAAGAAAGATATTCAAAATTTTGTAAGAGAAGGTCACGTTTGCATAATAAATAAAAGAGAGATAGTAAAATCTCTAGGGTTACTTCAACCATTCCACATACATATTCAAAGACTAGAAGATATATCAATAGAATTTATTATAGGGTTACTGAAATATAAAGGTAAGTATTACATTTTTGTGGTCATTTATGTAGACAAATTTTGTAGATTTTTTTGGTAGAGCTCAAAGTACATAAAGAACAAGCCAAGTGGCAGAAGTTTCCGTGAAAGAAATTCATAGTCTTCATGGTTTTCCTAAAGTAATAGTAACAAGAAACTTTTGGAAATAATTATTTAATATGAGTGGAGAAACACTAGCCGCCATGAGTTCTACATATCAAACACAATCAAATGGTCAAACAAAAATAGTTAACAAATGTTTTTAAGGTTATCTACAATGTTACTCTTTAGAAAAGAAATCTTAATGGATGAAGTGGGTTCATCAAGGAAGAATGGTAATATGATACTACCTATCACACATCTACTAAAATTTCCCCATTTAAGGCCCTTTATGGATATCCAACTCCTAGTATCTCATACTTTTTGCAAGATAAGTCCAAAGTATAAAAAATAGAGTCACATATGGAAAATACTAAAGAAAATTTGAAAATTATTATGGAAAACCTTCAAATGACATGAAACATGATAAAACAACAAGGGGAACAACATTGAAGTGAAAGATAATTTGAGGAGCGCAATTGGGTATTTTTTAGATTATAGCATTATTTGCAATCTTCATTCAAGAAAAATAAGAATAAAGAATTAGCTCAAAAATGTTATGGCCCTAAATAATTATTCATAGGATTGCACAAGTGGTATAGAAGTTATATTTTCCTTCTTCTTGCATTCATAAGGTTTTTCATGTATCTTGCTTAAAAAAGGTTTTGGGAAAAAAATATGCCAATGTAAATAGAACTTCCAAAATTAGATGAAGAATGAAAGTTGATTCTTGAACCACAAAAAGTTATAGATAAACATTATGTATCTCTTTGACATATAACCATTATGAAGTACCTAATCAATTGGAAGAATATTCCTCTAGAAGAAGGTACATGGTAAAATGATCAATTCGTGATGAAATACCCATGGCTAAAGGGTTCGTTTGAAGTTTTGACAAAGGTTTTGTTATATGTTTTATATAACGCGTGGCGGAATAGTTTTATTGTTTGTTAAGGTCCCACACAGTGATCAAATTTGAAGGGCATGTCCGAATTTCAATTAGAAGGGCATATATCTATGTCGCCCTTCCATAATGAAAAGCTTTAAAAAAAAAACTTTTCAATTGACCACAATAAATTATTTTTACATTTCATTTTCAGAAAGACAAAACCATCATTCTTTATATTAATAAAATACTGTTACATATACAACAATGAAGAAGGCTCCATCTTTCATTGCTTAAATATCTCATTGGCAATGTCAACATAAGTCTTGAAGACACTATTATAAGAATTTGGATACATACCACCGGGATATAGGAGATTCTTATGTGTCAGATTGTGTAATGAAATTTTGACTTTGTCTCACAAGGAGCAGCAGCATGGAGGTTTGGATTTTTCTTATAGAAATTTATTATTATTATTTGAAACATTGTTTATAGACATGAATACAACAATGAAATTATGAGCATGGTGGACAATTAGTCAAGCTCATGATGCCAAACCATGATGATGTAAGTTTGGAATTTAACATTTTTACATGTTAAAGACAAATAGTCAAAATCACCGACAACTTAGTATGCCATAATTAATAATCATTCCCTGTTCACTTTTGTTAATAGGTTTATGTCACACGATGATCTCTCTTCTCCGGCATTTACTTGTATTGAAGATCACTATTCTAGGAATAAGGAGTTATTTTCTCCAAAAATAACCCTAGCCAAACATTGACAATGCATCAAGGATATCTTTCTATGCTTCATAAGTACATATGTTCTACTTCTAAATCATGTCTTCGAAGTGGTTGTTTTGCTAGAAATTATTCACCAATTGGTTTCATACCAAAGTCTTTTTCACATTTTCAGCATCCAAAACATGAAAAATATAATGGTTTAAAACAACATAAATATTTGAAATTTTGCAAGAATTGTCTGGCACACTTTGAATATGAATTTTGAAGTCAAGTGCATGATGCTGTATAGGATCAAGTGCCATTTTGAATACCAAATGTTTCACAAGAAACTTCTCAACATGCTACCCTGCAATAAGGATTAAATGACAATATTGTATCAACTATTTCCATAATAAAAGTGCACCTCGGCCATAAGACTAAACAACTACAAATGTTTTATATCTAACAAGACCACACAATAAAATGTATTCCACAAGGCCAATACTGTATGAAAAATGAAAAGGAGTTTGCAACCAAAAATACCTTAGGCAACTAATTCAATTAGATACACCAAACCATCAGCAAAAAGGAAAACCAGCCTACTCAAAAGGCAAGCGTTTACCTCCTTGACAAAATTTTGAGTTCCGAAACAAGGGCCTTTATTGTCTTGTCAATGCCCCTAGTAATTTGAACGGGGTTTGCACCTGCTGCAACAACCTAAACAAAAAGGTTTCATTTCAAATTATTTTCCACAAATTTAAGATACAACCATTGTCAGCTTTGTATTTCCTAACAAGCTCATAAATTTTGACAAAAGAACCAAAAATTTTTAATACCTGATAGCAATTTTTTCACTCAAAAACTATCTTAGACTCAATAAGCCCAACCCAAAACTAAAAAACCAAACACCATAAGACCCTACAAAAATGAATAGATGATCTTAATCCAGTATTATCGACAAAAAGTTACCTTTACAACCTCACTTATTAAACCCCGTGTTGTTGAATTTTAACTTCAACTGCTGCAGCAGAAGGACGGATGAAACAACAACATTTTTTTTTGGAGGTTGCTTGCACGTCATCCAGAAATTTAATTCAGCATTTAAAATTCCTACAATTTTTTTTTGTAGACGGCCGCAGCCATATTTCTGTACATGATTGTATTTAAACACAACAACCAGCATTAACACAATTCACCAACCAGAAATTAAACAAACAGAAATTTACCCGCCAGTTTTGTAAATTCAAAAGGAGGACACGTGGAGCATTAATATTGGATCGCATGAAATTGAAGGGAATCTGAAAACCTGAAAACTGGACCCGAATTTTTTATAAGGCACATTGGATTGAGAATTTGCATTACAAATTAGGTAGACGTCAGCATCCCATTTTGGAACGCGAATTTGGTTTGAAATTCAATCTATCCAGACTTTTGAAGTCCGACGGAAAGGGTTATTTAATGTTTTGATAGTTTAATTTTATGTATGCTTTAATATATACATATGTTTTAAACATATGTTATATATATATCATATGCGAAATGAAAGGTGGGCCATAGAATTTAGTTTTAATTTTATTTTTTTTAAAAGAGGGTTTATTATAATATGTTTTATATGTTACGGCATATAAAAATAAAAAGGACAAAAAGCTTGGTAGTTTTTTTTATAGACAGTACGTAAATTTTTTATTACACAGCAGTGTGTAAAAAGTGAAAGACTGAGTGTAACTTTTTAAGTGTGTATGCACAGCAGTGCGAAAGGGAAAAACACAACAGAGTGTTTTAGAGACAAAGTATGTTTGTTTTGAACAGACAGTGAGTTGGTTTTATGCATTGCGTTTTGTAGCAGTCATAATTTTGTAATCCCTCTCAGTGAGGAAGAAGTGTAATAGTTTTTTTTTGAGTTATTGAAGGGAATAGAAGTTTGTTTTCAAAGTATTGAAACTCTGTCTCCTCTCAAAGAAATTTTTATTTTCTCTGTGTTAGAGGAAGGGAGATTTATTCTCCATTCATTGTTCTGGATTTTTTCAATATTCCAACATGTGTAAGAACAACAGATGTTGTGGTTCCATCCCTAGCTAAATCATTTTTCTTTTCCGCAGCTTGCCTTACCAACTTGGCCCCAATATTTTCAACTGGGTCCTCTAATTCAACCAATAAAAAGGCCAAAACCATAGCATTGAGATACATTTCATTACACTGTCAATAACAATAAAATTTGACTCATCCATAACCCTTTCCTTTTATTTTTGTGAAAATATTTATGCATTACTCTAATGTGGCTAGTCCATAGGCCAAGTAGACCACTGGGTAACAAATATGTTTCCTTTCACCTTTGAGTTTTCAAGTTATGCCTACCAAATCTAAGACATTTAAGAGGGGGAACTAATACAACGTTAAAAAGAAAACCAAAGCACACATCTACAAATTACCTCCTTAGCTACTGTCACACCATCATTAACTATTTTCAGAGAACCATGCTTGCTCTCCAAGACAACATTTTTCCCTTCGCCCCAAGGGTGACTCCAACAAGATCAGCAAGTTTGTTCACACCGCCTACAAGACAAATTGAAAATGCTTTCAGTAAGTGTGAAATTGAATGCCAGACCATATGCCAAAACAACCCTCCATGAAAAATTAAAATAACACATTAAAATCGAATATAAGTGGACAAGGAAAGATCCACCGCAGTGAAGTTTCACGTGCAGGTGACCTTCCTTTAAACATAATTTTTTCTCTGACCTGCAATTTTTTTGTCAATGAGCCATCCTTGTTGAAGTACAACTCCTTTTCCATAGCTCTTGTATTAACTACCTTCTCTCTGTCGCGTAATCTCAGAGTCCCTCTTCTGCTTGAGCGATTGAAGGAAATGGGTGAAAAAACTGAAAGAGAAGACAATTGTCTGCCATAATTATCAAACATTGCACCCAACTTCTTCCCCTTTCCATTGTTACCCAATTAGGTAGATGTCGCAATTGTTGTCATATTGCCCAAAGCAGAGGCCATCTTCTCTTATCCTAAATATAGAATTACAATATCTTCATATTAGTATGAACCTTAAAAAACATGACTCCCATTGCTAAAAACCACTTTTAAGTTGTAACAAGCAAACTAAACAACTATTGAAACTTTTGGCAACTTCTGGAGCATTAAGAGAGAAACAACCAAAGAGAAATACAACCACAATCCTCATTTTAATGAAACCGAACTATATATTTGCATTAAGATAATAGAAAGAAATCACGACTATATTAAGGCCAGCACAAAACAATCTTTAACCAGTGTCTCTCGCGGCCTTCAGGTTTCCATGCTAGAGGTTGCATATTTTTAATTTAAATTCTTGACCTCTCGTGCCCATCTATGAATGCATCCAATGGGATATCTACATCAAATTCTCCTTTATATCCCCAAAAACAAATTTCCTACTACAAGAGCACCAGTATTGATGGATCACCCCACACCATCCCACCCACTAGAAACGGTGAAAAAGGAAACCTGTGAAAACTTCTGAAATATCTCAGGATGACTATATGGGTGGTTCTTATGAATCAACCAACCATTCAGAGCATGCTCATCAATCAAAACCATGAGTATTATGTGACGATATTCAAGCAAGCAATGAATCGGATTTCTGAAGCTATGTTAGAGAAACCCTAAAATATCACTGAAAAAATAAAAATATACTCAACAACAAAGATGATCACACTCTGGGTAGCCCTGGAGGCTATTTGGGGGTGATGAGTCCAATAGGTCTCAATGAACTGTTTCCCTCGCCGGGGAATACTATTGCAGTGGAATTTGATACTATTTTGGATGTTGAATTCCACGATCCTAATCGAAACCAATACCTTCATCTCCAGTACATGTTCACAAAAGAGGGTGCCATAGTCATTCATGCATGTAGAGAGGGTGAATTGCAGGCATTGCAATAGGAGGTGTTGTTGTTGTTGCATTGGGCACTAGATTGTTTGTCTGGTTCTGTTACAAGCACAGAGTATTGAAAAGGACAGAAAAATTTAGTTCAGATATTGTGAAATTTCCTCGGAAATTCACCTACAAAGAGCTCAGCAATTCTACGAAAGACTTTTTTTGAATGTGATTGATAATCGATAATTGAAAGCAAGGGTAATCCCCTTGTGAAACCCAAATTTCTGAGAATTTTCTAAAACCTGATGACAGAGTCATTGTAATGAACAAGCGCCTAGCTCCATATTACGTCCAAATCTACCAAGCATCAAGATCTATAAAAAAAATCCACAGTATCTGCGAACTAAGAAGAAGAGGCAGAAAATGTATTCTGCTTACCTATTCGAATAGTGGTTGGGGTTTACATCACGAAAAAAATTTGACAGAGCCCATGTAGCATTTCTTATCATTGAAATTCTGGCAGTATCATTCAACAGGGCAAGCACCTGCCTCAGAGCTCCATTGCTGAGGGCAAGATACCTAAATTTTGCAGAGTCTCCAGCAATATTTCCCAAAGCCCAAACAGCCTTACACGAACACTAGTTGAACTCAAAGTTGGGTACTAGTTTTTTAAATCAAATTCCAAAATTACAGACATATAAAGATAGTTGGGAAGAATAATTTTATGCCTCTAAAATAAACGTGCTACCTGTTCTCGAACATTATCATTCCCAGAGGTAAGAAGTTCCACAAATATAGGCAGTGCCCCGTAATCAGTCACAACCTTTGTATTCTCAAAGGTTCCTGAGACTATATTAGTCAAAGCCAAAGCTGCTTCAAACTACATTATCAATCACAAGGTATCACCATCAAAGATATAATTTTAAGATAACAATTTATCTACCATTGAAACTATAATTTTAAAATAGATACACCTAGTGATATAGACACCTAGTGAGAGTAGAGGTTAGGAAATTATCATAAGAAATATTACAAGATATCACTCACAGTGAAGTTGATTGTTCATTGTCTACTGTAACTATAATTTTAAAGAAGAGACACTTAGTGATATAGACAACACCAAGTGAGAGCAGAGGTTATGAAATTATAATGAGAATTATTTCAAGATATCATATTACTCATAGTATAGTTAATTTTTTATTGTTTGGTGTAATAATTGTTTATTATTTATAAACACAATCAAACATATTATGAGGGATGGTGATGAAATTGACAATGGTCTCATAACAAACCATAACGGGCACATCCCCTGGCAAGATAGACTCTGAATAAGAAAGAAAGAAAAACAAAGTGATTACTTACAGGATCATAGGCTTCCTGAAGAACAAGATCCAGATCTAGCAGCATCTGTAGCCCCTAAAGCAACACCTCTCTCTGCAAGAAGAATCGCTACATCTTTCATATGTAGTCTAGCAAATTTTCTGAGCTCATCACGAGAAAGAGGATCAAATACAACTATCTCATCAAGTCTATTCAATATCTCTGGCCTGAAATGTCTTCTAACCCGCAAAAATATTCAAAGGCATGTCAAAGCACTACAGCCAATTTCGTGATAAAATTATATGAAAAATATACATACACAGAGTCCAGGAGAATGAAACAGCAAGTGTATTGGAAGTTGCCGAAATGCAACAACTAAAACGGTAGGTGTATTGGTAGTTGTGGAAATGCAGCTACTAAACGGCATGTCTGTCGATGGTTGCAGGTGTGTGGATTGTTGCTGGTATTTTCAGGCCGATTCCATGGAAATATACCAGAAACCAGTGGTATGTCAAACCTAGAAGGTAACCCAAGAGACTGTGACCATCAGATTAAACAAGTAACAGGTGTCGTGCCTAGATAAGAAGTGTTGACGAAAAAAAATTGATCTCTTTCATAACAGAATGCCTATCGGCCTAAATATCTAGGACATGTGGCACTCCATGATAAAGACACATGGTGTGTGGATTTGAGTTTTTCAGGTGGTCAAGTGGGCTGAAAATAGGTGAAATGTGGCACCACTTAGAGATTGACATGTGCCAATTGGTACAAGTGGTAGACAATTGGCATGCTCAAACAACGAGGTGATGCAGGAATGACATGAGGGAGAAAATATCAGAAAAGCCCCAAATCTGGAGAACTAAATCTCATCACCAACCTGAGATTGACAAATTTACATGATGTAACCTATGAAATCGTAAATGGAGAATTCATAGTAACAATAAAGTAACCTATGTAACAATGAAGTCGGATTCATCCTGGGAGTGGTAATGGGAGAAATCACAGTGAACAACAGGAAACATGCAGAGTTGCTTACAATCAAATAGATGAAAAAACACATACAAAAAACCTAGATAATAATCATGAACAAGCTTAATATTGAATTATGAACTCTAAAGGAACTTACAAAATGTGACATTACGAACCTGGTCAAGCGCACAAGCAAAAATATCCTGGACATGACCCTGGTTGACAATTTGTATTGCTCATGATGCAAGAGGATTTGTACCTGCACTGCCAAGTCAATCAAAATCCATCATTATCTATACAATAAATACAAGTAATTGATGTAGTATTTTTTACTCTAAGATGCATTCTCATGATAATGTTAGAACATATGTTGAAAATGTCAAAACATACCTGAATAAGCTCCTCTTCGTTTCAAGAACAATTTATTGGAGTCGCATGAACTTGGAACAAGCCTCCCACGATCTGAAAGAGTAGCAACTAAGTCAACCGTGACTTTTTTGTTGCTACGCTGGATCAAGGGAGGTTTGCTCCAAGATTAAATCGCTCCAATAAATTATTCTCTACTAAACAGGGCCAACCACGTGAAGGTGGAAGCTCTTATGGCCCCTCCCCCCCCCCCTCACATCACTCTCAATTCCCCAATACCTAATCTATATTTCATTTTTTACTTTCATGAGCATAAAAAAAAAATATTCAATAACTAATAAAAAAACAATTCAACAAAAAGTACACAAGGAAACATTGCAATTAATGTTTGACATAAAAATAGTATGATAAATGAGTTTTTTATATAACACAAAAAACGTTCCAAGTATGGTAACGTTTGTCTTATAATAATACAATATTTTACATTATAAAATTTTCTTTTTCTTCTTCCTATTTCTAAAGCTCCTAATTACATCATCAATATCATCGTGCTCTGCTCCTGTTTCATGCCTTTCGACCCGCACTGCTGACCTAGTTGCGTAGTCACGATGTCTGGTCTCATCCAGTGATGGGGCATCACCTACAAAAATAGATAATATTAAATTTTAATTGTCAGTTTTTAAATATCATTGAACTAGTTCGGTAATATTAATTAAAAAAATTGCAATGAGATTATTTACCTGGTGCACCAGTTGTCATCGTTGGGACTGTTGCCCTGTCTTCCTCTCTGGTGGTAAGATCTTCAAGGGAAACATTCTCTGTCATTTAAACAAAAAACGTTATAAGGACAACCATCAAGGTATAATTAGAAAAAATTATAAGTGGAAATTAATTACCGTCACGGCCCTCACTGATAGCAGCATTGTCGGCTTGGTCCCCACTACAATGATCAGGTTGCACGAGAGGATCATCTACATCTGGCTCTAAAACTGGGTTATTTGCCTCGTCGGTAGTGCTGCTCCCCTGATTTAAACAAAGTTGTTAGACATTAAATTTATGGACGAAAACAAAAATATTGAAAGGTTAATGATTTACCTTATCAGGCATTCTAGATCTTGGGACCTGCCCCAAGCTTCTACGACGTTCAACTACAGCTTGATAGCTGAAACGGAAAGCGATATTTTTATCTTCCTCTGTAGTTTTTGTTCCGAAGTCATCACCCTACATTACATATGATTGTGTATTTTTAATCATATTTGATAGGATTACAAAAACGTTGGAAGGCGATACAATTAATTATAAGATGTTTAGCTACTTAATTACAATTCTTGGGGCTAATTTCAAGTAGCCGCCCTGGCCTAGCTTGTGATGGCCCTTTTTTCAATCCTATATTTGGTTGCCTTCGAGGTGTCAGGAAACCTATCATCAAAATATTGAAGTCAGATATGACGTAGCACACTTTTATTTTAGACATAGAGAAAATTAAAGCTATTGAATTAAAGTTGTAATTTACCTTGCGGGTCCAGTTGGCATTTTTCCTTCTTTCTTTGCCATTTTCTCTTTTCCGTCATGGATGAGTGCTCTCCACTCACTCTCTAGCACTGTGAGAGGACGCTCGTATCTAGGGTTAAATTGAAATTGCTTCCTATAGGTGTCCCTCGTATATTTCAAATATTTGTTGGCTACCCGAGCCATCGTTGTTCTATCAAATGTGCCGACCCCAAAAAGGGCTTCTAGATAATCTAGAAGTTCTTTTTTTCAGGTTGGAATTCTGGGAATTCCACCTTTTGCGTATGGTTGGGCCAAAAATTACCAATGCATGGCTCTCCAAAAACCTGTAGAACTCACTTTTTCCTACACAGAAAAAAAAGATATTATCATTAATTTAAAAATAAAAATCATGATAAATATGTTTTAGATAGAGTACATGAAATAGTTAAAATATTAAAATTTACCTGGGAGTTGTACGTGCTTTATAGGGAAACCTTCATCGTTCACCAACAACGTTCCATTAATGGTCCCTGTGGAACTGACACGTGTAGCTCCAGAAAATGCAATAATGTAGTTGGCCATATCAGCCTCATCATTGCCAACACGTTCAGTGGTTGGTTGGGTGTCTTCTTGGGCAGGGTGTGTTGGAAACTGGTCCTTTAAATCCAGTCGGAGCCACCATCCCAAACGGAAAAGGAGCTGTCTTAAGGTCCCGACCGGGTGGTTTTCTCCAATGTTTGAAGCAGAGATTTTCTAGGCTTCAACACCTTTTTACTTTTTATTATTACCTGATATGTTTCTAGCTAGCTCATAAGTTTTTTTATCCTCTCTTATGTTTTCAGGTGTTTGAGGTGCGTCTATCAAAGTTTTAAATTCCGACCTTGCATCTTCGTGCCTTTTTTCGCAACAAGAACACTGGAGATAGGGATGAAGAAAGCTCTTCCTCAAAGAGGGAATCATCAGGCGTACCATGGCTAGCTGTCTGCATATTTAAACAAAATTAATATTATTTCAATTATGTAAATAACTAAAATACCTGAAGATAGAGCAATGTTGGCACTTTACATGTTCTTCCACTGGTCTCTTTCCACGATCATCCCGTCTCGGGGTTGTTCCTGCACTGCCCTGATCAGTCTGCCACATTGCAATAAAATTATAAATGTAAAAAGTTGAAAACAATATCTAACTTTAAAACACAAAATGAAAACTAAAATAATTTCTAATAAGACATCGGAAGACAGAGTTAGAGTTTCAAATATGCCTTGCATTGAATTCAGTCCTGGAAACATGTCATTGCACATTAAGGCACCCAAACAAGAGACGAGTTGACAATGAAGACCTTATTGAATATATTGTTGGAGCAACTTCTAGTAAACTTGTTGTGAAGACCTTGAGGGCATTTTTGGAGCAACATTGTTGAAGCTAATGGTATAGCATTGTTGGAGACGATCTTGAAGGGCCTTGAAGTGAAGCTTTTGGAGCAACTATTGAAAAATCCTTAGAGCATTTAAGTAAGGCACTTTCTATCTTCCATCACCTTTTTCCTGTCAATATCCTTTAAACGATTTTGTTGATATTTAACGTTTGAAACTATGTTGCCAGGAAACATGGGTTTGGGGACGGGGACGAGGACGGGGAAGACATTTTTTGAAACATGGTGCGTGGGTTCGTCTGGGTATTTTTATATTAATATATATTATAATTTATATATCATATATAATACTATATTTTCTAAATTATAATTTATAAATTATAAATTTAATGACACTAATATAGTAATTTGTAAATTACTAATAATTTATAAACTTTAAACTTTAAAGATTTAAACATGTACATCATTCAACATTCAAGTTTCAACATTCACATGTGACATTTGTCATTGAAATTTCAAAATTTCTAGTTTGATAATATCATGATTCATATATGATATTAAGTGCAAATTGGAGCTCAGTTTACTTATTAATAACTTATAAGAAATTAGAGTCATGATTCAAAATTTCAAAATATATGTCCATTGTCATACTAAATTCAAAATTTGCCTCAAGGCATCTCCAAATGGCAAACTGTAAACATGAACTAGGAAATTTTGATATACTAAAATAAAAATAGCTAAAGCCTAATAGTGAGCAATGGCTTCCTCAAGCCATATCATCAGCATCCATGTCATCAGCATCACTTAGATATTCACTTAGCATGCTCTCCAAGGAGGAATCACTCTCATCTTGAGGCTCTGGCTCATCCATAGCAATTTGAGGATGGATGTTTGTGGTAAGTCTACGCTTTCGCTGGTTAAGTTATGAACTTATGATTCATGGATAGGTAGGTATGTTTTAAGGTTTAATTTTTTTTTTTTAATTTTAACTTCCCCCTTTATAATTGACTATAGCCTATGGGGTTGGATATGCTACTTTGTCCTCCCTTGGGCAATTTAATTATAAGAGAACATTAAAATTGGAATACTATTCACTTCCACTGTTGTTTTGTATAATATTTCATAGTAGTCCCAAGGCAGAAAATTCACAGAATTAAGATCCAGGAAACCTCTGGTTAAGAGATTAAATTTCTATTACATTTAAAGTCAAAGCCAACAGAAATTTCTTCACCAGTAACTAATCTGTCTAAGCCATGCCTAGTATGATAGATATGCTATTTGTCCAGTTTTGCATCATAGTCATAGTAGCTACAGCACCTTTGGTGTGAACAAATAATCCCTCTTGGAAATTAGGCTGTGTATGTCCAGATTGTATTCGATCAACCCCATGCCAATAAACCTGTAGGAAGCATTTTATACATCTACTATAACAGAGCTGTAACTTTAACGTCTAAGACTTCTTTGCCATTAAAAAATAGACATGTTTATTTCTAAGGTTTGATATTTATAAATATGTCAGACCAATTCATCCAAATAGCATACCAATTCATTTGAATCATTTAAGTTTTAACTCTTAAGTTTTAAAATTTAATTGTAATTTGTATGTTTTAAAAAATAGTTAGAAACAATACCATTTAAAAACTAGGGTTCTCAGTCCTTGGCATTCCTTCACCTGGGCCTAGGGGCACACTAGAATAATTTCACACTAAACCATGCAAACTTAAAAGTAGCTTAATAGATCCATAAAGTAATAATAATCATAATTCCTAATTTCCTATTGTACGATATGATGCAAATTATTCAAACATGAAGCAATGAAGACATGCAATGTCTAAATTTCAATATTGATGAACCAATACAAGAAGTTAGAAACTACAACTTTGATTCAATACTCTGTGTCCTAACTCCAGGAAGGAATCTAGTTTGTAGTACAGAACATGCATCGTGTATTATCAATTCTTAATTGACAACAACTAAAGGTCATCTACCTCATCAATTCCTTCCCATTTTGTGTTTTTATGTTATATTCCTTATAAAAGTGTCAAATTTCTCTCAAAGTAAGCAACCACTGAATAAAATAAAAAATAGTTGAGATATGATCGAGAAATGGTCATTTATTTCTTGAAAGGATCTTCACAATTTCTTTGGTTGTTTTTCATCTCAAGAAACAAGAAATGACCTAAGAAACTATCGTGATGTAATATAAGAAACAACATGGTGCAATGGCCATTTTCAAAGCTAAATGATGTCCATTGAGGACATGGCCTTTATTTGGTTCCTGTTTCATAGGAGTTTCGGGTAGAAATGGAACTTTGTTGTACCATTTCCAGTAGTAAAAATGGAAAACCTTCTTTTTCCATGGGAAATAATTTACCTTTCCTTTTTCAAGATAATATAAATCACAAAAAATATGAACTATATTGCACACATTCTTGGATAATGTGAAAGTGGAAAAGGAATACCCTACACAAGTGATGCACACATGTACATTTGAACACTAATACATTTTTGTAGTTGAAATGCAATGCTTGTTTTCATTTAAATGTAGGGTTTTTAAAGCAGGGAGAAATAATGGCTGCCAAATTAATAAGCGTTTCTTTGGGAAAAATTTAAATCTTGTGTTGGGTGATGAAGATAATAGAGGGTATTTAATCTTGATTCTTGACATATAGAGAGAACCCTACAGCCTAGCACAATCCAATGGAATTGACCAAAAAAACCCAAATAGAGTCAACCCTACTATAGGAGGAAGGGCCTGCAGTAAGAACTTACCATTTTGCAAGAGCTGAGGGCGAATTCTATTTTGCAAGAGCTGAGGGCGAACGCTAAGGGAAAATGAAGGGCGAATTCTATTCTGCAAGAGATCAGGGCGAATGCTGAGGGCGAATGCTTTTCTGCAAGAGCTCAGGGCTAATGCTGAGGGCGAATGTTGTTCTGCAAGAGCTGAGGGCAAATGCAGAGGGTGAATGCTGTTCTGCAAGAGCTGAGGGTGAATGCTGAGGGAAAATGTTGTTCTTCAAGAGCTGAGGGTGAATGCTGAGGGTGAATGCTATTCTGCAAGAGCGGAGGGCGAATGCGCGCGTGATATCAGACGTTAATGTAGCTATTGCGACGGATATAAGTTTCGTATTTTTAATAAAATCATTTTTATGTAGCGCGCATATAAGTTTCGTATTTTTGTGTAGTGCGCATATAAGTGTCATTATACCGATGGCGGAAAAAGCATCGCTATTGCGACGGATGCCTCCAAATGTCACAATTGCGACACTTAGACATTGTGTCTCACTTGAGACGTTTGGAGGCAGCCGTCGCAATAGCGATGCTTTGGGGCATAGTGTCGCAATTGCGACGTATTCCTCCAAATGTCGCAATTGCGACACTTTTCTATAAATGTCGGTATAGCGACGGTTTCGGGCGGGATTGAAAAATTTTGGGGAAATTTCCGACATTTGGTCAAAAGCGTCGGAACCAAGTGTCGGAATTTCCCCCAAATGTAGTAGTGTATTTTTAGACTGGCAATCTAAAAATAGATTCCGCCCAATATGTTTAAAAATAGAAGTCCATTTATTTTTCCAACTTGACCAACCATCCACAAATAGCATCCTGCAACTCATAGAATATGATCGACATGTCTAGAAATAGACATAGTCCAAAAATAGACTTTGTGCCAAAAATAGCCTGCAGGCCCACTTAGTGAAGGCGACTCTTTTCACTAAGCTCATCATCTTGTTGAATCTCAACAAATTATTTAGTTTTTCTTTCAGGGGAAAACATTATGATTGTAAATGCAGCCAGAAAAAGGTACTCAATATTAAATCTTATTCATCACGCTTTCTAATTTACAATTAGAATTCAAATGATTACAATGAAAGATAACAATGAAACAAACTAACAGAAGAAAAACATCACCAGTATTTAAGCCACAAGAATCCTGTGAATGGTCTGATTCTTATTGATGCTCCAGTGCTTTGAAAAAGCTTACAGTACTTCAATAGAAAAAAATAATTTTGATCTCAATCAATCGACCCTTAATACTTCCAAAACTGAAGCATTTATATAAAAATAAAAACAAATTACAATCAATGCCTATGTGACAAGGCAATCTACAATTTCTCAAAATGAACAGAAAGGAAAGAAATCGATATAAAAGGAGTGCATCTGTGTTTCTAACCTTGTTATGCTGGAATAATGTTGTTGAGTCACCACCTTTTTAGGACCGTGCTGGCAAAACTGATTGTTTTGCTGGCGAAACCGAGTGTTGTGATGGCGAAATATGTTGTATGAATGCCCTTTTCTTGTCTTGACCCATGGTGTCTATTTTCTACCCGAGTCCTTTCTACCATGTTTAACCCTATTTATTCATAAAATGGTGCACAAAAATCATACCCCCAGACCTAAAATCCTTTATATTTCATCTCAGAATCATACCGCATTCGTGCCAACATCACACTTCGCATTTCATTGTTTTTAAATTTTCTTTAGCACTTATCTTCTAAGACTTGCGCTGTGCGTTATGTGATCAAATCCCACTGTCATCGCATATCGTACTTTGGCGAATTTAACTCCTACCTCCATAATTATTCTTTAAACTTTGCAATGTGCGATCAAGTTATATTACAAGTTAAGGGATTTAACTTGCGAGCGCTATGTGTGATATCCTCCTGAGATTATGACGTGTGATATGCAATCACATCGCAACTTAAAAAAGATGACTTGTGGGCAATTTAAAAGGTAAGTTCTAAAATGTGCAAAGTGCGAAATGTGACACGCTAAATGCTGGAAAGTGCGAAAAGGCGAAAGCTAAGGAAAATGCGGAATACAAAGGTTTGCATGCAAATTCGGTAATTTATAAAGGTTGGATGGGTCCCACCAAATCGCATCGGAGGAGTTTTATGTTTCGGCGATAAGTTAAGAAGAAAATGTTAAAACTTGCGGGGTGCAAAGTGTGGGCAAGAGGTAAGGTTTATGTTGTAGTGTTGTATAAGACGGTTGTTTGATGGGCGGGTGGAGCTGCTCTTTTTAACTATAAAATTTGAATTTCAATAGTTAAGAAAGGTTTTTGAACAAAATGAAGCATGGGACTTTATGAAAATGGAAAAATGAAGTGTAAATGAAGGTATATGGAATGAGTGAGGGCAATATGGAGTTTTCTCGCTATCACACTTAATCAGCAAAACTTTCCTCTTTCAACTAAACTAAAAGGCAAATAGATTCATTTGATGCTCTTGATAGTCAAGATTTCCCTTTTTTCCTGAAAATAAATGATAGCTATGGAATATTATTTTCAGTATGAGAGATATGCGAAATAATCAGTCACCTTGTGATCCTATAGATTATAGGACCCTAACAATATCTTCATAGACATTTTCCCTCACCCCTATCCCTCATTTTCACTATTTTCCCACAAACCCTAGCCTAGACTTCACTTTCCCAGGCTAGGACTATTTTCCCCCCTTTGGACCCCTTCCCCTCACTCATTCCCTAAAATTTCACTTTCTCCTACTCTATTAAAATATCTCCCTACCCACCTAAATTTTTTCAAGAATTTAGGAGACCCCTAACCCCTTCATCTCCCTTGATTCCTAAAAAATGCCCAAATTCCCTGTTTTTCCCTAGACCAAACCCTAATTTCCTCTCCCACTAAGCTAGGGTTTACTATGGAATCAGATACAAATGAGAAGAAGAGGCACAAAGGAGGTCAGATCAGCAGATATTCACCCACTTCAGCACATGAGATCATGTCTTCACCCTTCCTCAAGAAATAATTCTAGGATGCAAGTTTCCTTGGCTTTTGCCAAAAGGTTGAGGAATTAGGTTTCAACGATAAAATTACTAGTACTTTTTCCACTAGTTTGAGGAAGGATAAGGTGACCGTTGCAGGGGTTGTGTTAAATATTTCATTAGATACCATTTCCACAGCTATAGGGATTCCAAACAGTGGAGAAACTTGGTTCAAGGGTAAAGACCTAGACATTGAAAACTATAAGATGTATTTGAAACCTACATACAAAGTTGCCTTAAAATACATATTTCCATTCAGATTTTTGCTTGAAAATTATGCCCCTTGATGAGCTCCATCATTATGTACATTTGGAGGGGTTAACGATCACATTTTTTCCTTATTATATCTCTTTTCTTGCATTTTTATTATTTTATGGTCTTATGATGCTACTCTGTGTAGTGATCGAGGCTAACATACTCCAAGTACCTAACATAAGGTTAAATGTAGGAAAATCATGAAGATATGGAATTTTTGGGAAGAAATTGTCATAAACACTCATAGTAGATATCAAGGAGAGATTTTAGGGGGTTATCCACCCTCCTTAAATCCCAAAGGTAGCCAAGGGATCCTCAAAATTCCCTCCAACAACTCGAAATCAAAGGTAGCCAAGCAAACTCAAGACCAAATGCACTCAAAGCCACACTTCACTTGGATTCAAGTGGACTCATCACCTATTTTATAGGGAGCTATTGTTAGC
This sequence comes from Pinus albicaulis, assembly GCA_034641835.2. NCBI lineage: Eukaryota > Viridiplantae > Streptophyta > Pinopsida > Pinales > Pinaceae > Pinus > Pinus albicaulis. The sequence continues at coordinate 353,445,963 of CM076570.1, read as the reverse complement.
TACCCTTTAGGTTAAATAGAGCTGAGCAAGAAATCATTAGGTTTCGGATTTTGGAGAAATCCATTAGACTCTTTGTTATTGTAATCAGGTTTTCAAGAATTTCATGGATGTAATGAGACTATATTTTTGAAATGAAATGAGTATTCAGAATTTTCCTTACTGATTTGTTTTCAGAGACTTAGGCTTGTGGGTTAGGGCCCAATCCATGTTTCTTGGCCTCTATTGTGTAATCATTCTTTCCTTTCATGTCATTTAGCTAGTTTTTCTTCTGAATGGTTCGCTAGTTTGTTGGTATTTTCATTTACTATTTTAGTTTGATTCAATTTGTCTTTTACTAGATTTAGTATGCTTACATGAATGGTAAATTATGTGATAAACTTCATAAAGCTATGAGTCAAGCCTCCCCCTCTCACCTCTATCAATAGAGCTTGAGGAGGGTAGACCTTCCCCACAGACCAAAAATTATTTCTATTTTATGATTTCTTGGAATAGATGAGATTAGTTGTTGTAATTCCATGAACATTTTCAGTAAGATATGGTAGATCTCTTATTCTAATATTAAAATATGTTTTCTTTAAAAATTAAAGTCATATTTTCCATTGTCTTTATCATGAATTTGTCCATATTTATTACATGAATAGGTAATTTGATTGCAGGAACAGGTAGCACAACCAAGGATAATTCCACCAACACCTCTAGCTTCATCTCTCATCTTCCTTCAGCTCTCTTTTCAGAAAAATCACCATCAACCGTGTTTTCAGATTTTTTCATCCCTACACCATGGGAAAATCCTAGTGGTGAAAGACATGCCTCCCAAGAGGTTCTGAGCTTGGCCAAGGGGTGGGCCACCTCCTATTCATCTTCATCCACCTTCACACCACCTTTCCTACCCTTTTTCCATATTTTTTTGGCCTCAGATTTCCTTTGGCCTGTTTCCTGTAGCAATTCTGGACTTGCCTGTAGCACTACAGGAAACCTGTATTAGCTACTAGAATAACACCTATGGGCCCCTCATTAAGCCTAGAAACCACCATGTCCACCTTCTAAACCTGCAAGAACCATGCATACAGCTCCAGCCTTGCCCCCATGTGTTCAAGCCTTCCATCAGCCACCTTAGCACTTCCTTCTTCTAGCTGCAAAAAAACACATTTTCAAGCATAGTTAGGTCATAAATAGTTGCATGAATAAAAGCATGGTAAATAGAGCATAGAGTAAGTAGAGTGATTTTAGCCATTTGGCCCAACTAAGTTTGATATTGTTTCAACTAAGGGAAGAAGAAGATATTGTTTCAACTAAGGGACCTGCTTCACCTATCTCAACCATGGCTGACATTGAAACCCAGGAAGCCTTTCCCATTAGAGAGGAAGATGGGAAACTAAGATGAAAAACATCAGCCCCTCAGCTCTTCAACACTTTCATGGACTTAACTCAAAATACCCTGACACATTCATGTTTGAATTTGTTGTTGTCTATAGGACCTATGACTATGACTCAGATGATAAAAAATTGAAGCTATTCCCATCCACTCTTAAGGATGCAGCCTTGCGTTGGTTCATGCCTGGGAAAAACATCACTACCTAGGCACATATGTAAGAGGCATTAAACAAAAAATATAGAGACTACTCTAGGTCCGAGGAAACTAAGGATGAGATATTTAGGATGACTCTAGGGTCTAATGATTCAATGAATACATAGAAGACTATGAAGAGAGGTTTCAGTTAAACTATAAGAGAGCTAATTGTACTCTTGATCTTGGATCACTTAAACTTGTACTTATCTGAGGGATCAGAGAGGAGGTGATAGAAGCCTTAAATATGTTATCATGAGGAGATATCTACCAACTACCTTATGAAACAATCAAGACTGTCTTTTGGAATCATTCTAGGGTAGCTAGGAAGAAAGGCAGAGCTGGCCAAATGTAATATTCCCAATTAGTCATGAGATAATTGGAATATTCATTTTTGTTTTATTACTTTTTTTAAATAATAAAAGAGCAGAGGAGGTCCATAATACTCCTTAATAATGAATAAATCAATGCCAAATGTGAAAAGGCTAAATCTTGGTTGTTAAATCAAGCACCCTTAGGTGTGAAAGGGGTTGGAACATTTTGACTGGGTCAACCTTGACCAAATCTACAATATTGTCATGGAGGAGTGGCCATCAATGAGGCACAACACAGTTTTAGATAGAGGTGCCTTGTGTGAAAGTCTCATTGGAAGTGGTCTAGGGTTTGCAAGCTCTTGTCTTATAAAAAGGAAGGGGATGGCAACATTAGAAGGTTGTTGATGTTGATCTTATTTCTGAATATATTGTCTACTTAGACATATATCTTTCTCTTGTTGTTTAGTTGAGATTGAATGTTGTTTAGCATTAGTTGTTCCTGATTAGGAATCCCACCTCTTCCCATTGAGTAGCTCTTGGGAGAGTTTGTATTGCATTGTCCACTATCTAGCTCAGGGCCAAGCTTCTTCTTTCAAATAAAACACAGATCCTATTGAGGGTTTGGTTTTTTTTGCAAGCTGCAGCAAGTGGAGACTAGATCTTTCAGATCTAGGTCATTTCAGTGCTCCTTTTCAATGGAGGAGGTTTCCACTTCATTGGGAGGATAGTATTGGAGTGCTTGAGCATCATTTTCAGATCTTGGATTGAGTCCAACCATGTTTTTATCCCTACAACGCAGTATAGATCCAGCTATTTCTGTAGGTGCAGTTGTAGGGTGGTTCAACACACCATTAGGAGAGTGAATTTCTAGGTGTTGGGGATCTTCCCTTCACTTTGGAGATCTGTTGGAGGAGGCTATTCTATTGCCTATACCAGTTCATTCACACTTTCCAGATCTAAATATTTCAGTAGATCTACAGTATTAGATCTCATATCTACAACTTGTACTTGGTTTTTTGCTGAAAACCCCAAGGGGGTTCATGAGAGGAGCTTGTATAGTGCATGGATCTGATATAGATCTAAATTTTTATGCAATTATTTGCTCTAGATATAATTTGTAATCTACATCTATTGCAAAGCCAATAAAATAATGCTATAAGGCTTTTTCAGTATTAATATATGGTTGCAACACCTCATTTTCAGGATTTTCTTTCATTGGAGACTTGTATTTCCTATTATGCATCTTATGGGCCATCTTTCACATCTATTTTTCTGCTGTAAATACATATGAAAGGTCTCCATATTTTCCTCCTACTTTGTCTATGATGATATACGTTATTTTCCTATCTTTCTGCATTGTATTGCTACATTACCCATTTGGGAATATTACAGTGGTATCAAAGCATCATCTTGGCACACCCTATGAATTCTAAAAAGCCAATATGTCTTTTGAAGAAGGAGAGCCTCTTACTGACAGAGAGAAGAGGTATATAAAGGGAAGACACAAAAATTTTGATTACACAAATTACAATGAAGACAAGGGTAAAGCCCCTTTATCTGGAGGTGAAGATGAAGATAAGGATCTCCCTAAGATCCTTCTTAGAGCCATGCAAGACCTTGCTAGAGAGATCAAAGAGATGAGGATGGACAGAATCAAGGAATCCCCTAAATGATTTCATCATGGAGAAGGCTCTGGCATGTCTAACCACTGGAATGATCAACCAGTGCATCAGCCACAAGTTTCCCAACGCTCTACCATGCCTACATTTTTGGCTATGGGAAATGAAGGGTTTCAAGAGAATGAATCCCTTGAAGAATATTTTGAAGAATATGAGTCTCAAAATCAGAGATTCAAATATCACTTGAGGTTTTAGGATTTTTGTCACATAAAGGACAATACAAGACCAAGGCATCATCATAGAGGTGGTGGATTCATTCAAAATCATGATTGACACCACACTATGGGCATATTATTTTTACCCAATTTTGATGGGTCATCCAAGTGTTCTACCAAATCTTGGGTAGAAAAACTTGACATCTGCTTTCAGTTGAACAAGGTTCTAGAGATGAAGGCTCTCAAGATTGCAACGCTGCACCTTGAAGGTGAAGCACATGACTGGTGGTTCCATGGCTTGTCTACATTGGGTCATGCCAATGTGACTTCTTATTCAGAGTTCACTAGAAGGCTGGTGGAAAGATTCGATAGAAGAGATCTAGAGGAACCATTCATGAGCCTTGAAAAGTTGAAACAATCAGGTAATATAGAAACTTACATCTTTGAATTTTTAAGACTTTCTGTTATGGTTCCTGCTTTTTCTGTAGCAAGAAGGGTGTACATGTTTATTGATGGTTTAGATGAATCTCTTCATGGGTTGGTTAAATATACCCTGCCCACTACTCTACATGATGCTATTGAAATGGCTAGAGACCTTCAAGATGCCTTTCTAAAAGCAAAGGAAACATTTCAGCATAAGCCCTCTTTTCCTTCAAAGGGAAAGGAAGAAAAGGACGCTCCTTCAAAGGAGAGATCATACAAGAAACCTCTTGATGATGATGTCTGGAGAGATATAAGAAGAAGGAAGCTTTGATTCACTTTCCAAGAATCATGGGAACCTGGAAATAGATGTGCTACTGGAAAGCACATTACATAGAGGTCTTCTCAAATGATGAGGAGGAAGAAGAAGATGAATCAAGAAGAGGTCATAGCGCTGGCACTACAGGAGGAGAACCAACACCATCAGGAGATGGGAATGGAGCATTTACTCCTATTGGAGGGGATCTTTCATCTTTGAGAGGAGTACCTAAGTACTTGAACTTAAGAGTTCAAGGTTCCATCTTGTCTCAGAGGGTTTCTGTTTTGGTTGATAGTGGGGCCACCCACAATTTCATTGATGCCCAAATAGTGCAAAGGAGGGAAATACCCACTGATGCTTTTGAGGGATTCTCTGTTTTGGTCCCAGGAGATAGAATAATGCAATGCATGCATTATGTCCCATCTTTATTAGTCACCATGGGGACTTATACATTGATTGATCACTTCATTGTGGTTGACATACCTAACACCAATGTGATATTGGGTGTTCAATGGTTGATTACATTGGGGAAAGTCACCATTGATTGGGAGGATTTGCAAATGGAATGGGTGGACAAAAAAAGTGGTAAGAATCAAATGATCAAAGCCATGCATACATATCCCTCACATACAACTTCCACACAGAAAAAAGAGGTGGATTTTCGTAGTGGAAGCAATGACCTTACAGTCCCATCTATCATGCTCATGAGATTGCTGCATGGGACACTATTATCTAATTGCAAACCACCTGGGAGGCCACATGATTCAGATCTTGTGGGAAATGTCTCACAACATGATGCTCCAAGCATAGATCTAGGAGCGATGGGAGCATTGGAGGACAATGATACAACGTTGGGAGTCTTGGGTAGGCTCAAGGAGGAGGGAGATCTTCTCCCAACATCATCATTACCCACTCTCATTTAAGATTATGTGTTGTGGGAGGAGAAGCATGGAAGTAGTGACCTTCCAACATCTACCTTTGGCATGGGATATGTTAAGGAGGAGAGCAACCATATGACAAACATTTTTGTTGGTAGATCATCAACGTTGTCATTATGGGAGGTTAATCTGTATTGGAAATCCCAACTGTTGGTGGATTATTCCAAGGATATTCACACATGCATGATACTTGATGACCAACTACATGAAGAGGGCTATTCAGTCCAAGGAGGATTCATCTATTATAATGGTAGAATATTCTTATCTAGAGCCTCCAAGCTCAAGGAGAAGTTGCTACAAAGGGCCTATGAGGAGTTTTGTTTCAGCCACACATACTCCATGAGATTCTACAACATCATCATGAGGAGCTATACTTAGAAAGGCTTTGAAGGAGAACTATATCAGAATTTCAAAGATGCATGTACCATGTGGAGATGGGGAAAAAACATAACTCTATAAAGGAGTTAATTTAGCCATCTCTTTATCTTTTTTAGGAAGGGGATAGATCTATGCACCACTCCATTTGTTTGAGGAGGAATTTTGGTGAAGAATATGCTCATGTAAATAACGTTTCATTTGATTATTATTTGCATTCTTTCACCATGTATGTATAGGCCATAACTCCAAGAAGGAGTATTGTGCCTTATAAACTTCATGGCCAATTTTGGGCCACAAAAATGTCTGAACATGAGCACTCCCTTGGAGGACAAAGGGGGATTTTGTTTCATGATGGGTGCATTCCTAAAGCACCAAATATATCTCACACTTTCATCCATAGTGAGATGACATGGGCAGAAAGTAAGTGGTGGGGAAACCACTTACCACATCATGATCTGATGCAGTCAGGAGATGCATTGCGCTAGTTCCACATGTGGGACTATGACCCACCTCCATATGCACAAATTTATGTCTATATGTATGTAATTTTGATCCCATACATGGATGATGTACTTTTACTTTTTACGAGAATGTATGGAGGGAGGATGGGAGGTATGTATGTGCCCTATGGGATGGAGATTCTCCGTGTATCTTATGCTACATGTTTTAGGGAGAACGTTGGGAAAACCATGTTTGTCTCATTTGAGTTATTTTCTCCTTATGGGATGGATTATTTACATCTCATGAGAACTTTGGAGGAGAAATTAATGGAAGGATGGATTGGTGAACACTTAGCTTATAGAGGAAGCTTATCACATGTTGGTGTCACCAATGGAGGAAAAGGAGAGTTGCAGCACTCACCTTGTCAGTTGCTTGAGGACAAGCAAAATTTGGGAGGGGAGGACTGTTAGGTCATTTCCAAGACAACAAGCTAGATGTAATTAGAAGGCAATTACGAATCTTCCAATCAGACCTTGCAGAAGAAAACACAAATATAAAGAATACAGAAAGAAATAGGGTGCTGAAACATCAAATCCTAATCTAAAAATTATGTTTCTTTATCAAATAAAATGAACATAATGGAAAACATAAGGAGAAACAATAACAATTTAGGAAAAATTCACCATTGATATAGCTCAAGGATCCTGTGAACATGCTCGTATTATTGATGATCAAACCAGTTACATCACTCCATGTACAATAGCTCTCTGCAACTCAGAGCTTTCTTCAGTTCAATGTAGCATTCCTCAACTAGCTTAGCAGCAGAAATCAGTCCAATAACCATCAAATAACCAACATTTTTAATGAGGCTCATATGCAATATTTATATGCAAAATGAGGAGGTGCTGCAAAACTAGGGTGTTTAAATGTTATTTATTACAGAGTTAATTATTTTTGACCTTTGATACCATGCAAGGCCCAAGGCAAAAATATTTGAAAGAGTTACTCTGAAATAATAACTTTGTCTTAACTTTTGAGTTATTTCAGTTGAAATATTTGACTTTTAAGGCTTGGTAATATCTTTGTAATAACTATTGAGATGATTTAAAATATCTCTTACTGTGTAATAACTTTCTGATGCCTTTATTGAAAGAAAACATGCTATAGGTGGAAAATTTGTCTTTGGAGAAGTAATTTCTTCTTTTTTGAGTTATTCGAAGCTGTCTTTGGGTAAATCTATCCTTGTTTTAGTCATCAAACCTCAGTAATTAGGCCTCTAAACCTTGATTTTTCTTTATAATCCACCTTATTGTCTTTATATTTCAGTTTGCTTTATGAATGTTTTGTCCTTTATCTCTTTGCTTTAAGCCTGTGACTTTCATCTTTAATCACTTTCTGCTTTGGCTAATCCTTTGTATTTGCTCTTGATTTAGGATTTAGCCTTTTAATCCTTCTGTTTTTCATTTCCTTTATTTCTTCTCTGACTGTAGCTATTCTTTATGTGTAGAGAGGGTCTCTTCATGGTATAAGGGTTCATAATTCATTGAGGGTTAAGTCTTTGATGTAAACCCTTGGCTTCCTTTATATGTATTTGCCTCTTGGATCGTCATCCAGAGGTTATTTTATCATTTTGAATGCCCATTTGGGCATTAACACCATTAGAACTTGCAAACACATAAACAAACATTAATTGAAAACCTGCGAGATTGGATTAAAATGCATTTTTTGGGTTTTTGAGGCATCATGGGGCGATTTGCAGAGGAAAGGAGGGTGCAGAGGAAAGGTTTCATATGCGAAACTAGGTGAAAGGAAGAAGAAATTTGAATTTTTGCGCGAGAGGAGGAAGGCGGTTTTGTGAAAACTGCAGTGGTTTATCACGCGGACATAGGGCGGTAAGTGGTATTGGCCTGGGGCTGTGCGATACCATAGATTAACTGCTGCGTGTCCAGGGCAAAGCCACTTTTTTCACGTGGGTTAGGAGTGTTAAACTTCAGCGTAAAATTCTGCGCGATATGAGTTTCAAACCGTCAGATCTCAAGAGGTGAGATCGACGGTGCGGAGGGCTTTCGGGGCTAGGGTGCAGATCTATGGAGTGGAGCCTAGGAGAGGTGGCAGGATTTTATTTGATGAGGGGTTAAATGGAGAGAAGGGCCCGAGAGTAATGATGTGGTGAAATTTGTCGTGTAGCATGGGGTTGGGTTATATGCGAGATGAAGGGAGGAGAGGCGATGGCCGTTGGATTAGGTTGAGAGCCTTTGATCGACGGTCCAGATGAGCGGATAGAGGGTGCGGGTGAGGATGGGAAGAAGGGACCCATTTTATTTTTTCAAAGGTTTAAGGAGAAATTATAAGGTTGCGAGGGTGTTTAACAAAGTGAAAGGGGTGGAGGGGTAAAAAAAATAGGGAAAGGGCTTAGAAATAGGCGGAGGGAAAGGTCTTGTCGGGACAAAGAAGACCGAGGGCTGAGATGGACAAGGACTTAAGGAAAAAGCGGTAGGTCACATTTTAGAGTCATATGGGTGAGGGGGCTGGGTTTAAGCCAAAAAAGGGGCTTAAAGGCCTATCTCCCAAAAGTGGGTTTTTAACACAAAACAGAGTTTTGCAAGGTTTTAAGAGGTCTGATAGGGTTAGAAGTTAGGCTAAAACAATGTAAAAGGGATTTTTACATTGTTTCAAGGGTTTTTAGAAAAAAATTGTGAATGAGGGTGTTAATGGAGTGCTGAATGAGGTCAGTGAGCCCATAAAATGGAGTCTTTTTTTTAGAGCAGTGGGGTGAACTTTTGAGAAGGCAAAAGACAGGAAAGTTTAGTGAAAAATAGTCAAACTTAGGATGATGAAGGTAGTGAGATTTCTATAACTCACAGTGTTTTCTCAAATACTATTTCTAGAAATCCAAAATCAATATTTAGTCATCTTTTAATATCAACAAAAATTATAGATGGCTAACAGTGGCTCAAATTGGGGAGGGAATATCCTTTAGGAGGTGTCAATAACCTCAGAAAATAAATCTCTAGAAGAGGTAGACCAGTGCCTTGATCTGCACCTTGACAGAGCTCCTTTAACTTAATGATTTACCGCTTTGGAATTGTGATTTGCAGCACCTGAATCATAACATGATTAATTCCAACTCAATTTCTACCTACCCATCTTACTTGTTTTAACATTTTTTCTTCATTGGGTGAATTCGAATTAGCCTACCCTTGACATCCTTTTCTTTTAAAAAAATGAAACTAACAAATTATACACTTATATCATCCAAGAGTTCAGATTAAACTGATGAACACATTTATTTCTCTACCTATTCTAACTATCTGTTAAGATTAAAATGTTTGACATATTTTTATTCTCTAATCTCTTAGGGTCCCGTGATTTGGCTGATTGGCAAGCCAAATAACAGTGTAACATCAAACCAAGATTTGGAGCCCAAGGACCTAGCCTTCCTGGACTTAGATAGGGCTCTCTCTATATGTGTAAGGGATATCTATGTGTTTGCTTATTGTGTTCTAATTTTAGGCTAGTTATGGAGTATGTTTTTTGGTTTTGGTTTTTTAAGTTGTGAGGGATGAAACTGATCAAAGATATGGAACAGGTAACAAGATGTTAGATTAACTGGGCTATGGGGTCAAAAGGCCAAGAAAGCTATTAGATGACGATACAAGGCTGTTAAAGGGCCGATTTGATTCAAGGTAGAAAGGATCTTAGGGAAAAATGGAGTAAATGGACATCAAGTTTGTGAACAACAAAGAGTTTCAAGCGTAACTAGTTTGATAGATAACATAAACATGGTAGGGCAAACCATTAATCATGCAAAATGTAACTACAAGCTAATCAATACTTAGAAATAAACATTCAAGCCATGCATAGAAGTATAAGACCCTCTAACTTTGGGAAATGGCTATCAGACTTTGGGGAAAACACTTAAGGAAGACAAACAACTCGAAACACTATGCCGGAACGCCTAAACACAGTACTTCAAGTTATTGGGCACTTTGAACAACAATATTTGCATAGTTTTAGGCAAAGGGCTAGATCGAAACTAGGCCTCCTTGGTTCAAACAAAATGATAATCAAATCAATCAAAGAGAAGTTTCATGGATGGAACTATAGCTAGCCATAGGTAAGCAGAGCATACCGTAAGTCCTTAGCATGTATAGAACTATGAATGAAACAAGCAACTATATCCTCAAGTTGTTAAAGAGCAGTTAAGAATTCTTTAATGCAACTAAGGAAGAAGAAAACATGAAGGCTATGAAGATTCAGGAAATTTGAGGTGCCTCCATGGGCATATCTCAAATGTGTTCTCTACTGATCTATAGCAAGCAAGAAACATGTATCATGAATGAAAACTAGAAGACAACAACAAAGCAAGAGACACTATACCATTCTACCAAGTCATGGAATCCATCAACAATCCTTCATCATCCATCCAAGAACATCCAAGAGGAAATCCAAAAGCATAACAAAAGTATTTTCTTCCAAAGCTCATAAGAACATATATTGCTTCTCTTCTCAAGTTCAGCCTTGTTTACAATGAGAGCTTGTGGAATAAATAGGTTCAAGTGAGGAAAACCTCATGTTTCAACCTCCTCTCCTATTGGCCTACTCAAAATATCTAAACTTGTCCTTGAGGCTTTGCAAAGCCCAAGGCACAAAAATATATCATAAAATATCTTAAAGATGCTAAAAAAGGAAAAATAATTGACTTTGCATCATTTTCCATGTGCAAAAATAGCTAAACGCACATTTGGAAAAAGTAGATTTTAGAGGTTCAAAAATTACAAAAATACTTCAAATTTACATCAGAAAAAGGTCTCCTGACTTGCCAGAAACATTTGGCAGCCTTGCCAATGTCAAAACGAGGCTCATGATAGCTCGTTGGAAAGCTCTGAGTGTCTACTTTATGGAGCAACTTGAATTTTCCCAATCTGATGCCTGGAAGTCCTTGAAAACTGAACCTATGTGTAAACAACCAAAAATTACAGTTTGCTGATAGACCGGGCAGAGTGTGCAAAAAGCGACCATTTTTCGCCGTTTTGAGGGGGCAAATGATCTTCAAATGCTCTGAAAATCGCTAAGGGTGTGCTCATGAAATTATGGCATCCAATGATACCATTCTCCTCCTTTTTTGAATCCCCAAAATGAAATGGCGAATTTCATGAGTTTTGACCAAAAACTCAAAAATGCCAAAGAACCAAAACATGTCAAAATGTGCCCAAAATTGGTGTGTATGACCCTCAAGGGTCTTTGGCAACATGTTCTGAAGCTTGGGCCCAAAATCCAAGTTTAAAGGTGTTTTTATTTCTTTTCTTCTGGAAACTGCTGTCTTTGATCATCATCCTTATGCTGCTGTGCAAGCTGATGAGTTGCTGCTGTTCAGCACTCTCTTCCTCTTTTTCCTGCTGCTGCTCATCTTTACCACTTTCATGCTGCTCCTGTTGTCTTTCCTAGAGGGGAATCTTGATCTAGATGTGCTCCTGAAACACCAAACTGCTTCCAAGTCTTTGGAATGCCTTCTTTAAACCAAACTCTGTCTTAGCCTGTCAACTTCGCTATTAAGCAACAAGTGATTTCAAAGATAGTGTGAAAATGCTCTTCTTTGGTGTAAGACCTTTGTTTTCTTCAGAATGATGCCTTTCTAGCCTTTGTATAGCAATCAGTCAATATTCATAATGAATACACAGTCAAAGGAGAAAAATACAGTCAAGGTGACTTTCCTATGTAAAGGTACCCAGCTTTGATATTCGAGGCAATGGGGCACCCTTGTCTTTGTAGAGGAAGGAAAAGACAAAAGCCTTTGATCCAAAAAAACTGCTCTCTGTTGGTATGCAACTAAACCAGTCAATTCCACACCATATACACAGTCAAATTTAGTGCAGATACACAGTCAATTTCACTGTTTATAGAACAAAGGTGGCAGAGCTTTGAAATGCTTTTGAGGTTTTAACAAAAGGCCTATAGGAGTTTTGTTTTTTAAACAGTTGAGGCTCCCTTTCAACATAAAACCCTGCCTCACTTTGGTGTGCTTTTCCACCAGTGGATTTAACAATCATCAACACAGTCAAACAAAGTGCACACAACAAAAAGTCACTGTTCATAGGACATGGTGGCAGAGTTTGTAGTTTTTATGATCTGGTAACAAAGGTCTGTAGCATTCAACCACATGAATTCCCTTCAACCAAAACACTGCTCCTTTGGTATGTCTTTGTTTTTATGTAGTCATGAAGAATCTTGTAGCCTTTTAAACAGTAATGAACTCCTCTTTAAACAGAACACTGCCCTCATTAAACCCTACTGTCCCTTATACCAGTTTTGCCACACACACCTGTAGACTCCAAAGGTAGCTTTCACTTACTGACTGTGCTCTATGGAATGGACCATCAAAAACCCTGTTTTTTCCTTGTTAACACAGAGGGAACTTCTGAAAAAGGTAAAAACATCATATAATGACCAATGCTGTTTGAACACAGACCCATAGTTGCACCTTTCCGAACCCTGTGCTTCTTCTTTCAATATAGTTTGAGGGTAGCCACAATGGTTTTTTATATCAAAGCAAATTCAATAATCTTTGGTGTTTTACCTCAAGCCAAAATGACCACTGTAAACCTCGTTCTTTAAACAAAAACATCTCTCTCTTACAACAACTCAGAACTGAGATTCACACCGAGATTTTATCTTTTTCACTCTACTCAACAGTTTTGCAAAGAGCAAAAAGGCACATAGAATACCTTTACAAATAGTGGCAGGCTTTATTAGAGATCTGGAGCGGCTTTGAAAGTTTCTTGGAGGCGTTTTGATTGTTTAAAAGTGCGCGACACGTTTGCAGTGGAGAGCGCCGCGCAACCCTGGGTGTCGGGTCATCTGTCGGGCCAACAGGACCCGAGTGCACAGGCGTGCCATGCGCACCTACAGGTGCGCCGCGCCACCGTGTATTTCTGTGCAAAAAACACACCTGAGCGCGCCGCGCGCATCTACAGTCGCGCCGCGCAGTTCAAAACTCAAACCTCTACGATTTTTGTTTGCTCAAGCACTTTTCTTTGATCTCGATGGTAGCAAAGGGGTGCCTTGCTCGTAATTTGGGAGCCTGCGAGATGAATTTGCAATGGTCCTTAATCTCCTTGAAAGCAAAAATCAATATACCTTTGATTTTGTCTTTGAGAGGGTTTTATTTTGTTTTTAAACTGTGGCCTTGTCCTTTCACTGTGTGTATAAATTTGAACAGTGATTTTCTGTTAACGCCGATCCTTTCATGTCCTTATCAAAACGTGACATTTGCTTCATAATATATCGAAGAGTTTATGGAATGCCTCTGCCACTTTGCAAGGAAGTATTTTTAACCCTTTTGATTTTGATTTTCAAAGTATCTTTTCTAGCTACTTTAAAGGTGGAAAGGCCCCTTTTTTGAAACTGACTTGATTTCCAGGTGTCTTTTAAACCTATTGTCTCTGTCATTTGAAAGGAGATGGCTTACCCTTTTTAACTTGGTTTGACAATCTCTGCCTCCAGGTGTTTCACCAGTTTCTTCTTCAACTGTAGGTGCCAACAATTTATTTGGATTCATTCAAGCTTTGCCATGGTCTTTTGATGAAGGAGGGTGCTACTTCCCACACACTTTCTCTGCTTAAAACATACCAATATGGTGTCTCTCGATATTTAACTAATGAAGACCTATGTTTGTCTCAAGCTTTCCAAAAACTGATAGTATGTCAAAGCATCCCTTTTGCATATTATGAAAAATAGTTTCAATTGTAATGTCTCTTGAGGAGATCAAACCAGATTCTCTGTGTCAGCTATGATAAGCAGTTTTGAAAAGGCACCTGTTTATAAATGGAGTTGCTTTCATGTGGAAATAATGACATACCTGACTAGCCCTGCAAGCTGTTCCATAGTTTTTAAAAACTCAGACCATAACCTGTTTATATCTTTGTGTTGAGGAGACAAGTATATGATATGTGGAATGGCTGTTAGAATGATAAATGCGATACTAAAGGCTATTACCTATGGCTCGGACCGAGGCACTGCCCAATGTAGGTTTTTATATACCACAACCCAACAGAAACATAAGAGTACACAGAGGTCCTTTTCACTGAAGTGTTTTCCTGCTCAACACTGATTTGAGCCATTCATATTAACTCCCCTGCAGAGATATCTTGTTATGATAGCTTTGATCAATGTAGTCTCTTTTTGTTGTGCCATGATGATGATGCTGGCAATTTCAATTTATCTTCTTTCTTAGGGCACAAGACCAAAAAACTCTGCTTTCTCTTGATTTGAACATTTCAGATCTTAGCCCTGCTTTGATCATCATTTTCCCTCAGAAACCTTGAGTCATTGTTTCACTGTCTAGTAAAAAACAAACCTGTGCTTATAGTAACTTTTGCAATTCTTCAGGTCAACATTTTCCATCGCCCTCTGCTTGTAGATGAAGGAGGCGCCTTAACCCTCTGCTTATAGATGAAGGAGGTTTTTGGCCATGACAAATAACAAGTTTGTTTGACAGTGTTGTCTTTCTTCTACTATGTTTTCATGCTGAATGAAGCTGCAAGGTCTTGATGAGAAACTCTTTGTCCTGCAGATATATCTCAGGCTTATGCTCACATTGAGAAGCAGCTGTTATTCTAATGTGGAGTCAAGAAATTTCTTCTGAGATGATGACATGTTTCCTGTGCTTGTCAAATCCATAAATAGTGTAAAACACCTAATCATCAGCTTGAGACTGTGGTCTATGCAGTGCTGAGACTTATGGGTGTGTAAATGGCGCGACTTAGAGGTGCGACAACTTCATTAGCAGAGTGGGAGGTCTGTCATGATTGGTCTGTAGCAGATGGAGGTTTTTGGCCTTTTGATGGTTTCCAAGGGTAAAATGTCTTAAAGCGCCACTTCCTAACTTAGGGGAGGTTTTTGAAGCAGACTTGGATTGTCCTTTTGGAGCTGACAGGCAGACTTTGTATGGATGGGGGTTAGGTAGGATTGGAAAATGGGGTTTCAATTTGTCATGGATGAACTGAAAAGTAAGGAAAGCAAAAAGCTTATGGGTGTTTTCCCAGCTGGAAAATTTGACAAATTTTTAAGATCAGCTGCTGGAAAACTAGGCTGTTGAACTGGTCATCACTAACAGGTAAAAAATACTGATGACTAACAGTGGCTCCATTTGGGGAGGGCAGCTCCTTTTCGAGAGGTGCCCAGAATTTCAGATCTGTGGCTTATGAAGACCAATGCCTTACCCATTGGCGCAAATTTTCACTTTCTTTGATGCTACTTCTGAAAGATGACAGCATGATTAGCATCAATGATATTTCTACCTACCCCACTATCTTTCCTAACATTTTTTCTTTTTGCAAAATGAACCTATCTAATTCTACACTTATATCTGCCGGGAGTTCAGATTAAACTGATGAACTCCTTCATTACTCTACCTATGTTAGATCAACTGTCAAGATTAAGCTGTTTGACAGGATTTTGTTCTCTAATCTAAAACACGAAATTTAAAAGATGATAAAATCAGTATTAGATAGTCTGATTTGTCATGCATTTGTGGCATAAAAGACAAGTTGCACAGAAATATTATTTTGCATAAAATGGAAACTAGGAAAAATAGGGCTAAGATGCACAATTTGTTTTTCATCCCTGCTTTCCTCTTTGGTTCTGTTTTAGTCGTGTGGAACCAGAATCTCTCCCTAATCTACTCTCTGTGATAAGTCAATCTTACACAATGTTGACCATATTTTTCACTCACTAACTTATCAGCAAATAAATTTAAACATGTTCAGCTATGATTAGGCTAGATAGCTGAACAAGACATTGAAGTGCTAGTAGCAGCATTTGGACTTGTGCACTTTCCGAAGGACTGTTTTTTGGAACATGGGGCTTTACCATTGCTTTTTAGAAACTACCCTCTTTTTCTAATTTTCACTGTCTTTTGTATTTTCTGCTTTTTCACTTTTTCTTCAAACAAAGCACAAATGAAAAAGGTGCTCACAAGGCTGAGATTATTTTCTACTGCTATTTATCTAGTCTATCCTAAACTGTACACAACATACACTTGGTGAACTCTTATTTCCAATGCAACCAGTCAAGTATATGCTTACATGGGTCATTCTGGTTTAGCTCTTTTATGATGCAGAAATAATGAAAAGGCCACTCCCACTCGGTTTGTTTTCGGACAGTAGTGTGTAAGTTTTTCCCCATTCTAGGCAGCAAATTGTTCATGATAGAACCCACTACTCTTTCAGACTTCTCAAGGAAAACAGCAAATGGATCTTGGAATAATACCTGATCTAGAGGTTTTGAGATATAGGATTCATTTAGGACTACTCTTTCTTCCACTTGGCTATATTTGGGACCCCCTCAGTAAAGCAACTCTTCCCCTTGCTCATGATCACTGGAACTGTCAGACTCATCATATATTGCAGTGTAGTTTTCAATCCAAGCTGATGTGTTCCGATTAAGTGGACTGAAAACTGTGTGGAGGTTATCAGTTTGGTGAGCAGGGATACACTTTGACTGTAAATTATCTTGAAAGGACAGTGTGACAATTCTCATGTGTTTATCAACCTCTACTTCTTCATCTACAATTTGTAACTCAATGGAAATTGGTGGCTGCAAATCTGGAGTTAAGGAAGATTCTATGTTCAAAATGGCTTCTTCAACCATTTCAGGAAAAGGCTTCTCATTTATAACATTCTCAAGAATTTCACCATCTTCCTCAACCTCATCATCAAAGCTGAAAAATTCTGAACTTTCAAGGCTCTCCTCATCAGTGTCATAGATGACCTGTAATGGCTGCTTACTTTTCTTAAGTTCGTGAAACTGGGCTTCCTCTCGACAATCAAAAACTGAGTCTTCTGCAGAGTTAGTTTCTGTTTGGAAGTCATAATCATCAACATATTGATCAAACATTGGAGAATCATTAACATAAGTAATGTCACCAGCCATGTATATTGGACAATCAGATTGCATTTCATCAACTTGATTTACACATCTATTTTCTGATTTATGATATGCATGGTTTAAAAGAGAAAAATCAGCAAAGTTTTGGTTACATGAAGTTTCAGAGGCTGTCTGCATGTTTATTATTTGATCTATTTCCTATTCAGTTAAGGGAGAAGGTATTTTCTGTTTTCTTTGGATGGGGCAACAATTTCTTTCCATCTTTTGTGGAAGTTGATCTTGTGGCTGAATGTCCTCTTGTATTTTATATGAAAGGGCAGATGGATTTTTATTTGTTTCAACCTTTTCAAAGAGTTCTTGTGGATCCTCTCTTATTTCCTGATGGATTTCATCTAGGATCAACTCTTCTTGGTCATCTTGATTGTTAGCTTGGGTAAGAAAATTATGGACCTCCTCTAAAAACTCCTCAGGATGCCAATTTCCGTATTGTTCTTCAATGTTTACAATGTGTTGTATGAGGTTTTCAGAGTGATCACAACAATTTTCAGCCAATGATAAAGATGGACAATGCCCTATATAGTGTTTACAAAATACTTTGTGGAAATCCTTCAAAGAAAACAAGGTACGAGGTTCTATGTTTTCATACCATTCTCTTGCCTCTTCTTCTAATGTACCCATGAAAATTTTCATAAGGCAGTTCTCATGCCATTCAACCTTTAAGCTACATACATGCATATGAAATTTTATGAGGTGCAAAAATGGGTTGTCAATATTTTCATTTCGAAAGACAGGTAGGTCTTCGAACCAATTTACATCTGTGGGCATTTTGTGTGGGAAACCAGGGATATGTTCTCTGCTCATCGGAGCATATCTCCTTTGTGTCCTCAAGTGTTGAACTATGTCTTCCTCCATCAGGATGTTTGGGTTTACTTACTGCATTCCTAGGAGTCTTTATAAGGACTAGTGGGGAAAAAGGCCTACTGGAGGCTAGTGGAGTTACCAGGGGAACTTGTTTGTTTTTTAAAAGATTTAGCTATGGTCCACCACCAGTAACTAAAGTAAAGCCAGTCTGGAAATATTTTGGATTTTATGAGTTTTATATGCAGCCTATGTTTTTAAAGTATTCTAAACTTTGTTTCAACACTTTGCTAGGGTGGTGACAACAAGAAGAGTTTTACTCTAAAATGATCTTATGGACTGCTTGCTTATTTATGGTATCTAAAGGACTAAGAGTCTATAAGAGTTTGCTAGACTGTCATGTACTCAATGTCCCACCATCTCACGCTATGTTAGTGAGCGACGGGATAGGTTGATCGGATAGTAATCTAGAGTTCAGTAAAATAGTAAGGCCTACTGGAGGCTAGTGGAGTCGCCAGGTGGATTTTTAGTTGTTTTGCAGTATATGTGTATGGTCCACCGCCAATACTGTCAAAAACCAATCTAAGGGAGTTTTTTTGTGGTTTTTTATGAGTTTTATGTGCAGCCTAGGATGTAAGAGTGTTATGAACCTGATTCATCACTTTGCTAAGATGTTGAAACAGAGAGTTTACTCTAAATGATTATAAAGGCTGATGGTCTGAGTTTAGTGTTGAAGGACTAAAGAGTCTATAAGAGTTCGCTAGACTATCATGTACTCAATAGGTCCCACCGTGATTGCCATTATGTTAGGGTCCCGTGATTTGGCTGATAGGCAAGCCAAATGACAGTGTAACATCAAACCAAGCTTTGGAGCCCAAGGACCTAGCCTTTCTGGACTCAGAGAGGGCTCTCTCTATATGTGTAAGGGATATCTATGTGTTTTCTTATCGTGTTCTGATTTTAGGCTAGTTATGGAGTATGTTTTTTGGTTTTGGTTTTTTAAGTTGTGAGGGATGAAACTGATCAAAGATATGGAACAGGTAACAGGATGTTAGATTAACTGGGCTATGGGGTCAAAAGGCCAAGAAAGCTATTAGATGACGATACAAGGCTGTTAAAGGGCCGATTTGATTCAAGGTAGAAAGGATCTTAGGGCGAAATGGAGTAAATGGACATCAAGTTTATGAACAAAAAAGAGTTTCAAGCGTAACTAGTTTGATAGATAACATAAACATGGTAGGGAAAACCATTAATCATGCAAAATGTAACTACAAGCTAATCAATACTTAGAAATAAACATTCAAGCCATGCATAGAAGTATAATACCCTCTAACTTTGGGAAATGGCTATCAGACTTTGGGGAAAACACTTAAGGAAGACAAACAACTTAACTTGCTATACCGGAACGCCTAAACACAGTACTTCAAGTTATTGGGCACTTTGAACAACAAGATTTGCATAGTTTTAGGCAAAGGGCTAGATCGAAATTAGGCCTCCTTGGTTCAACAAGATGATAATCTAATCAGTCAAAGAGAAATTTCATGGATGGAACTATAGCTAGCCATAGGTAAGCAGGGCGTACCGTAAGTCCTTAGCATGTATAGAACTATGAATGAAACAAGCAACAATATCCTCAAGTTGTTAAAGAGCAGTTAAGAATTCTTTAATGCAACTAAGGAAGAAGAAAACATGAAGGCTATGAAGATTCAGGAAATTTGAGGTGCCTCCATGGGCATATCTCAAATGTGTTCTCTACTGATCTATAGCAAGAAAGAAACATGTATCATAAATGAAAACTAGAAGACAACAACAAAGCAAGAGACACTATACCATTCTACCAAGTCATGGAATCCATCAACAATCCTTCATCATCCATCCAAGAACATCCAAGAGGCAATCCAAAAGCATAACACAAGTATTTTATTCCAAAGCTCATATGACCATATATTGCTTCTCTTCTCAAGTTCAGCCTTGTTTACAAATGAGAGCTTGTGGAATAAATAGGCTCAAGTGAGGAAAACCTCATGGTTCAACTTGCATCCTCATTGGCCTAATAAAAATATCTAAACTTGTCCTTGAGGCTTTGCAAAGCCCAAGGCACAAAATATCTCATAAAATATCTAAAAAATGCTAAAAAAGGGAATTAAATTGACTTTACACAACTTCTCATGTGAAAAAATAGCTAAACGCACATTTGGAAAAAGCAGATTTTAGAGGTTCAAAAATTACAAAAATACTTCAAATTTTCATCAGCAAAAGGTCCCCTGACTTTCCGGAAACATTTGGAAGCCTTCCCGATGTCGAAACGAGGCTCATGATAGCTCGTTGGAAAGCTCCGAGTGTCTACTTTCCGGCACAACTGAAATTTTCCCAATCTGATGCTTGGAAGTCCTCCAAATATTCACCTGTGTGTAAAAAGCCAGAAAAATACAGTCTGCTGATAGACCAGGCAGAGTGTGCAAAAAGAGAGCCTTTTTCGCTGTTTTGAGGGGGAAAATGACCTCCAAATGTTCTGAAAATCGCTGAGGGCATGCTCATGAAATTATGGCATCCAATGATACCATTCTCCTCCTTTGACGAATCCTCAAAATGAAATGGCGAATTTATGAGTTTTTGAACAAAAACTCAAAAATGCCAAAAAACCAAAAGTTGTCAAAATGGGCCCAAAATTGGTGTGCATGACCCTCAAGGGTCTTTGGCAACATGTTCTGAAGCTTGGGCCCAAACTCCAAGTTTAAAGGTGTTTTTCTTTCTTTTCTTCTGGAAACTGCTGTCTTTGATCATCATCCTTATGTTGCTGCTCAAGCTGATGAGTTGCTGCTGTTCAGCACTCTCTTCCTCTTTTTCCTGCTGCTGCTCATCTTTACCACTGTCATGCTGCTCCTGTTGTCTTGCTTAGAGGGGCATATTGATCTAGATGTGCTCCTGAAACACCAAACTGCTTCCAAGTCTTTGGAATGCCTTCTTTAAACCAAACTCTATCTTAGCCTGTCAACTTCGCTATTAAGCAACAAGTGATTTCAAAGATAGTGTGAAAATGCTCTTCTTTGGTGTAAGACCTTTGTTTTCTTCAGAATGATGACTTTCTAGCCTTTGTATATCAATCAGTCAATATTCATAATGAATACACAGTCAAAGGAGAAAAATACAGTCAAGGTGACTTTCCTATGTAAAGGTACCCAGCTTTGATATTCGAGGCAATGGGGCACCCTTGTCTTTGTAGAGGAAGGAAAAGACAAAAGCCTTTGATCCAAAAACACTGCTCTCTGTTGGTATGCAACTAAACCAGTCAATTCCACACCATATACACAGTCAACTTTAGTGCAGATACATAGTCAATTTCACTGTTTATAGAACAAAGGTGGCAGAGCTTTGAAATGCTTTTGAGGTTTTAACAAAAGGCCTATAGGAGTTTTGTTTTTTAAACAGTTGAGGCTCCCTTTCAACATAAAACTCTGCCTCACTTTGGTGTGCTTTTCCACCAGTGGATTTAACAATCATAAACACAGTCAAACAAAGTGCACACAACAAAAAGTCACTGTTCATAGGACATGGTGGCAGAGTTTGTAGTTTTTATGATCTGGTAACAAAGGTCTGGAGCATTCAACCACATGAATTCCCTTCAACCAAAACACTGCTCCTTTGGTATGTCTTTGTTTTTATGTAGTCATGAATAATCCTGTAGCCTTTTAAACAATAATGAACTCCTCTTTAAACAGAACACTGCCCTCATTAAACCCTACTGTCCCTTATACCAGTTTTGCCACACACACCTGTAGACTGCAAAGGTAGCTTTCACTTACTGACTGTGCTCTATGGAATGGACCATCAAAAACCCTGTTTTGCCTTGTTAACACAGAGGGAACTTCTGAAAAAGGTAAAAACATCATATAATGACCAATGTTGTTTGAACACAGACCCATAGTTGCACCTTTCTGAACCCTGTGCTTCTTCTTTCAATATAGTTTGAGGGTAGCCATAATGGTTTTTTATATCAAAGAAAATTCAATACTCTTTGGTGTTTTACCTCGAGCCAAAATGACCACTGCAAACCTCGTTCTTTAAACAAAAACATCTCTCTCTTACAACAACTCAGAACTGAGATTCACACCGAGATTTTATCTTTTTTCACTCTACTCAACAGTTTTGCAAAGAGAAAAAAGGCACATAGAATACCTTTACAAATAGTGGCAGGCTTTATTGGAGAGCTGGAGCGGCTTTGAAAGTTTCTTGGAGGCATTTTGATTGTTTAAATGTGCGCGGCATGTTTGCAGTGGAGAGCGTCGCGCAACCCTGGGTGTTGGGTCATCTGTCAGGCCGACAAGACCCGAGTTCATAGGCGCGCCGCGCCACCGTGTATTTCTGTGCAAAAAACACACCTGAGCGCGCCGCGCGCATCTACAGGCGCGCCGCGTAGTTCAAAACTCAAACCTCTGCGAATTTTGTTTGCTCAAACACTTTTCTTTGATCTCGATGGCAGCAAAGGGGTGCCTTGCTCGTAATTTGGGAGCCTGCGAGATAAATTTGCAATGGTCCTTAATCTCCTTGAAAGCAAAAATCGAAATACCTTTGATTTTGTCTTTGAGAGGGTTTTATTTTGTTTTTAAACTGTGGCCTTGTCCTTTCACTGTGTGTATAAATTTGAACAGTGATTTTCTGTTAACGCCGATCCTTTCATGTCCTTATCAAAACATGACTTTTGCTTCATAATATATCGAAGAGTTTATGGAATGCCTCTGCCACTTTGCAAGGAAGTATTTTTAACCCTTTTGATTTTGATTTTCAAAGTATCTTTTCTAGCTGCTTTAAAGGTGGCAAGGCCCCTTTTTTGAAACTGACTTGATTTCCAGGTGTCTTTTAAACCTATTGTCTCTGTCATTTGAAAGGAGATGGCTTACCCTTTTTAACTTGGTTTGAAAATCTCTGCCTCCAGGTGTTTCACCAGTTTCTTATTCAACTGTAGGTGCCAACAATTTATTTGGATTCGTTCAGGCTTTGCCATGGTCTTTTGATGAAGGAGGGCGCTACTTCCCACACACTTTCTCTGCTTAAAACATACTAATATGGTGTCTCTCGATCTTTAACTAATGAAGACCTATGTTTGTCTCAAGATTTCCAAAAACTAATAGTATGTCAAAGCATCCCTTTTGCATATTATGAACAATAGTTTCAATTGTAATGTCTCTTGAGGAGATCAAACCAGATTCTCTGTGTCAGCTATGATAAGCAGTTTTGAAAAGGCACCTGTTTATAAATGGAGTTGCTTTCATGTGGAAATAATGACATACCTGACTAGCCCTGCAAGCTGTTCCAGAGTTTTTAAAAACTCAGACCATAACATGTTTATATCTTTGTGTTGAGGAGACAAGTATATGATATGTGGAATGGCTGTTAGAATGACTCATAGATACCAAGACTCTTATTAGCCATTTTCCTCCTATGTATACTTAGAAACTATAGACTATATACCACAACCCAACAGAAACATAAGAGTACACATAGGTCCTTTTTACTGAAGTGTTTTCCTGCTCAACACTGATTTGAGCCATTCATATTAACACCCCTGCAGAGATATCTTGTTATGATAGCTTTGATCAATGTAGTCTCTTTTTGTTGCGCCATGATGATGATGCTAGAAATTTCAATTTATCTTCTTTCTTAGGGCACAAGACCAAAAAACTCTGCTTTCTCTTGATTTGAACATTTCAGATCTTAGCCATGCTTTGATCATCATTTTCCCTCAGAAACCTTGAGTCACTGTTTCACTGTCTAGTAAAAAAAAAACCTGTGCTTATAGTAAGTTTTGCAATTCTTCAGGTCAACATTTGCCATCACCCTCTGCTTGTAGATGAAGGAGGTGCCTTAACCCTCTGCTTATAGATGAAGGAGGTTTTTGGCCATGACAAATAACAAGTTTGTTTGACAGTGTTGTCTTTCTTCTACTGTGTTTTCACGCTGAATGAAGCTGCAAGGTCTTGATGAGAAACTCTTTGTCCTGCAGATATATCTCAGGCTTATGCTCACATTGAGAAGAAACTGTTCTTCTAATGTGGAGTCAAGAAATTTCTTCTGAGATGATGACATGTTTCCTGTGCTTGTCAAATCCATAAACAGTGTAAAACACCTAATCATCAGCTTGAGACTGTGGTCTATGCAGTGCTGAGACTTAGGGGTGTGTAAGTGGCGCGACTTAGAGGTGCGACAACTTCATTAGTAGAGTGGGAGGTCTGTCATGATTGGTCTGTAGCAGATGGAGGTTTTTGGCCTTTTGATGGTTGCCAAGGGTAAAACGCCTTAAAGCACCACTTCCTAACTTAGGGGAGGTTTTTGAAGTAGACTTGGATTGTCCTTTTGGAGTTGACAGGCAGACTTTGTATGGCTGGGGGTTAGGTAGGATTGGAAAATGGGGTTTCAACTTGTCATGGATGAACTAAAAAGTAAGGAAAGCAAAAATCTTATGGGTGTTTTCCCAGCTGGTAAATTTGACAAATTTTTAAGATCAGCTGCTGGAAAACTATGTTGTTGAACTAGTCATCACTAACAGGTAAAAAATATTGATGACTAACATAATCTACAATAGAAAATTGAAAACATAACCAAATCATGATTGGACAGTCTAATTTGTTATGAGCAGTGATACTTTGTACAAGTCTGCATTCATAATTTATTTTGCAGTAATTTTAACACAAAATTTTGAGGGCTGACATCTGGAATTTTCTTTTTTATCCCTCTCTTTCTATCTCGGTTCAGATTTTGAGCTTTGGAACCAATTTATTTTCTTAATCTAATCTAGTCTACTAATAAGCAAAGTTTAGACAGTTTGGAAAATCCTCATTCACTAACCTATCAGCATAAATTTAAAAATCATTTAGTCATGATTACGCTGTTTGACTAAATAAGGCTTCTCTTCAAGTAGTGGCATTTGGACTTGCACACTTTCAGAACTTACTCTTTTTTGGTATGGGGCTGTACCTTTTCTTTTTCTGCCCTCTTTTTCTCTGTTTTTATATTTTCTATTTATTTTTTCTCTGATCTTTTCTTTAAACAACGTTATGTACAATGGATAAAGCTTTAAACTTGGCATCACTAATGGAAATAATTTTTGAGCATGCTTCCATTGATATGACCTCCAAAAAGTTATGTTCCATCCATCTCCTGTAAGAAAAATACATTGTTGCCTCTGGCAGAATGGATAATGTAGGGACCTTTCCATAGATTTTCAAACTTACCATGTTTTCCCTTATCTTCTCTCCTTGAATCCCATTTGAGCACTTTGTCACCAATGTTGAAATCATTTTCTTTTTTCATTTTGTCAAATAGCTTCTTGATGTTTTCTTGTACTTGCTGTGTTTTGTTATAGACTTCTTCTCTAGTTTGCTACAACTATATAGTTTGATTTATCCTTCTTATCATGTCATTTTCTTCAGACTGTAATTCCTGGATCAGCTTCATGACTGGCACTCCTAGGCTTGTTGGAAAAATTTCCTCTGCTCCATAAAATAGCTGCTAGGGAGACATTCCAATTGATTTCTTGCATGTCAACCTGTCTGCCCATAATGCATGTACTAGCTTGCTGTGACATGAATTTTGATTTCTTTCCAGCAACTTCTTGATGATGTTTATCAAACTTTTGTTTGAGGATTCTGCCAACCCATTACCTTGAGGGTAATAAGCTGTGGAATGACCCAATGTGATCTGATATTTGTGGCAAAAGTCCACCATCCTCTTGGATTTAAAGGCATCAAAATTGTCAGTGATAATATTTCTAGGACAACTAAATATAGACAAAATATGGTCTTCAAGGAATTTAATGATGACTAGATCAGTGGAAGTTCTAGAGGGCATGGCCTCTATCCATTTTGTTAAGTAGTCAGTTTCTGTGAGGATCCATTTATGTTGGGCAGATGAAGAAGGATGGATTTCCCCAATGAAGTCTAGGCCCCACTGTTGAAAAGGAGCTTCAACAAAGATAGGATGCAAAGGTAAGGGTAAGAGTTTTCTTTTGCCTTCAAATATTTGACACTTATGGCAGGTAACTACCAATTTATGGATATCTTGGAAGAGGGTGGGCCAGTAGTAACCAGCTCTAAGGATTTTGTTGACAATTGTTTTCCAATAGAGGTGGCCTCCACATTCTCCTTCATGAAACTCATGCTTGATCTTTTTTGCATCATTCTAAAGCAAAAATTTAAGCAATATACCACTAGCATTTTTCCAATATAACCATTTATCTATAATGCAGTAATTTACATCTTTTAACTTCAAAAATATTTCCTTTATCTTAGACAAACCAGGAGGAACATTAATATAGAAGAGCACATACAAAATATCAGCATACGAAAGTGAATTTAGCAATACTTCTTAAACAGAAGGGGCTATGCATTCTTCTTGTTCTTCTAAAACATCAACCATATTCATATCTAAGGCTTTAAGATTTGATTCAGCCATAAGTTTTGCAAGTCCTTGTCCTTTGACAAGTTTGTTAGCCCCTTATAAATTCCTTGAAAAGCAAGCAAGGGGCTAATTTTTTTTATGAGCCTTCAAGGGATGCATTTCTCTTGAACACACATCATCCTTGAAGACTTTTTCATGTTCCCTGCTCTTTAATCCTTTCCCTCTGCTGTTCTTGAGTCAATAAGCCTCAGTGATTGCAAAAAATTGTGCTCCAAAAGGCCTTTATTTTCCCCTTGTATCCCTGCAGAATGTCCAATTTTACCCCTTTTTTCCTCTTTTCAAAGTCCCCTTTCCATCCCAAAATTTCTCCCTTAGTCCTCCCAAATCTCCCCAAAATCCCCTTTAAATTCTACCCTTACCCTTTGTTTTGGCCAAATTCGCCTTCTTTCCCTTACCGTTACCCTTTCCCAATCCTAAAATTCATTAAAAAGGGCCCAAAAACCCACTTTTCACCTTATAATAGGGCCTAGCCCCTTTTTCGCCAGCCTCGCAAACCACTTCCCCATATGCCCCTAGCGCCAAGACCAAGCGCTTAAGTCTTGGGCGCCAATCGCAATCGGAGTTGTCGGGTGGGCAAATCCCTTTGTAACATTGAAAAACCCTGATGCGATTGAGTTTGGTCCATCAGGCCTCTGCCGTGATCTCCATCGTTGATCCATCGTTTTGATCGGACGGCCTGGTGCTAATCGCAATCCCGCCTTAATCGCAATCGCAACTCCTCCCATGATACCCTTCCGCTCCTCCCGATTGCGATCTCTTGATCAAATCACAGCCGTCCATTCCCTTCCAGATCCGACGGCCCTCACTTTCCGCTCCAATCGCAATTGCATTTCCCAATCGCTGCCACCTTCCTCCCTTTACGATTACAATTTCCCAATCAAATCTTGACCGTCCGTTAGTCCAGATCCAACGGTTAGGATCTAATCGCACCACCATCCATCGGACTGTTGATTTCGCCCATTTCTTCCCCCGATTTGATCAGAGCCGTTCATCCCTCTAAGATCCAACGGTTTGTATTTATCCCCCTCCTTCCCTATCTCCCCGCTGACTAAATCCTCTTCGTTGATCTTAATCCAAGATCAACGGCTAGCGCTCAATCGCATCCCCACTCCCAATCGCAATCGGAACCTTTGTAATGTGTCACCCCTGCAAACCCCGATTGCGATCCTCCGACTTGATCTCAACTGTCCGTTGGATCTAAGATAGATGGTCCAAAACTAATTATAACCCACGCCGGGTCCCACCACACACGCATTTCATTGTATTTTCATTCATTTCTATGCATCCCACCCATTTTCATAAACCATTCCGCTGATTAATCTTCGTCGTCGATCCCACCACCAGATCATGATCGAACGACCCACAAGCATTTTTCTACCAAAACCCTATTAATCGCTGTTTACAACATATCACTGCATATTTCACCATTGTTCCATTTAAAACCACTGTTCATACCACCGCCGCACTATCGTCCCCCCCGCCCTCCGCAGCCATCCTCCCTATGCATAGATTTCATAACGAGGTTGCGTATTTTTGCAGGTACAAGCGACGGAAGCCACCATGCTTTACAGTCTCTGTCACAGTTACAGAAAACATGGGAAAGGACCATTCTCAAGGACTGAAATGATGAGGAAGGGTCTGAGAAGACGTGCGACAGAGCATGCATTAAAGGAACAAAGTTTGAACTCTGTAAAATCTTCTCCAGGGCCCTTAAAGCTCAGATTTCGCAGTCAGAGGCAAACGTGGAAGCGACAAAGAGTATCAGTGGAAAAACTGAGTGTTCAAGGCATATCATTGAAAATTTTTGGCCTAATCTATTGATTTGGAGGCAAAGTACCGGATTGAAGACATCATGGATCTCTCAGAAGGTCCAGCGCACAGAAAACTATGCCATCAGGGTAGCTACATCAACAGAACATCCCTACCTGTGAAAGGAAAAAGCGCCCATATTGTTTCCTCTATTTACAGTGTTCCAAAAGAACATTCAGCCTTGACCACAGTCCTAAGCTATCAAAGCATTTGTTATGTAGCATGGCGCACTTCAATGTCATTCATTTTCCTTTTTTTATTCACCAAAAGTACTACAGAGTACTGCAGCCAGAGTGCATCAGAGCCATACCGGAGTAAATGGAAGCCTGAAGAAGATCGCTCTTTCATCCAAGGCATGCCAGAGATAAATGCACATAGTTTAAAACTGAATGGGCTTTGGCCTTCTTTCTTTTCTGAGTTTTAATGTTTCATTTAGTGTTTCACCTACCTCCTCCGCTCATCTTTCAGCTATAAAATCAGGAGGAAACTCATTGTAAAGGTTGTTGATCGATTATCAGAGAATTGCAAGTTGTTTCCTTTGAGACATGTTATCAGTGTAAAGTTGTAATATAGGCCGAGGAAGATGTATTCACACTGAACTTTCAATCTGTTGGCAATGTTGTATTTGACTAGTGTTGCTCTTAATATGACAAGCACATTTCTTTGGATCCTGATTTAAAGTAGCTGGTGATGTTTTTCTATCTCTGTGTTTATTTCATTTCATTACGTTTATGCTGGCTTGCATCGGAAATTTGGCATAGGATTTACCCTTGCTAGGTACCCTATGTTTCTTCTCTCCTTGCCTTTAATGTTTTTCTACCTAATGTGTATCTGAGGATCGATTTAAATTAATTTAACCAGTGTAGTGGATGTTATTGCCTGCTAGCTAATGTATGAATTATTGAGGTCAATGTTTCAGATGTTCTTGTTGAGGTTTAATTGAATGAATTGGGAACATTGGGAGGTCTATAACTCTGTGTTTATCTCACTAGGATCCTTTTTAGTTAATCTAACCTTTCTAAGATCCCTCAAGCTGGAGGCCGAAGCATTGAGAGTTCAAAGTCTCTCTCTGATCTCAGGTTTTCAACTTTGTATTCTGAATCTTTAATGTTTCCTTGCTCCCACCTTCCCTCTTGCCTATCCTACCACACTATCATCTTTAAGATCCAATGCTTTAGATGACTAGCCCAACTGAAAGCCTGCATATTGAACAGCAAGTAAACCCTTTCCTGAATCCATTGCCCAATGGTCTTGAATGTTCCCTGGAGTATCTCTCCTTTGCCTAAAATCCTCTTTGCTCATCCTTGTCTTATATTGAATCTTCTTTCCTGATTCTCAGCAACCAAACATACAATTAAACAAACAAACTTCGAGCCTTATAACTAGCCTAATATCTTAACTTTGAGCTTCAAAGTCATATACCTTTGACATATCATAGAGAGATCCCTCTCTGGACCCAGGAGGGCTAGATCTTAGGGTCTGAAAGTGGTTTGATGTTGTCTCATCTTTTGGTAATTCCAACCTTGCCAAAACATGGGAACCCTAACACAGTTTAGTGGGTCTGATTTCCAAGTCATATTCTAATATAACATCAATCCATTTTCCTCTTTTTCCATCAGGATCTTGTGTTAAAATTTCTTTGAAAAATATGTGTGGAACAAAAGCAATGATGGGTGAGTGTAAGATGTAAACTCTGAAATCTTTCAAGGCCTTGATCAAGGCAAAATCCTGTTTTTCCATTATGTTGTATTTCAGAGGTGCATCTCTTAAGGCCTTGTTGAAGAATGCAATGGGTTGCTCTTGTCCTTTTATTTTTTTCTGAAGTAGGACAACAGCAACTGTATATTCTGATGCAAAGGAGAAGATGAAGAAATCTTTGTTAAAATCAGGGCTAATGAGAACTGGTGTTTGAGTGAGTGCTTGTTTAACCAGTTCAAAGGATTTTTTTTCTTCAATGGTCCATTTAACTCCTGTTTCCCCTTTTAGAATGTTTTTTATGTTTCTAAGGAGTTCAGAAAGGTTTGGAATGAACCTTCTTAAGAAATTAAACTTTCCAATGAAATATTGTGGTTCTTTGATGTTTCTAGGATGATTGATTTGCAATATTCCTTAAAACCTTTTTGGGTCTATTCTTATTCCCTCTTCTGATATGATATGGCCTAGAAGTTTGCCTTCTTGGAGACCAAATTAAGTTTTCTTGGGGTTTAAGGATAGACCATACTTTCTACATTTCTCAAATACTTTTCTTAAGTGAGTAAGGTGTTCTTCATCTGTTTTGGAATAGACTGTGATGTCATCTAAATATATCACAATGAAGAAGCCTATCTCTTCTGAGAAAGAAATATCCATGGCTCTTTGGAATGTGGCACCCACCAACATTCATTAAACCAAAGGGAATTTTCACATACATGAAAGTGCCCCAAGGTGTAGTGAAAGTTGTTTTAAGTTGATCATCAGGATGTACCAACACTTGGTTGTATCCTGAAAAGCCATCTAGCAAAGAAATTGTTTTAGAACCTAATACCCTTTGTAAGATATGATCCATTTTGGGCAAGGGGTAGTTGTCCTTTAAAGAGGCTTTGTTTAAGTTTCTAAAGTATATACAAAGCCTTATCTCTCCTGTTTTCTTCCTCACAGATACAAGATTGGATACCCACTCTGAGTATCTCACTAGGACTATGATTCCAGCATCATACATTTTCTTGATTTCTTTCTCGACTAGAGGTAACTGCACAGGGTTTATTCTACGCAATTTTTGTCTAAAAGGTTTCTGGTTTTATTTGAGGGGTATCTTATGCTAAATTATATCTGTATCATATGATTTTAAGTCCTCATAACTCCAAGAAAAAACATTGGAAAATTCTCTAAAAAGCTCAAGATATTTCAATTTTATATGAGCTGGTAGTGTTTTGGATAATTTAATCATCTTGGGTTTTAGTTCACTGCCTATATTGCACTCTTATATTTCAGTTTCAATGGGTTCCATTTTTGGATTTTTGGAAACATCATTAAAGTCAAACAATTCTTCTAGAGGCAGTAGTCCCTTTGGAAATTTATCAGTGTGAGACTGAAGCATTTCAAAATATTTTTGTTCTAAATTAGTGCTCAACTCTGTTTTCTATGGGTGTTATCTAGTTAACAGATTTATATCAGCAATGTTTGGAGTTTCTTCTTCATAAGTTTTTTCCTCAGTAGGACAGTCTTCTTCATACTCTGAGTCTGAATTGATCATTTCAAACCCATTTCTGGACGGTAGGAAATCCTCTATCTGCTTATCTCCTTCAAATACTTACCAATATTTGATATTATCAGGGAATGCTGGTCTGTATTTCACTTGGACTATGTGTTGTTTGCTCTCTGAAAGGTCTTTGACATGTACTAGCAGCAAATGCTAAACCATTGGAAAGAATGTTTTGGTTTCTAGGGACAAAGTTAAGCTCATATTTTGTGAATATTTTCAAGAGGTCAACATCATCATCTCTATATGCTTGTAATCTTGGATGCTTGGCAGTATATTCTCCATTCACTTGTTTAATAATCAGTTCTGAGTCTCCATGGACAATTATCCTCTTGGCTCCTAATTTTCTCAATAATTGCAGTCCTAAGAGGAGAGCCTCATATTCAACTATATTATTTGTGCATTGAAAGTTTAGTTTGTATGAATGGCCTTCGGTAAGATTATTTTCTTTGTTATGTACCCATATGCCTGCTCCTAAACCATTTTTGCTACAATACCCATCAAAACTCATATTTTAAAGAGGTTCAATTTCAGATTTGTTATTAAAGTCATTTTTGTCCTCTTTGTCCTGTTTATTTTGGCTGCCACTATGTTGCTTTTCAGGATCTGCACTATGTTCATTTTTAATTTGTTCCTCAAGGTTTTCACTATGTTGAGTTTAATCTTGTTTGTCATAATCAGCCTTGTGTTGATGGTTGGTTTGTTGTCTATGATCTTCATCATGTTTTCTATGATGTTCTGAGTTGGTAAGCTATTTTGGTTGTGTCTCCTTTCTTCCCTTTTTTTCTATTGCTGGTTTGTCATCTCCTTCTTCTTGCTCATTAAGATTTTCATAATTGTAAAGAATGAATGAGTCAAGGTCTGTGTGAATAGAATAAGGAGGGGAGTTGTCTGGTTTTTCATGACTACTAACTATGTATTTCATGTGTGTTTCCCTATATAGTCTTCTTGGTTGACTAAAGACAGGGATGGTTGCATAAGTCATATTCGTCTACAGGGTACCTTGGAGTTTAGCACCCCATGACCTTGAAAGGAGCATGCCATATTTAGGCGGTATATCAGCCACTACAATGTCCATCACTAAGATTTTGGATAGTATTTGTGCTAAGTTGACACATAGATATTTGATCAAACCTAGACATTTAACTCTGGTGGAATCAAAAGAGTATAAATTTTTGTAAGGTCTAGTTATCTCAAGGCCTAGTCTTTATATCACTACTTTTGGCATTAGGTTTTGGGAGGCTCCTGAGTCAAGCATGGCATTGTGTAAAATCTTATCATGGATGTTTAGACTGATATAAAAGGGAGGAACACCTCATTCTTGAAATTTCCCTTCTACTTCTGGTCCAAATAAAAGCTCAGTCTTGTCATCAGTCACATTGATAGAATTCGTTTTTTCTCCTAAGTTTAAAGCTCTCAAAAGTTTGGTTTTATATACATCTTGGGTGACTAATTCAGTAAGAGGGACAGGAATCTTGATTTTGGAAATTTCACTCTCTATGCTGAAAGGTATCTGAGTTTTTAAAATGTTTAAATCAGCCTTGTTGGTCACTGTTTTCTCAGCATAATCAACTTGCTAGTTTTTATTATGAACAACAGTTAAAATAGTTTTACTAGGAGCATTAGCTGAGTTGCTAGTGGTACTTTTTTCACCACCATGTTTGTCATTGATTTGGCTATTTTTTCCTTTGTTTTTATTAGAACTTTCAGTCACTGTTTTGTTGTTTTCTGTTGTCTTTTTAGATTCAATGTTTTCAGAATTGTTTCTAGCAGAAATTTCAGAGGCTTTCTTTTTGGGAGTGTCTTGAATATTTTTACTCCTAAGGTCATATTGTCTGTGCACTTCCATTATAGCATTTTCAAAGCCTTGTTTATAGTCTTCAGATTTCTAGGCTCTCTTTTTCATAAGGTGTAAATATGCCTTGTTCTTCTTCATTAGGAAAATAGTATCCTCATTATTTACTCCCAATAATTTTATGTGGTCTTCCTCTGTTTCTTCAATCACTCCCTCATCTCCATCAACATAGTTTTGTTGGAAAGGAGGTCTAATTTGCTGATCAGGGCCTCTTTGTCTAATTTGAGGGGGATTCCTCCCAAAGTTTTGATTTTGATTTTGGTTTTTATTTTGAGGAGTTGTTTGGTTTTATTAGAATTAGCTCTCTAATTCATGTTAATTCTCTCCATCATCATCTCCATGGTTCTAACCAGACTATCAATTTTGGGTTCTGATGTGGAGGGTCCAACTTCATCTTTGTAGGAAACATTTTTCTCTGCTTTCAATCTAGCTCTTATAGCATTTAGGTTAGCTTCTACACTTACTTCCCCTTTCTGAATATCTTCTAATGTGAGGGGTTCTCTCTCCCTTAATTGATAACACATGTCTGGGTCAAATCCTTCAGGAAAATTTAATAAGGCTAAGCCTTATGGGGGTTTCATTTGTGGAGGGAGTGCATTATAAACACTATTGAATCTAGTGCAATAATCTTGGACACTCTCTCCAGCATTTATTTTAAGGTCATTGTATTCTGATAGGATTTGGAGGGGATTTCTCTTGACTTCACATTTATTTAGGAACAGTTGATGAAAAGAAGGGAGGTCATTGATACTATTAGGGGTTAAGCCTTTGAACCATTTTATTGCTTCTCCCCCTAAGCTTTGAGCAAAAATTCTAATTTTAATAGTTTCATCATCTATTTATTGTCTGTCAAAGTAGTCATTCATTCTATCGACATGTTGTTGAGCTGTAGTAGAAATACTAGCATCATATAATGGAATCTTGGACTGACAATCTTGTGGTAGAGAAACTAGAGGTAAAGGAAGGACTAAGGGAGCATACCATGTTGCCATGATATGAGCTTGAGGGAACAATGGAGGGTTAACAAGTGGAGGAAGGTGATGAAGTGGAGTGGTTTGAACAGTGGATGTATGGGTGGGTGTAGCTAAAGTTCTTGGACCAGCTAAGTGATGTTGAGAAGATTTAGGATGAGAGAAGCCAACGTTATGGAGAAAATTGAAATCAGGAGGAGTGGAAGGGGAGGCTTCCCTACTACTACCTTGTTGTGAGTCTAGAAGCTCAAGGTTTATCTGGTCTATACCACTTTGTGACCTAGTTCTGGATAAGCTCTTTATATGAGGTAAGTCAACTTGGGTATTTTGCAACTTTGTAAACTTTTCAAGAAAAGAGCTTGCTCTACAGATTGGTCTATCAACAGTTGGGTTTTTAGATGTAGGAGACTTCCTAAGGATGCTTTCAGGATTGTCAACTATTGCAGGAGAATTTGGGTCAGCATGGGATCTAGTATGGATTCTTCTAGAAGCTAGGATTTTGGACCCAACAAGTCATAAAGGTTTGTTAGAGGCATATCAGTATTAAGACACAAACCAAACTGTAAAAGAGATACTCAATCCACAAAGTATTCTTGATTGGGTATTGTTTAATGTTTTGATAATAGGGTAAGTTTCCCAGTGGAGTCAATGGAAAATTAGTGGAGTCACCAGGTGGAGGATTTTTACTTGTGTTATGACTGATTGTTGTCCACCATCATCAATCAAAAACCATTCTTAGACAATACTTGGTTGATCTTTAAACTAATGAGGTTTTTTGAGTTTTGAGTGAATATGAAATGTTTATTACTCAATACTCCCTAGTATGGTCGCCACTATGTTGGCTCCCTATAATTTTTAAGAGTGGCAAGAACAAACATTGCAGGGGCCACATCAGAACCACTTTGGAATCCTAGGACCTAGCCTTCCTAGATTCAGAGAGGGATCTCTCTATAAAGGTGTTTTCAATTGATATATCTTTGTGCTCTTTGTTTAAGATTTTAGGCTAGTTATGAAGTTCTAAGGACTTGTTTGTTTTGGTTGGATTAAATGTAGATTGAAGGATCAATGGTGTGACTGATTGAGGGAATGTTTCAACTGAACAAATATAATATGATAAAACATTAATCCATTGGGATATGGAGTCATAAAAGGATTTAATTGTTCATCAACTCTGCAAGGGTATTCATAGGGCAAGCTAACTATATCAAATGGATTCTTTAGATTAGGCTGTGATATGAAACAATAATAAGTTGTGAAGGCGGCAAAGCTATAGTCAGTTAAGAATCTTCTAGCTCTACTTAGACAAGAAAAGCCTTTTAAGGTAACTGTTTGGAGCAAGCCAAAGGAGAGGGAAAACCATAGATCTCTTTAGACAAACTTTTAATAAGCAACCTTTCAGACAACAATCCAGCAATCAAAAGAATACTTTCAGATCAAGAAAACATATAAGAAAACAATAAGAGTGGCCTAAGATCAAACATAAATAATCTAATCTGCTTTTGAAAAACTCCCAAAGACTCTTCAAAGCAACATTTCAAGGCAGACCAGAGGGCAGGGAAAACCATGAACCTCTCTGGTTTTAGACTTCAATAAGTATACTTTAAAGAAAGGTTTTGAAAACAATATCTCAAGTCTTACTCAAAGGAACATGGGCTCACCAAAATTTCCTTGGTTTCACTCTATTGAATCATTTCCAAGACAACAAGCTAGATGTAACTAGAAGGAAATTAATAATCTTCCAATCAGACCTTGCAGAAGAAAACACAAACATAAAGAATATAGACAGAAATAGGGTGCTGAAACAACAAATCCTAATCTAAAACTTGTGTTTCTTTATCAAAGAAAATGAACATAATGGAAAACATAAGGAGAAACAATAACAATTTAGGAAAACTTCACCATTTATATAGCTCAAGGATCTTGTGAACATGCTTGTATTATTGATGATCAAAATAGTTACATCACTCCATGTACAATAGCTCTCTGCAACTCAGAGCTTTCTTCAGTTCAGTCTAGCATTCCTCAACTAGCTTAGTAGCAGAAATCAATCCAATAACCATCAAATAACCAACATTTTTAATGAGGCTCATATGCAATATTTATATGCAAAATGAGGAGGTGCTGCAAAACTAGGGTGTTTAAATGTTATTTATTACAGAGTTAATGATTTTTTACCTTTGAGACCATGTAAGGCCCAAGGCAAAAATATCTGAAAGAGTTACTCTGAAATAATAACTTTGTCTTAACTTCTGAGTTATTTCAGTTGAAATATTTTAATTTTAAGGCTTGGTAATAGCTTTGTAATAACTGTTGAGCTGCTTTAAAATATCTCTGACTGTGTAATAACTGTCTGATGCCTTTATTGAAAGAAAACATGTTGTACATGGAAAATTTGTCTTTGGAGAAGTAATTTATTCTTTGTTGAGTTATTCAAAGCTGTCTTTGGGTAAATCTATCCTTTTTTTAGTCATCAAACCTCAGTAATTAGGCCTTTGAACCTTGATTTTGCTTTATAATCTGCCTTACTCTCTTTATCTTTCAGTCTGCTTTATGACTATTTTTTCCTTTATCTCTTTGCTTTAAGCTTGTGACTTTCATCTTTAATCAGTGTCTGCTTTGGCTAATCCTTTGTATTTGTTCTTGATTTAGAATTTAGCCTTTTAATCCTTATGTTTTTCATTTCCTTCATTTCTTCTCTGACTGTAGCTATTCTTTGTGTGTAGGGAGGGTATCTTCATTGTATAAGGGTTCATAACCCATTGATGATCATGATTCATCGAGGGTTAAGTCTTTTATGTAAACCCTTGGCCTCCTTTATATGTATTTGCCTCTTGGATCGTCATCCAGAGGTTATTTTATCATTTTGAATGCCCCTTTGGGCATTACCGCCATTAGAACCTGCAAACACATAAACAAACATTAATTGAAAACCTGCGAGATTGAATTAAACTGCATTTTTTGGGTTTCTGGGGCATCGGGGAGCGATTTTCAGAGGAAAGGAGGGTGCAGAGGAAAGTTTATGTATACGGAACCAGGTGGAAGGACGAAGAAATTTGATTTTTTGCACGGGATTAGGAAGGCGGTTTTGGGAAAACCGCAGTGGTTTATCGCGCAGACATAGGGCGGTAAGTGGTATTGGCCCAGGGCTGCGAAATACCATAGATTAAATACTGCGTGTCCAGGGCGAAACCAATTTTTTTGCGCGGGTTAGGAGTATTAAAATTCGGTACAGAATTCTGTGCGATATGAGTTTTAGACCATCAGATCTCAAGAGGTGAGATCGACGATGCGGAGGGCTTTCGAGGCTAGGGCAAAGATCTATGGAGCGGAGCCCAGGACAGGTGGTGGGATTTTATTTAGCGAGGGGTTAAATGGAGAGCGGGGCCCGAGAATAATGATGTGGCGAAATTTGTCGTGTAGCATGGGGTTGGGTTATATGCGAGATGAAGGGAGGAGAGCCAATGGTTGTTGGATCGGGTTGAGGGCCTTTGATCAGCAGTCTAGATGAGTGGATAGAGGGTGCGGGTGAGGATGGGAAGAAGGGGCCCATTTTAGTTTTTCAAAGGTTTAAGGAGAAATTATAAGGTTGTGAGGTTGTTTAACAAAGTGAAAGGGGCGGAGGGGTAAAAAAATAGGGAAAGGGCTTAGAAATAGGCGGAGGGAAAAGTTCCTATGGGGATAAAAAAGACCGAGGGCTGAGATTGACAGGGGCTTAAGGAAAAAGCGGCAGGTCGCGTTCTAGAGTCATATGGGTGAGAGGGTTGGGTTTAAGCTGAAAAAGGGGCTTAAAGGCCTATCTCACAAAAGTGGGTTTTTAACATAAAAACATAGTTTTACAAGGTTTTTCAGATTTCTGATAGGGTTAGAAGTTAGGCTAAAACAATGTAAAAAGGATTTTTACATTGTTTCAAGGGTTTTTAGACAAAAATGGTGAATGAGGGTGTTAATGGAGTGATGAATGAGGTCAGTGCGCCCATAAAATGGAGTCTTATTTTTAGAGCAGTGGGGTGAACTTTTGAGAAGGCAAAAGACAGGAAAGTTTAGTGAAAAATAGTCAAACTTAGGATGATGAAGGTAGTGAGATTTCTAGAACTCACAGTGTTTTCTCAAATACTATTTCTAGAAATCCAAAATCAATATTTAGTCATATTTTAATATCAACAAAAATTATAGATGGCTAACACCTATATCAGTTCAGCCACACTTTCCAGATCTGAATATTTCAGTAGATCTGCAGTCTTAGATCTCAGATCTACAACTTGTACTTGGTGTTTTGTTGAAAACCCCAAGGGGGTTCATGTGAGGAGCTTGTATAGTGCATGGATCTGATATAGATCTAAATTTTTATGCACTTATTTTCTCTAGATTTGATGTGTAATCTACAGCTGTTATGAAGCCAATAAAATAATGTTGTAAGTCTTTTTCAGTCTTAATATATGGTTGCAGCACCTCATTTTCAGGGTTTTCTTTCATTGGAGACTTGTATTTCCTGTTATGCATCTTATGGACCATATTTTACATCTATTTTGCTGTTGTAAATACATATGAAATGTCTCCATATTGGCCTCCTTATTTGTCTATGATAATCTGCGTTATTTTCCTATCTTTCTACATTGTATTGCTACATTCCCCATTTGGGAATATTACACTAAATCACATACAATACCCCTTCCTCTTCCACCTCCATAAAACATGAGATTGGAAACATGCTGGAGGACTTCAAAAGTGACATGTT
Source organism: Pinus albicaulis (assembly GCA_034641835.2). NCBI lineage: Eukaryota > Viridiplantae > Streptophyta > Pinopsida > Pinales > Pinaceae > Pinus > Pinus albicaulis. The sequence continues at coordinate 353,406,945 of CM076570.1, read as the reverse complement.
GCACACCTTTTATTTTCAAATGGAGACAATACAGGTCAAAAGGAAGAAAGAGGAAGCAGAAAGAGCCTTGGATATATTTTTCCCTAGATGTACAAGAAAGCACCCAAGAAATGAATGTCCAATAAGTTTCATAGAGGTTGTCTTAGTATGTGAAGAGAATCATGCCATAGAAAAGTGCCCCTCCTTACCTGGAATTAAAGTTGTATATCAAGGTGGGGAAGTAGGGCCAAAACAACATTGTTTCATCAACCAGAGAAGGTCTCAAGGCCCTAGGAGATATCAACAGGGAATGCAAGGTGCACCTTACTCTTACTATCACAATAATCAGATTGCACCCATGCAACCTTGGTACATCCCCACTCCTCCTTCCTAGCCTACACCTCCTAATTGGCCTTAGAACCCTCCATATCACCCTCAACCTGTGAACCAACCATTTCAGCAGTATGTTCCACAAAACAATCAGTGGAAAAATCCATCCCAAGGGTGGAGGCCTCAACACAATCAATCAACCACCTGCTCTAATGCCTCCACCCCAACCTCGACCTCAGCTTAATCATGCTACTCCACCCAATCTTCCTCAAATTACTGCACAACCAAACCCAAACCCAAAAAATAGACAGACACACCATGTTTACAGTGGAGAAACATCCTATCCGGCTTATGTTGTGGAGATACAAGAGATTAATCTCAGGTTGGGAAGAGTACTCCCAGAAAACTACCCTCCATGTCCACCTGAAGAGGTTGAGGAGGAAAAGGGAGAAGGTAACACTCTGATCCAACAACCTCCATTTCTAGACTGCTTGATCCATCCTAGTTAGCACACACTAAAGGAGACTGAACTTCTAGGAGAGTTGAAAAATTTGTGTGTAAAGATACCACTTCTCCAGGCCATTAAGGATGTCCCTATTTACAATAGGCTCATCAAGGAAAATTTCTTCAAGAAACCTAGGAGAAAGAATAAAGATACCCCAACCATCAATTTGGTAGGACAACTGTCCAACTTAATGTTGGGGAGGGCAATCTTTCCAAAGTACCTGGACCCTGGAAGTCCATTTGTAGATGTGAACATAGATGGTGTCATAGTCCCCAACACTTTGATTGATCTAGGGGCTGCCATCAATGTCATGAACAAGGAAACTATGTTGAAACTTAATATCCAAGGAGCTCTGAGGAAAACCACAACAGTTCTGCAGCTTGTAGATTGGTCCATAATAACTCTGGAAGGAATTTTTGAGGATGTGATGGTTACAATTGAATCTTGGGAGTATCTTATAAATTTCCTGGTTCTGCAACCAAAAACCAAGTTCAATTGATATCCTCTCATCTTAGGGAGACCTTGGTTAGCCATTGTAAATGCTTATATTAGTTGTCAGGCTGGAAATAACAGCTATTAAAAATGGGCCCTTATCTAAACAACTGGTATTTTATCCTCCAGGCCAGCCTTCCATTGATCATGATCTACCTATATGGTTGGATGATGAAGAAGAATATGTATATAACACTACCCCTATTTGTATCATAGATGTTGTTCTTAGAGGGGGGAAACTTGATGAAGACAAACTTATCGACTATGCCATTCAAAACCAGTCCTCCACTAACAGTCCTCTTGAAAACCTAGTCAAAGAATCTGAAATCCAACCTTGGATGGAAGTGCACTCAATCGAGTCAACCTATGAAACCACTAAGGTTGTTGATTTTGGCCCATCTATACCTTTGAAAATCAATTCGAACCTTTCGGATGAAGAATAAAAGCAGCAATGCCAAATTTTAAAAGAAAACCTAGATGCATTTGCTTGGGATTAAAAGGACATGAAAGGGGTGCATCCTTCAGTATGTAGGCATCATATTTACATCAAAGAAGGATGCAAGCCTGTGTGACAACACTAAAGAAGGATGAAACCAAATTTGAAGGACATAGTCAAGGAAGAGCTGCAGAAATTGTTGGATGCAAGCCTGTGCGACAACCCTAAAGAAGGATGAACCCAACTTTGAAGGACATAGTCAAGGAAGAGCTGCAAAGACTGTTAGATGCAAGTCTTATTTATCCTATATCAGACAGTGAGTGGGTATCTCCTCTTTTCCTAGTCCCGAAGAAGAATGGAAAATGGTGAATTTGTGTTGATTATTGGGAGCTTGACAAAGCCACCAAGAAGGACCATTTCCCTTTTCCCTTTATAGACCAAGTCCTGGATGGCCTTGTAGGGAATAAGTTTGTTCCTTCTTAGATGGGTTCAGTGGGTAAAATCAGATTCAAATCAGCCCTGAATACCAGGATAAGACTACTTTCACTTGCCCTTGAGGTACCTTCGCTTACATAGCCCTACCCTTTGGGTTGTGCAATGCCCCAGCTACCTTCCAAAGATATGCCCTGAGCATTTTCTCTAAGCTAGTCCATGAATCTGTTGAAATCTACATGGATGATTTCACACCATATCGGGATGACTTCCAGGAAGCTCTCTCCAATTTGGGTAAAGTACTGAGAAGGTGCATTGAGATGTGTCTCTCCCTGAGCCCAGAAAAGTGTGAATTCCTGAAGAGAGAAGGAGTTTTATTAGGACACTCAATCTCTGAAGTAGGAATACAGGTGGACCTAGGAAAAATCATTATTATCAAAAGGGTACCTACTCCTCAAAAGTAGAGAGATGTTAGGAGTTTCTTAGGGTTAGCTGGTTATTATAGAAGATTCATCAAATATTTCAGTAAGATGGCTTCGCCACTATTTGGTTTATTGGCCAAATATTCTGAGTTTATTTGGTATGGTCCTTGTCAAGAGGATTTTGAGCTCATTAAGGGAAAGTTGACTACTACCCCCATTCTACGAGGTCCAAATTGGACCTTGCCTTTCCACATCCACACAGATGCATCTAACAAAGATGTGGGGGCAACATTAGGACAATTAGAAGAAAAAATAAATTATGCAATATATTTCATTAGTAAGAACTTGTCTAAGGCCGAGTTAAATTATACTGTCATAGAGAAGGAGATGTTAGACATTGTCCATGATTTAAACAAATTTAGACATTATGTAACTAGGTATCAGACGTATTTTCACATTGACCATGAAACCATCAAATATTTAATGAAAAAACCATATGTTAATGCTAGGATAATTAGATGGTTGTTACTTTTACAACAGTTTGACCTAACTATTGTTCCTAAACCTGGAAATGAAATTGTTGTTGCGGATTTTTTTTATCTAGGTTAGCTTTATTTGCAGGTGAAGAAGGAATGGTGGATGACCAGCTGCCAGATGAACTTCTCTTCGCTATATCATCACTCTCACCATGGTTTTATGACATATCTAACTACTTGGTTTCTAGAAATTTCCCTCCTAATCTCTCATTCAAGGAGAAAAGAAATATCATCAGAAAAATCGCCCCTTTCACATGGATTGTTGTATGACTCAAGGTTTAAGGACTTCAAAGGAAAAATAATGAAAATATGGTTTGGACCATACAAAGTGGAAAAATTCTATGATAATGGCATAGTTTAGATTGGAACAATATATGATGAAGGGATTCCCCTGCTTTTCAATGGTTACATACTCGAGGTTTACAAGAAGCCCCTGCCAAGGGAAGAATTTTTAAATTCCATAAGTAGAGAGGTGTATGTCATGGGAAACTCCATAGTTTCCAATACCTCCTATATATATATATATATATATATATATATATAATAAAGAGGCATGGGTGGAAAATCTCTCTGAGGCGCCCTAGGCCAACTCCAAGGTTGAAAATCTCCATGAGGAAGTCCTGGAGCAAAAAAAAAAAGAGAATAAAATATCCTTGGGTGAAAAATTCTTTGGGGCACCCAAGGTAGGCATCTAGGTTGAAAACCTCTGTGGAGGCAACCCACTTTCCTTCAAGGAAAAAAATAAAAAAGAAAAAAAATACCTATGCATTTATCTATTTGTCTGTTTTGCAGGTTCACAATTGAGGACGGTTTTTAGGATCCATACGAGTGATTTATCTTCATTATTTCTTCTTCTCTACTTTCACACTCCATAATCCACTCCATCATCCATCCCTTCATCCATTTCACCCGCCAGATAGGCAACAATTTCATTTTTTCCCCTAATATGGAATTGCTACAAGAAAAACAGGCAGCCACATGATTCCTATAACACTACAAGAAACTCTTGTAAATTCTACAAGAAACTCATTTATGAAGAAAAAGGCTGTCAAAAATGTTTTTGAACTTCATTTTGGGCATGATAATATGTGCATTTCATTTTCCTACAAAACCCAACACCCTATTTCAATCCATGCGCAAGGTTCCTATATAAACCCTATGTTGCAACTTGAGTAGCTAAATCATTGAAAATTTGGCATAAGAACCATTTAGCTTGCCTATCCTCCGCTCCATTCATCCCATGACCTCCTCCATAGCCTCCATAACTCACATCCCTCCATTCCTGAACCAACTGAAGCAAGAAGAGGCAAGGAACAAATTGTTATAGGTATCAGAGAGGTTCCTGTAGAAAATATGTCAATGGCACAACAAGGCCAAAAGATGAAGAATATCTGATGCAGATGACTCCAGGGGACCACCAACAGATTCTAAAGGGATGGGAACATCAGCCATGACATATGAATTAGCTCTCCATGAAACACCTACAAAAGAAATAAAAAAAAAGGGTAAGCATCTCACTCAGAAAAATAAGCATCTCACTCAGGAAAAGCTACTCACTCAGAAAAAAAAAATATATATATATGAAGACACAACAAATAGAAGACTCCAACTTCCACCATCAGCTCCAGCTCCTTGCACTAGCTCCTGCAGCACTTCACCAACACCAATTAAGCTTAGGTATGGCCTCTCACCCCTCGTTGTGCATCTATAATGGCCAAAATAGTTAAATGTCGAGATTTATAAGTTTAAAAGGAAAAAAAATGGCCAGTTAACTTGGCCACCTTTGTAAAGTGCAACTAAGGGAAAATTAAAAGTGCATGCCACTTGGACATGTCAAATCAAGTCAAGTGAGGGTGGATGAGTACGAAGGTAAGTGATCACGAGGTCAAAAATGATTAACTAAAGTGGGGGCCAACGATCTTTACGAGGAAACTCGAGTTGAGTACGAGTCACCACAACGCTCCAAATTTGGTTAAAAAGTCCAATAAAGGTAAGATTTTTCTCATTTCCACCATTGAGTTGGGCATTTCAAATAGCAGCAAGTGAAGGAGAGCAGTGGGAGCCATCGGAGGAGCAACATAGAAATTTGGGTTTTCATGCACCATCCAGCTACAGGAAACAATTTTTTGCTATAGGAAACTTCAATAGTACACCAGCATAGGCTTATAGGGCAGCACATAGTTTCCTTTGGGTGGATTGGCTTCGCAAAGCCCCCATATATCAAACAAAAATAGCAAAGGACCAAGGGAAGTGGACTTTCATCCTCCAACACTGAAATTCCTCCATGTAATTTACAATCAGAAAGAGCATAGGTGACAGTTTAAGGATATATATATATATTGGGTTTTGCTTCAAGCCTTCCATGTCAAAAACTTACCTCTAAAAAATTCTCACCACCTTCACCTGACAACATTAAAATGGGAGAGGGATTCAACAAAAGGGAGCTTGTAGGCATTAAAAGAATTAGGTAGCACCCTCAGGTTATGGAAATCTTCTAAAATCACCAATGGCTAGGGTTCTTAGAGCTACTGAAAGGTTATGATGATGAGATAGATAAAGAATTTGCAGTAGCCCTACAGTCACATTCAGAAGAAAGAGACACCACTATGATTAGAGGACTAGCCATCACTTTATCTCCTGAACTAATAATCAGAGTTACCACCTTGCCCTTAGGAGTCAAATGGGTCAAGGAAATAATGCCTAACACCGTAGCCAAAAATAATTTCTTCTTACCTACATAAAAGTATGTTGAAGATAAAAATGGTGTGAGAAGAGAGAGCCTTCCATACCCCTGGGATGAAGTTTCCTTTCACATTATGAAATTCATCTATTATGAGGGAATATTGAGTGTGGTTTATGGGTATCAATTCAAGTTTTTGAATGAACTTAGGTTCCAGGGAGAGCTTCCACTTGAACAAACACTAAGTGTCCCTCACTCCCTCTTAAAATCCATCACTGATATGATCCATAAAGTGAGACAGAGGAAGTATTTGGGCCATCGTGGCCTGATAAAATTAATTATATATGATGCTTTGTGAAGGCTAAACCTACCTATATCCTAGTCCTATTTTATAGACATGGATAGGGAATCCTTTATAGCTACCCAAACAGGGAAAACCTTTGCTTCTAGCCCTAGAGAAGAAGAAGTAGAAGAGGAGGAAGAAGAAGAGGAATAAGAGGCAGAAAACATAGATTAAAATGAGGAGATGGAAGTTGAAACATATAACATAGAGACAATAGAAAGAGAACAAGAAGCAGTTGAATCAATGGAGGAAGAAAAGATTGATTAAAAAGGATATAAGGACCCTATCTTGAGAAATGAAACCTCCCCTCAAGACACAAGCAGGTCACCGACATCACAAACCAAGAGGTAGCTGCCACTCTAACTGCTTTGAGCACACCTGTTAAAACAAAAATAAAGAGGTAGACACCTATGTACTTTAGAACAAGGAAAATTCAAAGGGTCCTTCAAGGCTTTAAAGTAAATGCAGAAGGAGGATTAGTTTCTCAGAGGATGAGCAACCATTTAGTTGGGGGGTGATGACGAGCTCCATCATTAGGTACATTTGGAGGGGTTAATGGTCACCTTTTTTCCTTATTAAATCTCTTTTCTTTAATTTTTATTATATTATGGTCTTATGATGCTAGCGTAGGTGGTGATTTAGGCTAACATACTTCAAGTACCTAACATAAAGTTAAATGCAAGAAAATCATGAAGATATGGAATTTTTGTGAATATTTTGTCATAAAGACTCGGAGTATATAGCAAGGAGAGATTCTAGGGGGTTCTCCACCCTCCTTAACTCCCAAAGGTAGCCAAGGGATCCTCAAGATTCCCTCCAACAACTTGAAATCAAAGGTAGCCATGAAAACTCAAGACCGAGTGCACTCAAAGCCATACTTCACTTGGAGTCAAGTGGACTCATCACCTATTTTATAGGGAGCTTTTCATAGCTACCCTTTAGGTTAAATAGAGCTAAGAAAGAGCTCATTAGGATTAGGATTTTGGAGAAATCCATTAGGCTCTTTTTTATTGTAATAATTTTTTCAAGACTTTCATCGATGTCATGAGACTATATTTTTGAAATGAAATGAGTATTCAGAATTTTCCTTACTGATTGTGTTCCAGAGAGCTAGGCTTGTGGGTTAGGGCCCAATCCATGTGCCTCAGCCTCTATTGTGTAATCATTCTTTCCTTTCATGCCATTTAGCTAGTTTTTCTTATGAATGGTTAGCTAGTTTGTTGATATTTTCATTTACTATTTTAGTTTGCTTACATTTGTATTTTTTTGTAGATTTAGTTTGCTTACATGAGTGGTAGATTAGGTGATAAACTCCATAAAGCTATGAGTCAAGCCTCCCCCTCTCACCTCTCTCAATAGAGCTTGAGGAGGGTATACTTCCCCACAAAACACAAATTCTTTTTAGTTTATGATTTCTTGGAATAGATGGGATTAGTTGTAATTCCGTAAACATGTTCAGTATGTTGTGGTAGATCTTTTCTTCTAAGATTAGAATAGATTTTCTTTACAAATTCAAGTCATATTTTCCACTGTATTTATCATGAATTTGTCCATATTTATTACATGAATAGGTAATTTTATTGCAGGAATAGGTAGCATGGCCAAGGACAAGTCCACCAGCACCTCTAACTTCATCTCTCATCTTCCTTCAACTCTCTGTTCAGTAAAATCACCATCACCCCTGTTTTTGGATTTTCCATCCCTACACCATGAGAAAACCCTAGGGGTGTAAAAAATTCCTCCCAAGGGGTGGGCCACCTCATATTCATCTTCATCCAGCTTCACACCACCTTTCCTACCATTTTTCCACCTCTTTTTGGCCTCAGATTTCCCTTGACCTATTTCCTGTAGCAATTCAGGACTTGCTTGTAGCACTACAGGAATCTTGTAGCAGCTCTTGGAAAAGCACATGTGGGCCCCTCCTTTAGCCCAGAAACCACCATGGCCACCTTATAAACCTACAAGAACCACTCATACATCTCCAGCCTTTCCCCCATGTGTGCAAGCCTTCCATCAGCCACCTTAGCACTTCCTTCTCCTAGCTGCAAAACAACACATTTTCAAGCATAGTTAGGTCATGAATAGTTGGATCAATAAAAGAATGGTATATAGAGCACAGCATAAGTAGAGTGTGTTTAGCCATTTTGCCTAGCTAAGTGTAATTAGATTAGTTTCCTTTCTGTCATTTCAATTCAGAAATTTACTTCATGCAAGGTGCCTAGGTTGCTTTAAAATTCTTATCATAGTCTAATAAGTATATTTCCTTCATTCCAAAATAGTTAAATGTACTTGGTTATTGTGTTAGTGTGTTTGGTGCACGTATGTATGAAATCGCACCGAATTAAGGGGTGTGGTATACCCACTTAAGTTATTGGTCACAGGCAGAAAAAGAAGTGGAGTCAAGCAAGTTAGTGGAACAAGCTAGAATCATAAACATACCAGATAGAGAAATAACATGCATATATAAACTAAAAATAAAAAAAATAAACAAAAGATCTGAATAGATTCAAACAAATGAAATAATCCAAACGGTGGCTCTTTGGCCCCTCTTATTGATTTCTGGTAGGAAATGAGGATGAAACTTTAACCCTCTTGCCAAAGGGCCTGTAATGTTTCAAAATTTTAGCCTCCAAGCAAAATGGAACATTAGAGTTAGCAGCAGCTCTAGTCGATGAATAAATGGGAAGAAAAGCCCATAAGTCTCCGAAGGAGGAATAAAAAACTCCAAATTTGAAAGGGGACACTCTTTATAGCTCAATAAAACACCTCCATGTGTGAACAGGGTTAAGATCAAGCTGCTTTGACTAAGTCAACAACATAGTTTTAGTGGAGGAGGAATCCAAGGAGGAATAATGAAATTTTGGAGGGAGTTGTATCTTGGGATAGAGATGACCTAATTGAGTGGGGCCAAGGGCAAGAAAATTCATGTCTTATATAAGAAAGAGTATGGCAGCATTATTCATCATGTCTTAGATTATTATTCTTGTCTGCCAAGACTTGTTGCTGCTTTGCTGCTTAGCAGAGTTGCAGTGTTGTTTAGCACCAGGTGTTCCCGAGTGAGAATTCCACCTCTTTCCTTTGAGGAGCCTCATTGGGAGAGTTTTCATTCATCATTCCACATTAGGTTTTTAGGCCAAGCTTCATCCATTTTCATCAGCGCAATTTTTTCCAGAGATTGTGCAGTGTTGTTGGGTTCAGCAGTGGAAGGGATTGGAATCCCGGTTTCTGAGCTAGTTTCTCATTGGAGGAAGGTTTCCTTCACTTGATGAATATGTTTGGAGAGCTAAATATATTATTTTATATCTGTGGTATCAGACCACACATTTCCCATACATTCCCAGCGTTGTTCCATCTAGGGAATGCGTTATTTTGGAGGCAATGTTCAGTGCATGGTTTGGTGGCTCCGTTGTTGAGTTTCCTTGTGATTGAGAGGTTCATCCTTTCATGGGAGGAAGCACTTGAGGGATCTACATCAGATCAGACATCCTTCAGCCCTCTACACTCATGTGCTTCAGTGTTGCAGTGATGATTCAGTAATTTTCTGAATATCACATTTTGATGCAAAGTGTTTGACAAGAAACCCTTGCCGGGTTATCTTGTATTTTGTATAAGGAGACTAGATCTCAGTTATTAATGAATATTTGATTAATATATGAGTAGATCTGTTGTTATCCTATTTTCTAAGTGTAAACCCTCTCTTAGACTGCGCAGTCCCTTATGCAGCAACTTCGGTATTTTGTAGTCTTGGGGTTTTAGCACTTTTTGGCAATCCTAGGTGTGGGAGATCTGTTTAACCCACCTAGTTTGCTTTGTTTCAGCTCTATTCTTGGGTTTAGGTTGCATATTGACTAATATATGGGATAAAAGAGCCCATTTTATTTTTTTATTGCATTTTTTAATGGAAATGTGTTTTTTAATGTATGATTCATGAGCTGTTCCAGATTTGGAATATTATAGTGGTATCAAAGCATGATATTTGGCTCAGCCTGTGAGATCCAGATATCAGAGGAAGGAGAGATGGACAGAAGCCAGAAATATTTAGTGTGTGAGAGGAGAAAGGAAGACAAGCTCACAAAGCTTCTTCCAAAAACTATGCAAAGCTTTCAAGGAGAGCTGAAGAAAATGAGATTGGAGATGGGATCTCCAAAGGAGGTTGAATCTAGAGTTGAATATAGATTTGCACATGGTGAGTGTGAGCATGTAGCTGCACTCCATGATGCACAACACAGTCAAGTGCCCAGAGCTATCTTGATATGGATGGGAGGCGGAAAAATGCCTAAGAGGAGAACTCTTAGTGATTTGTTGCAGGAGTATGAATCTCTAACTGAGAGGTTTAGAGATCACACTAGTTTCCAAGAGTTTTTCAAGATCCATATGGAGAAGAGAAATCAGCAGGATGCAGATATATTTGTTCTATCTACTTTTGTCGGATCACCTACATGTTCAGCTGGAGCTTGGGTGAAGGAGCTAGACTCCTATTTGCAACTGCACCATATTTCCGGAAGTGAAGCCATTAAAGTTGCAGTGCTGCATTTAAGAGGTAAGGCTCATGCATGGTGGATTTTTGAGCCTTTTTCTTTAAAAAATGAAAACACTTCATCTTATGCAAGATTCATAGAAACATTGATGGGGAGGTTTGGTGAAAACCTTTCTACGACACATGAGCAAGGAAAAATTGAGAAAAAAAAACCCTTGCATGTGATGGAGGAAACCCCATTTCAGAAAACCATGGGAGGACCTGATATCTTGCATTACACATTGCCGGAAGTAAGACCTCCAGTTCATATTCTTGAACAAGAGGGCATGGGGATCTCCTTTTCACAGGAGGATCCAACTGTTGAGATGTTGCCCATACACATTGAGGAAGATGAGGGCAACAACGCTGTCACATCTAGATCACATCTAGTGCCTCATGCAGAGGAAGGAGGAGCTCATGCTCCAACAGGAGGGATTCTTGTGTCTTTGCAATAATTTCCCCAAGATCTCATACATGGAGGTCCAAGCATAATCAGTGAGCAGCATGATTGTGCAACATTGCAGCTGGAAGGAGGAGGAAGGGAGGAAAAGCACCATCATTTGATGAGAGGTACACACCCCTCTCTATTTTAGAGAGACAATGCAAGAAAGAGGTAGACTGATTTGCGATGTAAGGGTAGGGGCAAGGTTGCCCAACCACATGAGCAGTCTACTCTTGACATTGATGTCTCACTACATGGAGGCATTCCACCCAGGATGCCACCTAATCTGGAGTTGATAGAAGACATCTTGTCTTTGGATTCACCATTCTTAGATTTTGGAGAGGTGAAGAGTCTAGAGGAAGACTTTGGCATGGGGGATGTCAAAGTAGCAGGCAGCAGCATGAGGAGAGCTTCACATACCAGATCACCAGCGCTGTCTCTTAGGAGGATTGATCCTTACTATAGGTCTCAGCTTTTGGTAGATTACTCCAAGGATCTTGGTGCATGCATGATTCTTGATGACCCGGATGGATATGAGAGATACAGGGTGGATGATGTGGTCATCTATTCCTATGGCAGGATCTTCTTGACTAGATCTTCTAGTCTCAGGGAGAAGCTGCTACATGAAACACATGAGGACTTCTCTTCTATGCAGTTTGATGCATATTTCCATTTGATGGAGGAGTTCACTTTGGAGGGCATTCAACATGACATGTTTCAGCATATGGAGAGATGCATAGCCCAGATGGTGATAGAGAGGAGGTCACAACCAGCTTCCTACTCATTGGGAGTGAGGAATAATTTCCAGTTGAGCCATTTCAGCTCAAGACCTCAAGTACATGATGGAGGAGTTATAATTTCATATTTTGTATTGTACTTCTTTTCCTTATTTGAGCAGCATGATGTAACAAGAAGAATCATCTCTTCTTGCATATTGTATGATGATGTACTTGAATCTACTTGTAGCAGTGACTTTTGCTATCTTTTTGATGGTTTGTGGGGGAAGCCACATGTATCTGGGTGTTCACCATTGGCACCAACTTATAACTTCATGTTTTCATCTTATGAGATGACTGTGGTAGCAAAAAAATGGCTGGAAAAGCACTTTTTATTTATTATTTTGATGCAGGCCAAGGATGCACTGTGCTGGTTCCATGAGAGGGACCATGATCCACTCTCTGGTTGTCATTTGGAAACTTGTTTTTATTGTATATTTCTTCCATGTATTGTTGATGTGTTTTTGCTCAAGGGAAGCTTTGTATGGAGAGAAAAACCAATTGGATGGCATGGAACCCATATGATAGAGCAGTAGAGGACTTGTTTATATGGGGCATCATACAAGTTGACTATCATAAAATTACTTAATGGCTTGTATGAGGGAGAGATGAGGCAACAACAAAATTTTTTGGTGCTATGGTTACACTTGGGAGAGTATGGGAAAAATTCTTCCCATAATTTTCATGATATTTCCAGAGAGAAGGAAGGCACATTCATGGTGCAAGGAGGCTACCCTTTAACATTGGAGGATCATGAGAGACTTCCATATAGGAAGAATATCTTCTCACATAGCAGCATGGTGGTGGATGACCTTGGCATATGGGATGTCAAAGAAAGAAGTCATGGAGCCTTATCACAAAGGCCTACAACACTGTCACATAGGAGTATGTTCTTATGGATGGAATATTCTGAGGAGGAGATGTATTCCTTCTTCTTGCAGATTTCTATGAGGATATTCTCATGGGAGGACTTATTAAGGGACCTCACTTTCATCCAACTCACTATGTATGGTAGGGAATGCATTTTTGTACTTGTTGATTACTCCATTGAGTATTTGTACTTTCTCACCATGTTTGAACAGTGCATTGCTACTCAAGAGAGCAAGAGTATTTTTGGGTTTCGTGTTCACTTTAGGGCCAATGTTTATGATGATAGTAGCCCATCTATACATGAATTTTGGAAAGTGCATTGTTATTTTATCTATGTACAACTAATAGACATTGATGCTTATTTCCCCATGTTGGGAGAAAAAACATATACAACTTGTAACTTGTTGCAGGACCACTTGCCATATGAAATTCTCAAACAGCAGTTGGGAAGACTGCGTAATATCCACTTGGAGAACCTTTGGTACCATCCAAAATTGCACCTAAATTTCTGCAATTTTCTTATTTGGATGACAAATGGTGATGATGTGCCATTCATCTTGGATGGAATGGTTTGGGTTGACATGTCTCGTGACTTTGGAGGGAGGGTCCTTAGTGACTCAATCTTCTTCTTCACATTGGAGGGAAATCATGTTGCAGCCCTAGATCAACATAACCTCTACACTTATCATCAGTGGAGAGGAGGATAGCATGGGATAGGCCCTCTTTCCTATCATGTTCATTTATCTAGCCCACCTACATTTCAGGAGCACAAGGTGGAGGAGACTTTTCATGAGTTGCCATGTTGGAGGGTGACTCACTTCATTTGGATGATAGCATGGGTGAGGGGGGCACTAATTCACCATGATGATCATCACTCCTAATTTGTGGAGGCCATGAGATAGCTAGTAGGTTTCCATTCACACTTTCCACCTTTGATTGCTGCAAACACTTTGGTTTTGCACACTTGGGAGGAAGCATTGGATGACAGTATATTTGTAGATTCTCTTGATGCAGTGGTGGAGGCTATTGATGGGAGGCCACATGAGGAAGAGGGGAGAAATTTTTTTCTCCTTATGCATTTTATTGAGGACAAGAAAATATTTTGGAGGGGAGGACTGTAATGTTCCAAAATTTTAGCCTCCAAGCTAAATGGAACATTAGAGTTAGCAGCAGCTCTAGCTGGTAAATAAATGGGAAGAAAAGCCCACAAGTCTCCTAAGGAGGAATAAAACATCCCAAATGTGAAAGGGGAAATTATTTATATCTCAATAAAACACCTCCATGTGTGAACAGGTTAAGATCAAGCTGCTTTGACTAAGTCAACAACGTAGTTTTAATGGAGGAGGAATCCAAGGAGGAATAACACAATTTTGGAGGGAGATGTATCTTGGGATAGAGATGACCTAATTGAGTGGGGAAAAGGGCAAGAAAACTCATGTCTTATATAAGGAAGAGGATGGCAGCATTATTCATCATGTATTAGATTATTATTCTTGTATGCCAAGACTTGTTGCTGCTTTGTTGCTTAGCAAAGTTGCAGTGTTGTTTAGCACTGGGTGTTCTCGAGCGGGAATCCAACCTATTTCCTTTGAGGAGCCTCATTGGGAGAGTTTTAATTCATCATTCCACATCATGTTTTCAGGCCAAGCTTCATCCATCTTCATCAGCACAGTTTTTTCCAGAGATTTTGCAATGATGCTGGGTGCAACAATGGAAGGGATTGGAATCCTGGTTTCTGAGCTAGTTTCTCATTGGAGGAAGGTTTCCTTCACTTGAGGAATCTGTTTGGAGAGCTCCAGAGCTTATTTCAGATCTTTGGTATCAGACCACACATTTCCCATACATTCCCAATATTGTTCTAGCTAGGGAATGCGTTATTTTGGAGGCAGTGTTCAGTGCATGGTTTGGTGGCTCCGTTGCTGAGTTTCCTTGTGTTTGAGAGGTTCATCCTTTC